>OX419760.1:1300200-1669216 GCA_948567375.1 Lunularia cruciata | reverse complement strand
CCAAAGTCTCCCAACGAGTGCTCTCCTGTCCATGCATCTTGATGATGAGGAGCTTAGCAACCCGCTTGCAGGGACCTTAGTCTCGATTCAAGTGCCCCATTTGTTCTGTGCTTTCCTTGCCGGTTCAGTGCTTACTTCAGATTGATGACGGACCGTCCAGGAGACTCTTAACGTGAGAGCTTTAGGCTGTTGAAAACTTCAGAGCATATGAAGTATCTACTTCCGCTTGCAAATGCATAATCTGCACTGCAAAGCACATTAATCGTTCCAGTATACAGGAGCAATACAGTTGTGGATGTTGACCACACAAGGGCAAATTCAACACATGGTCTCATTTAGCCACTTGGACTCCAAACGAACTTCGTGCCAATGTAAAGTGTCGAATACATCTTCTTTTCTCTTCTGTTTGATATCTTGAGTGGTCGATACTCATGAAGTCTTGCAGGTCTATATTCAGGAGTTTAGACGGATGACAGAGGACTATCCCCGCGTATATATATATATATATATATATATATATATATATATATATATATATATATATATATATATATATATATATATATATATTATATATATATATATATGTGCAATTGAATAGAGGTTCGTGTATATATATATATACATATGTGCAATTGAAATAGAGGTTCGAAGGCTGGTGTGAGCCTGTTTCAGCCTGTGGAGGTAGCTTCCGGACAGGGAGTGAACCAAGTTATTTCCTGTTAGTCCTCTTATTTATGTTTAATGGGCCTTATGATGTGCTATTGCAAGAGTTCCTTGGGACTGTATTTTCTAACAATTGGTATCTGAGCTTAGTTGGTCCTTAAGAGGGTCTTGAGATCTGAGGGTGCAAGGAAGTGGGTCCAGAAGCAAGTCCACAGCAAAGCAATGGCAGGGATGATATCCATATCAAATGCTAAATTTGGAGTGGAGAAGTTTGATGGGAAAAACAATTTTGGACTTTGGCAACTGAAGATGAAGGACCTTCTTGTCCAGCAAGGACTGCATAGAGCACTAAAGAAGAAAAAGGAGGACAAAAGTGATGAGGATGGGGAAGATGAAGATGCAGATCTCAGAACTATTAGCACTATTAGGTTGAACCTTGCTGATGAAGTGCTATACAATGTTATGAATGAGGAATCTGCACCAAAACTATGGGCCAAACTGGAGAATCTTTATATGACCAAGTCTTTGACAAATAGACTATTTCTTTAATAGAAGTTGTATATGTTGCAGATGAAGGAAGGCCAAAGTATTATGGAGCACCTCAATGCTTTCAACAAAATCATTTGTGAGTTGATGAGCATAGAGGTTAAGTGAGAAGAGAAGGTTGGACATTTCAAGGAGGATTGTAACAACAAGAGGCTTGAGTCCAACAAGGATAAAGGTCAACTTTCAGATCAAGCAAGCATTGTTGAGTCGTCTGGAGTTGTGTATGATGTTCTATGTGTTACCCAAGACAAAGATCAATTTGAGGAGTCATGGATATTAGACTTAGGTTGCTCTTACCATATGTGTCCAAATAAGGAGTGGTTTCATGGGTACAAATCATTCAATGGAGGATTTGTAATATTGGGGAACAACATGACTTGTAAAGCTATTGGTACTGGTACAATACATATTAAGATGTTTGATTTTATTATGAGGACTCTTGCTGATGTGAGGCATGTTCCTGAGTTAAGGAAGAATTTGATATCACTAGGCACTATGTACTCAAATGGTTGGAGGTGGGGAGCAGAAAATGGAGCACCCAAGGTATCAAAAGGAGCATTGGTTGTAATGAAGGGCAACAAGATAGGAAACCTTTATGAGAGAGACCATCACTAGAGGAGTAGCAAATACTATTTCTGAAAATGAAGATCCCAAAGATCTTACTCAATTATGGCGCCTACGTTTGGGTCATATGAGTGAAAGGGGTGTAAGTGAATTGTCCAAGCAACAAATTTTGAAGGGCCTTAAAAATTGTAAGTTAAAATTTTGTGAGCATTGTGTAATAGGAAAGCAGTGGAGGGTAAGCTTTTCCACAGGAGTTCATTGCACAAAGGGAATTTTAGACAATGTGCATTCTGATGTTTGAGGCACTGCACCTATAGCTTCAAAATCTGGAGCATTATATTTTGTATCTTTGGTTGATGATTACTCTAGGAAAGTATGGGTCTACACCATGAACCAAAAATCAGAGGTCTTCTCTCTCTTTAAACAATGGAAGGTGATGATGGAGAAACAAACTAGAAGGAAAGTGAAGTGTTTGAGATCTGATAATTGTGGAGAATACAAATCTGGAGAGCTTGATAGATATTGTAAGAGTGAAGGGATAATTCACCACTTTACCATACCGGTTTCTCCTCAACAAAATGATGTGGCAGAGCAGATAAATCATACACTCTTTGAGAAAGAAAGAAATATGTTAAGCAACACCGGATTGAAGAAGAGTTTTTGGACAGAAGCTATAAATACTGCTTGTGATTTGGTAAACATTTCTCTCTCCACTGCTATTGAGTGTAAGACACCTATGGAAAAATGGACAGGTAGGCATGTTGATTACTCCTCACTTAGAGTATTTGGATGCATAGCTTATGTTCATATTCAACAAGAACAAAGGACAAAGTTAGATCCCAAATCTAGAAAGTGTATATTCTTGGGATATGAGAAGGATACAAAGAAATATAGATTATGGGATCTAGAAAGGTATTGTATTGTTTTGAGTAGGGATTTAGTTTTTGATGAGACTAGTACAATGAAGACTATTACTATAGCAAAAGAAGAGAAAAAACAAAATCAGTAAAATTTTGTTAAGATGAATATTGATATTGGAAATGAAGACATTTCACCTCTTGTAGATCTACCAAGTGAACCATTAGAAGAAAAAAGCCCAAAAGTGCTTCATGAACATAGGTACCCAAATAGGGATAGAAGGCTTCCAAAGAGATTTGATGATTCATTTGTAGTTTATGCTCTTCTTACGAAGAATGGTGAGCCTTCTTCATATGAAGAGGCAATGCAAGATCAAGAATGTCAAAAGTCGCATTGTGCAATGGAAGAGGAGATGAAGTCTTTGACCAAAAACCAAACTTGGACACTTGAAAAATTGCATATGGGAAAGAAGGAAATTGGTTGAAGATGGATATTACGGAGGAAGGAAGGACTGCCAAAATCAGGTGGAGATAGATACAAAGCAAGGCTTGTAGCAAATGGTTAGCCAAAAAGAAGGTATTGAATTCAATGAGATTTTTTCACCAGTGGTGAAAATCTCTTCAATTTGTGCACTATTGGCAATAGTTGCATTGCATAACTTGGAGTTGGAGCAACTAGATTTTACAACTACTTTTTTACATGGAGAATTAGAGGAGGAGATTTACATGCATCAACCTGAAGGTTTTGTGGTACCAAGGAATTTGAACCTGGTGTGCAGGTTACAAAAGTCTTTATATGGACTAAAGCAAAGTCCAAGACTTTAGTACATGAAATTTGATGCTTTCATGTTGACGCAAGGATATAACAGAAGTGAATCAGATTATTGTGTGTACCTCAAGAAGCTACATGGACCTAGAGTATTTGATTTAATCATCTTGGTACTATATGTGGATGATATGCTGATTGCTGCAAAGGATATGGTTGAGGTGGAGAAATTGAAAGCAAAACTTGGTAAGGAGTTTGATATGAAGGACTTGGGTTCTTCAAAGAGGGTACTTAGGATTGAAATCCACCGGGATATGAGCAAGGGAAAGTTATGGATATCTCAAACAAGATATTTGGAAAAATTACTTGCTCGGTTTGGCATGGAGAAAGCAAAACCAGTGAACACTCCAATGGCAAGTCATTTCAAGGTATCATTGGAGCAATGCCCATCAAATGAGGGGAGAGAAAAGTAATGTCAAATATTCCTTATGCTAGTGGTGTTGGGAGTTTAGTGTATGCTATGGTCTGCACTAGACCAGACATCTCATATGCTGTGAGTATGGTGAGTAGATACATGGCAAATCTAGGGAAACAACATTGGGAAGTTGTGAAGTGGATACTTTGTTACTTGAAAGGGACTATAAATATTGGCATTACCTTTGATGTGGAGAAGGAACAAGAAGGAGGAATTACAGGGTATGTAGATTTTGATTTTGCCGGAGACTTGGATAAGAGAAGGTCTACAACATGATTTGTTTTTACACTTGTTGGTGGTGCAGTAAGTTGGAAGTCTACTCTCCAATCTACTATCGCTCTTCCTACTACAGAGGCTGCCCAAGACGCAATATGGCTACAAAGATTAGCCAAGGATGTAGGACTCCCTAATATGAAGTCCACACTTTTTTATGATAGCCAAGGCGCTATTCACTTGGCAAAGAATCAAGTATATCATTCAAGGACAAAGCATATTGATGTGAGACATCATTTTATCAGGGAAGCTGTGACAAATGGTGAAATCAATTTGCAAAAGATTGGCACAGAGGTAAACGCAGCTGATATGTTGATAAACCTGTTTCTGTTGAGAAGTTCAAGTTATGCATGGACTTGCTCAACGTTCAATGTTGCTCTTTGGGATGATAAGGTGGATACAAGCAAAAGGTGGAGTTTGTTATGTTTGGCTTGCTATAAGTGACTTGCCTGATCAAGAGCAAGAGCAAAACTTGACTGATGGAAACTCCTTATTGTATCATGCGGATGAAAGGCAGTCACTTGTTTAGATATATATTCAGTCACTTCTAAGGTTGAGTATTAAAGTGACTAGATATCTTGAGTGGTCAATACTCATGAAGTCTTGCAGGTCTATATTCAGGAGTTTAGACAAATAACAGAGGGACTATCCCTGTGTGTGTATATATATACATATGTGCAATTGAAATAGAGGTTCGAAGACTGGTGTGAGCCTGTTTCAGCCCACGGAGGCAGGGACAGGGAGTAAACCACGTTATTTCCTGTTAGTCCTCTTATTTATGTTTAATGGGCCTTATGATGTGCTATTGCGAGAGGTCCTTGGGACTGTATTTTCTAACAAGGTGCAATAGTTATGCATCGGCTTTATGGTTGCAGCGTTAGAAAGTTGGCGTGTTTTGAGACCATCCGAAGATCGGTTCAAGTTGCGGTTTCGACTTTCCAGGATCCATGACGTGACTCAGGCAATTTGGCTCTACTCTGTTCCATGCAGAAATAATAAATTCGTTGAATCTTCTGTTCTTTAGAGTGACTGCCTGAGATCGCATGCACTGTCCGAAACCAACAAATCTTCCTTCAAAATCATTCGAGTTTCTAGAATAAGAAACCAGATTGACCTAGGAGTAATGCAGGAGATATGTCTTGAGAAACAATGTGCTTTTTCCCTCCTGATTTGGCCATTTGGATGTTGCCTTCAGATGTTCACCCGAATCTTTGTATCCTCCCAAAATATCCAAATAGTAACCACAAAATTTGTTATCTCTACGGATACTGTAGTGTCTATTGGAAATCTAAAATCTAGCATCTACTGCATCATGACCATCTCCTCGATATCGAACGTTCCAAAATTCAGGAAAGTGGGCTTTTGGAGACCATCATGAGAGCACGTTGGTAAAGCATGCTGAACGTTGAATTTTTGGTTCCTGAAAGATATCCCCACATAATAGATGAGACAACTCGACAACCGCTGGTAGATAACTTCTGTCGATAAAGTGCGACAAGCTTATGTTTGACACGGATCTGCTCACAAACTAGAAGCACGTAGGCAAGAATAGAGTTCGTATCTGTCGATTAAATAGTCAATTCGGGCTGAAGGCAATCTCATGGCTCTGTAAAGGCAATCGAGCCATATTCTAACATTTTGTGAGACTTTTTCCCAACATATCACCGCCAAATAGAAAGCGTAAAGAACGAGATCCTGGTGGTTATCCATCTCGCCATGCAGGGATGACCGCCCTAGGGTGGAACAGAGAATCTCATCCACTCGAGGGTAGTAACTTCGATACATTGGCAACAAGGTGTGACAGGCTTTCTAACTTGATCAACGAAACTTAACTGCAAAGGTCTTGCCGAGAAAAGAGAACTTTGCTCACTGTACAGTTAGCCCACATTTACGTTGTACGCAAAGGGTTCGGCTCAGAAGAGAGCATTTGAGGATTCACTCATGTGAGAAATGCAGTCCACAACACGACTATTGTTGGAAATTGGTTTTTGGATAAGTGCAATAAATTGCACTCTTCGTAAATGCAATGCACCTCGAGGAACGTTCGCACTGCAGTCAACTTTATAAACCACACTAGTGAAATATATTTGTATTTTCACTATTCTCAAAAAACTTATTATGTGATAGTTTCTTTCAACTACATACTTTAGAAAATTTTAATTATTTGGTTGTTCATAACACAAGCATAAGCTTTCATCACTTTTTGAAGACCTTCCTAACACAGTTCCAATAAGACATATAGTCGTGCTTACAATCTTTCATTTAATAAATTAAATATATTTTTTGCTCAAATAGTTTAAAATTTTAACAGTCTAACCATTCAATTTTCCTGATTTTCAAGTTGAAACTATATTTTTCCCAAAACTTTAACTCTATAACTTGACGGTCATTCCTAACAAATAAAAAAATTCATCTTTAAAGGATTGTCAGAGACATAAAGCGCAGTGACTGCAATGTTGAGGCCGGAATCAAGACCTTCCACTTAGCGAGATTGGACTGCATTGGAATCTGAATCTAGTTCTTTACTGTTGTCAACATGTTTTCATCGAATGACCGACCAGAGGAATGGAGTCCACCTAATAGCTAATCACGAGTATGAGATTTTGTCTGAGAGTAATAACTAGAACGTCATTGTTCATTTCAACAAGAAGACAAACTCCCATTTTGGTCGTGTGATTCCTTAGAGCAAGCGATTATGAATAAACGTTACGAGAGCATGCATGCTTGCAAAGTTCTTCCATTGCTAGTCGGATCCAGTATTGATCCACTGACAGAATCAACACCACGAGGGAGACAGTTGATGAGTAATCAGCACTTTAGACGCAGCATCTTCCGCAGTGGATTAATTGAAAAGAATATTCAAAACCGACTTATGGAAGAACCTTTATTATGCACGTCGATTTTAGACATTTTCTTAAGAAACTAGATATCTAAATATTGATAAAAACCATATAGAGAGCAAATATTCTAAAATAGTAATTAAAATATCAATAATCAAATAGATCCTAGTTTCTACAGATTACATATTCAAGTGAAATGTCCAAGAAAGCTCGTGCTTATGTTTAATTCCAGGATGTAATTATATATATATATATATATATATATATATATATATATATATATATATATATATAAAATATGTTATTGGGATTATTGACTATTGTTACTATAAGCTTTGAGCATCACCCGTGAGTGCCGATTATATTATTTCACATGAGGAATAAAGAGAGGGATGTGCTATTTCCACAAAACATTGGGACATTTCATTTTTTTATGGATGTTCCTTAGATTCTTCACGGGCAGTGAAGGGGGTCACTCGGGCAATTTATGGGTAGAGACCATAGCTGAAATTCATTATGGTTGGCAAAAAGCTTACCTGTAAATTTGTATGGGGTTTCCATGAACATTAATTGGTGGGCCTTAAGGATATCCAAAGTAAATTTGAAAGGGATGGACACGTGTCCTGTAAAGAATCTTACAAACGCTTTGAGGACATTCTTGGAAGAAAAACCTAAACGAGAACAAAACCTCAAATCCTCACAAAAGGATGAGTGCAAATTTGGACATGAACCTGAAGTTCCCTGCAAAGCCGAGAGATCAACTAAGAAATCCAATTCTGTGAAGACATTTTGAGAAGGAGAAAGGACGAATGCAATCGAGAGAGATTGACAGAAAAATATGAGTCAGCTTTGAGCAAAGTAGTTAATGCCAGAATATTGCAGAGAGAGCATAGTGTGGTTGTCTAGATGCCAGATATGAGCCCTCAAATGCTCCCAACAAATGCATGCATGAAAAAAGATTTTGATGGCAGAATGTGATGATAATAAATTTGAGCTTGTTGATCCATAAGATATTGATTTGGGATGGGAATCTTGGAATGACTTAGATGGGATGAGTGAAGCCGAGGACATAGGAGAGTTCCTTTGTATGTGGTGTATATGGTGGTTTCTTTTAAAACAAGGAAAGGTATCTCTAATGGTGCATTCAGATCCTCTATAGTATAAATTTTGCAAATAAGTGTTTCATAGAACTTGATCCTATCTCCTTCAAAAATTCACCTGTATAGATAAGGTTTAATTTTTTTAGCTTTGTGTAAATACTTAGTAAACATCTCATTTTCAAGAAGAAGCAAAAAGGGAGAGGTCAGCCACCTATTTGGCCACCAACTTGTATCACTCTTGACTAAGTTGGAATCAAGGTAATGCAGTTAGTGTGTGAAGTGGTTTGAATATTTGGGGTGTTAATGTGAAATCTACAATGGCTTGTACTAATTGGCTGATGTAAGCAATAATATAGATTTGTAGCATAGAGGTGCAATGGCCAGATCAAGAAGAAAGGGCAAGGATTTCTACCTCATTTGCAGAGAAGAGGTTTCAAGGGGGTGTAGGACTAATCAATGAGACTCTCTTCCCCTGAGCCCAGAGACCCATTATAGATAAGGAAATATATTGTAGTCATAATGGATAGTATTCTATCAATGGTCAAGTTATCTACAACAATAAATGAAGAGTCACATATTTTGCTGGGAGTACTTATTTCCAAAAAATTTTAAATGTTTAGTTATGTTTGCGTGTCACTCTTCCTTTTTTTCCCATCACAAAAAATGTACATAAGCTTGGGAGTTTCTTGGGACTTTATTGAGTTATATTTCTATGAAGTACTAATTACTTGATGTGTTATTGTTTTTAAGAAATGTCAAGATCATGTCACTACATGACTTGTGGATCAACACTTTGGAGTGATTTAAACCACAATGGACATTGCAATTCCTTTGACATGGACAAGACTTATTGGAAGATTCAGCCTATATCCCCATTGGCCATCTTGTTCCCTCTTCCAAATTGCTTGTACTATTGAAAAACAATAATTGAATAGATGTGTAGCAAAGGCTAGGAAAGCCAACAAATAGTGCATTGATATATTGAAGACTTGATGGCACGCTGTAATACTCCGAGGACAAGAGAAGAGAGAAAACACAGATTGCACACTCAAACATTCGATGCCCCAAGGGAGCACCTTCTCTTTATTATATAGACAAAGAGGATCTCCTCCAAGGAAGCTCCACCATAGGATTAGGGACACAGATAGGTGACATGTCAGCAAGCTCCACCCTTGGATTACTTACTTGGATGGGTGACCTGTCTGGTCTAGGTCCTATCTGGTTGGTCAAACGAGCTTTGACCGGAGGGAATCTTTTAGGGAATCTTCCTGTAGGAATCTCAGAATCACATGAGTAAGGTACCATTGGAAAGCTCTCGACGAGACAAAACAGGGGGGAGGGAAAGGCCGGCCTTTCCTCCATTGGGGGGGGGGATCTGCACATTTTCGAGGCCTAATTCATCCGTTTAGGCCTCCGAAGTTGCCTTCAAAGATTTCAGGCATATTTTGGTTCCTACTCTATTAGTAGAAGTCCTCTTTTGGTGATACCTCTTTCTGATCTGTTTAGTCCATCATGTGTAACATCCTTCCAGATGTTACCAAACCAATTCTCATCTTTAAATCATATGTCTAGCTATTGGTTCTAAGGTTCTCAAGTCTATTTTGGTTTCTGCCCTATTAGTAGAAGTACTCTTTTGGTGATACTTCTATCTGATCTATTTTGACCATCATGTATAACATCATTCTAGATGTTACCAAACCGAATTTCACATCTAGATCATATGGCTAACCCTTGGTATTACAGACCTCCCTCCTTCTAAGACGCAACGTCCTCGTTGTGCAATTGTTGCTCAAATGCTTGCACCAACACCAATGCATGTGCCAAATTGGCAGCGGGTTCCCAGGTTGCTTCATAGAGGGGGTAACCTTTCCATGGTACTAGGTATTCCACCCGTGGATGGCGAGTACCACGCATGCGCTTTTGGAGAATCCGCTCCACTTCATATTCCTCTGTGCCATCAATGAGTGTCGAACAAGGTCGAATGTCCTGTGTGGAAGTACCTTGGCCTGATCGGGGAGCATATCTGCATAATAGGGAAACATGGAACACTGGATGGATCTTCATGTGTGGTGGTAGCTCAAGGTGATAGGCCACAGCGCCGATGCGACGAAGAATTGAGAAAGGCCCAATAAAACAAGGTCTGAGCTTACGAGATCCAACTAATGTGAGGTTGGTTGTCGATAGCCACACTTGATCCCAAACATTGAACTCCATGTGCCTACGGTGTGCATCAGCATACTGCTTTTGTCAATTTTGTGCAATCTGTAACCTGTGCTTGGCGCTCTCCACACCTTGTTGGATTCTAGAAACAAATGTGTTGACTGCATCAACCTTGGTAGTCACTAGACGGATCTTCATCAAGCTAGAAGGTGTGAAGGGATGCTCACCATACATGAGGAAGAACGGAGTGACCTGGGTGGAGGCATTCACTGAATTGTTGTAAGCGAATTCCACCAACGGTAGTAGGGTGTCCCACCTCTCTTGCTCTTCTAAGGTGAAGCCGCGTAACATGTCTTCAATCGTGCAATTAGCCCGCTCTGTTTGGCCATCTGTTTGTGGGTGGTAAGCTGTAGACATGGCCAACTTGGTTTTGAAGAACCCAAAGAGTGTTCGCCAAAACAAATTGGTGAATTGTGTGCCTCTATCGGTGATGAGTACTCCAGACAAGCCATGGTGAGCAAAGACTGCATCTAAGTATAGTTGAGCTAGTTGTGGAGCGGTCACCTCCTTGGTGGTAGGGCGTACACGAATCATTTTGCTGAGCCGGTCCACAAAGACCACAATGGAGTCAAACCCTGAGGTGGTCTTGGGTAATTCACAAACGAGATCCATACTCACTTGTTCCCAACGTTGGGTAGGAGTGGGAAGAGGTTGAAGGAGCCCTGCAGGAGCTTGATTAGAAGCTTTGTTCTATTGACAAAGTAGGCAGCTACGCACATAGTCCATCACGTCGTTGCTCATCTTGGGCCAATAGTAATGGCGCTTGACTGCCTCCAAGGTCTTGTCCACTCCGACATGAGCTGCAATGGCCGAATCATGACATTCCGCTAGAATGGTGGTGCGTAATTCTGGGACATTTGGGATCCACAATCTGCCCTCCCAAAAGGTGAGTCCTTGGGTACTGGTGACACCTTTGGACGATTGCGCTTCTACAATCTGTGGATCAGTTTTTGTAGCAGCTAGAATCTCTTGCCAGAATTCAGGGTTAATCTTAACCTCTGCTACCAAGTTGTTGGCCATTGGCATGCGGGTGAATGCATCTGCAAGTTGCTTCTTACCTTCCACATAGGTGATTGTCATGTTGAAGCGTTGTCACCACTCTACCCACTGAATTTGGCGACGAGATAGATCCTTCTGTGTCTTGAGGTAGACTAGAGGTTTGTGGTCTGTCTCTACTACAAATGCCTTCTCGCCCAAGTAGTGCTTCCAATGCTTGGTTGCTAGAACGATGGCCAGCTCTTCCCGTTCTGTGGTGTGGTAGTTGCGCTCTGCCGGTAACAACTTTTGAGAGAAATATGCAATTGGATGCCATCTGTCATGCCACTCTTGTTGTAGGACTGCTCCTATTGCTACGCCTGATGCATCCGTAGCCAACTTGATTGGACGTTTTGGGTCATACCACTTCAAGATTGGTGCATGTAGCAAGGCGGCCTTCAATTCTTGAAAGGCCAACTCTTGTGCAGTTCTCCATGTCCACTTCTTCCCCTTGCCAAGTAGTGCCGTTAAAGGCTGTGCAACCTTGGAGAAGTCCTTGACAAATCTACGATAGAATCCCGTCAACCCCAAGAAGCTCTTAAGTTGAGTCTGATCTTCTGGGGCACTCCATTTTTGAATGACCCCTATTTTATCTGTCAATACTTGAATGCCCTCTGCACTTACTCTATGCCCTAAGTAGTCTACTTCAGACTTGCCAAACTCACACTTTGAGATTTTGGCATACAACTGATTCTGTCTTAGAATCTGGAGGACCTCTTGTAGATGTTGTTTGTGTTCTGTCATCGTGCTACTATATACTAAGATATCATCCAAAAAGACGATAATAGACTTATCCAAGTATGGACGAAATATGTCATTCATTAGGCTCATGAAAGTGGTAGGCGTATTGGTGAGGCCAAAAGGTATCACAAGATACTCAAAGTGGCCATACTTGGTTCGAAAGGCAGTTTTGTACACATCCTCCTCTGCAATTCGGATTTGATTGTAACCGCTCCGCAAGTCCAGTTTGGTGAAGTATCTCGCTCCATGGAGTTGATCAAACAGGTCATCCATGCGAGGTAAGGGGTATTTGTTCTTCACTGTTTGCTGATTGAGACCCCGATAGTCAATGCACATGCGCATTGTACCATCCTTCTTCTTCACAAACAAGACAGGGGCCCCATATGGTGATACGCTAGGTTGGATGAACCCTTTCTGTAGCATCTCCTCAATTTGAGTCTTACACTCCTCCAACTCATGAGGTGATAGGCGATATGGGGCCTTACAAGGAGGTGTCTTGCCCAAGAGTGTCTCTATTTTGTGATCTACTTGCCTTTTAGGTGGTAATCCTGAGGGTAGATCATCGGGAAAGACATCTTGAAACTCATCAACCACATCCTTCAATTTCTCAGGAATTTGTCCAGCGAGTTGTGCACTCTAGACTTCTCTTATTAGACCCAAAAAACATCTATCGGTCTTATAGACAGTTGTTGTCCCTACGACATATAGAGGCAGTTTCTGCCTGTGTGATTTTTCTTTAACCCCAATGATTGACCATTGGTGGGTTCTCACTACTTTCTTCCTCCAATCCACCATTGGGTTGTACTGCTCCATCCATGGCATGCCTAAAATTGCATCATAATGGGCTAACTGTATCACTTGCCACTTAATTGCTTTCTGATATTCTCCTACAGAGAGGGTTACCCGTCTAGGTAATGATTCAATCCTCTCTGTTTGCCCATTTGGTAACTCTACTTCTTCACTTCCATCTCTCTCTAGATCCATTCCCAAGCTTATTGCAACAGAGCAAGACAAGAAATTCTTTGTTGCTCCCGGATCTATTAATACTCTCACTTGATTACCTTCTAGGATTCCATTCACGACAATCAATTGTGAGGTTGCCTTTGGGGATCTTTGCGCATTATTCTTCTTCCTTCCCTTGCTTCTCTGCTTCCTTATTGAGCCAGTAAGGCCGCGAGGTACATTTACTGGCGATCTTCGTTTTCTGAAGTGGTTTCCACCTCCTCCTCTTCAATGTGCCTCTCCATGTTGTTCAAAGATTGCCTGTATGAAGGCCGAGGGCCTCTAGGGAAACAAGTGCGACAATTGGTAGATATGTGCCCGATACGGCCACAATTGTAACAACGGCGTTGTTCTCCTCGAGTCCCTTCTCCTCGTGGGACTCCATCTCTTCGTTCTTCTACCCGTCCTCGCTCTCCTTGAAGCGGCCGTGCTCCTCGATCCCAGAATCAAAGGTTGCCCAATTCCATTGGTACTGGTCCACCCATGTGTGGTATTTCTACCCGATAATGTTGAGGTGGAACTACTCCTTCACCTCCACCTAATGCTCCGGCTATTCTCTACGCACAAGCAATGGCTTCAAATACTGTGCGAGGGTTTTGCACCATGACTTCTTGGCAAATCCGCTCTTTCAACCCTCGTTTGAAATTGTCGAGAGCCTCTGCTGGACTCATGTTGGTAATTGCAACTTGTAGATCCAAAAATGCCTCCACATACTCTTGTACGCTATTCTTTTGTCTCAATCCCCATAGTCGGGTTCGAGCCATCTGCACAGAACCACCGATTGGAAATTCTTGAGCAGTCCTTCTTGCATTGCTGTCCATGTGACCTCCCTTCTCTCTGCCAGCATGGATTGTTCCCAAGCATCATACCATGTGAGGGCTTTATCGGTCAAGTACCCACATGCAAACACGCCTGCAGCATGCTCTGTGATCTCTGTTGAGAACAATCGAAAATATCGATTCATTCTCAAGATCCAATTCTCCACTACTCCCATCATACGCTGCCCCTTGTAAGGCTCGATGTTGTAGGTCTTCTTCATCCGGAGTAGCAATGTGGCTTCATCATTGATAGGGTTTGTAGGCACGGGTGCCTCTCCAAGTACTTTAGTCGCAGGTACTGGGTTTTGAGACGGCTCTTCTTCTTACATGGCTTGATCGTTCCTGAGGATCTGCACTTGACTTTGCAATGTCTCCATGGTCATCTTAATCTCTCGAAATTCATTCAACATCCCTTGCATTCCTTGCACCAGTTCTTGCAACTGCGGATCCATGGTGCCTGCAACACCCAATTGCTAACGTCTACTTCAATACAGAGTCAATATAATCACTCTGGAAGGCGCACGAACTATCGGAACTACCATTGGGACCTCAGAAGCTATCACTTGTTGATAATACTCCTCACCAAAATTCCTAACCACAAAATCTCTAAACATCAATTTCGGCCTCACTACATAACGGATTTCTACTTGAGTGTTGAAAGGGAGAGGATTTGGGACATTTATATCCATATTATCATAATAGAATGTAAATCGTCAAATCCCACTCTCTGTCATATATCACCACAGGTAGAATCACCGGGTTTGGTGAGTTCATCACTCTATCCATGAATTCAGCACCGAAGTGATAAACTAGCGATACTCTCATCTGCTCACGCTGGATGTACATAACCTTGATGTGGAATGGGTTTGAGAATGGAAAGCTAGGTGCGGGAAATTGTCCCCCCGGCGCATCCATCCCATCCGCTCTCTAAAGTCCTTCCTAAGTCTAGCGATTACTCTATGTTCTCCACCTCAAATTACTCAGTTTCAGTAGTTCGTGCTATTCCAAGAGGGGTGATCCACTCTCTTGGACTAGAACACTCGCTCTGATACCATTGTAATGCTTCGAGGACAAGAGAAGAGAGAAAACACAGATTGCACACTCAAACATTCGATGCCCCAAGGGAGCACCTTCTCTTTATTATATAGACAAAGAGGATCTCCTCCAAGGAAGCTCCACCATAGGATTAGGGACATAGATAGGTGACATGTCAGCAAGCTCCACCCTTGGATTACTGACTTGGATGGGTGACCTGTCTGGTCTAGGTCCTATCTGGTTGGTCAAACGAGCTTTGACCGGAGGGAATCTTTTAGGGAATCTTCCTGTAGGAATCTCAGAATCACATGAGTAAGGTACCGTTGGAAAGCTCTCGACGAGACAACCCAGGGGGAGGGAAGGCCAGCCTTTCCTCCATTGGGGGGGGGAATTTGCACATTTTTGAGGCCTAATTCATCCGTTTAGGCCTCCGAAATTGCCTTCAAAGATTTCAGGCATATTTCGGTTCCTACTCTACTAGTAGAAGTCCCCTTTTGGTAATACCTCTTTCTGATCTGTTTAGTCCATCATGTGTAACATCCTTCCAGATGTTACCAAACCAATTCTCACCTTTAAATCATATGTCTAGCTATTGGTTCTAAGGTTCTCAAGTCTATTTCGGTTTCTGCCCTATTAGTAGAAGTACTCTTTTGGTGATACTTCTATCTGATCTATTTTGACCATCATGTATAACATCATTCTAGATGTTACCAAACCAAATTTCACATCTAGATCATATGGCTAACCCTTGGTATTACATCAAGTCTATTTTGGTTTCTGCCCTATTAGTAGAAGTACTCTTTTGGTGATACTTCTATCTGATCTATTTTGACCATCATGTATAAAATCATTCTTGATGTTACCAAACCGAATTTCACATCTAGATCATATGGTTAACCCTTGGTATTATACACGCCTTACAAGAAATTAGATACCAACAAAAGAATAGCAAAAGAAATGCCTCTATTTTGAAATGTATGTGTATGTATTATATTGCATACTTTCTTGATAAACCAACATGATCCATGCATTGAGGAAGATATTGAATTCTTAGAGGTGATGGACACTAAACAACTTGATCCATGTATTGAAGGAAGATAGTGAATTCTTAAAGGAGATGAACACTCAACAACTTGCTTTTCACCAAGAGATTGGTAGAGAATTCCATACTATCATGGAAGAATGCCTCAAATTGCATCAAGATGATGGTAGAATTGTATATGAAAATTAATAACAAATAAATTTTCCAACTATGTTCCATGGGGTATGAATGATGGTTATGTGTGTTTGTGTGAACATTTTTAGGTATGAATAATAGTTTTTTCAAGGAACCAATTTAAGTGGAGTAAAGCTAGAATATTGCAAGTTTTCAAGCTCAAATTTGCAAAGTCCAAGGGAGTGTAGTAGTCCCAATTTTGAAATGTTCATGACAAATTAGATGAAATATAACTTTCCAAACCAACCACAACTTTTGAGCATTATTGCTTGTTGCTATTTTTTGAAAAAAGAGCATATTTGATAGTTTGAAATGAAAAGGAATGGAAGAGAGTGGAGGTGGAACTTTTTGATAAATTTGGAAGGAGTGGGAGATAAGAAAAATTTGAAGGGGTTTGCATTGTTTCTTTCTTGGTGATTGTCTAAGGAAGGAAAGAAAAAGAGAAATTTTTTAGAAGGGATGATTCTAGTAGAGACAAAATAGTGAAAGGAAGGAGTAGAGAGTGGAAAGGGGAAAATTTGAATGTAGTTGGATCACTTTATTCTTGGTGATTATGAAAGGAAGGAGTGAGAAAGAGACAAATTTGAGAACAAGATGATTTTGGGAAGAGACAAGTAGCAAAAAGGAGGACAAGAGAGGTAGATTTTAGAAGATTTAGAGAGGAAAGAGGAGTGGAAAGAGATTAATTTTGCAAAGTAGAGCTTTTGAAAAATTTAGGGAGGAGAGAGGAGCAAAAGGAAATCCATTTAAAAAAAGTGGGTTTCAAGAGGGATACAATGATTCAAAGTCTGAAGAGTGGATTGTACACATGTAATACTCTGAGGACAAGAGAGAAAATGCAAGTTTCACACTCAATATTCCAATGCCCCAAAGGAGCACCTTCTCTTTATTATATAGCAAAAGGGATCTCCTCAAAGGAAGCTCCACCCTTGGATTGAATACATGGATTGGTGACCTGTCAGCAAGCTCCATCCTTGGATTAGTTGTTTGGATGGGCGACATGTTAATCCTTGTCTAATCTAGTTGGTCAAATGGGTTTGACTTAAGGGAATCTTCCTATAGGGAGCTCAGAATTGTGTGGGTGAAGTACTATTAGAAAGCTCTCAATGAGACACATCATAGGGAGTGGGGGGGGGGGGAATGGGGGGGGGAGGACTCTTTCTATTTTTGAGGCCTTATTCATCCATTTAGGCCTCTAAAATTGACTTTAAAGTTTTTAGGCTGTTTTTGGCTTCTACTATATTAGTAGAAGTACTCTTTTGGTGACACCTCTATCTTATATTCCTAGCCCATTGTACAAAATATCCTTCTAGATTTTATCAAGCCAATTTTCTCTCCAAATAATATGCCTAGCTACTTGTATTACGGACCTCTCCCCTTTTAAGATGCAATGTCCTTGTTGCAAAGTTGTTGCTCAAAAGATTGGACTAACATTGGTGCGTTGGTCAAGTTGGCTATTGGCTTCTATGTTGCCTCATTTAGTGGGTACCCTTTCCAATGGACCAGATGTTCTACACACGGATGGCGAGTACCACAAATGCATTTTTGGAGAATGCATTTGACCTCATACTCCTTTGCCTCATCAACAAGTGTTAGACAAGGTCAACTTTCTTGGATGGAAGAGAAGTGGGATAGCCGGGGAGCATATCGGCATAATAAGGAAACATGAAACACTTGGTGAATCTTCATATGTGGCAGGTGATAAGCCACAACGCCGATGCAACAAAGGATGGAGAAAGGTCCAATGAAATGAGGTCTAAGCTTATGAGGACCAACTAACTTCAGGTTGGTGGTTGACAATCAAATTTGATCTCTCACTTTGACCTCCATGTGTTGGCGGTGTGCATTTGCATATTGCTTTTGCCAATTTTGGCAATTTGCAACATGTACTTGGTGTTCTCCACACCCTGTTGGATTCTAGAAATAAAAGTGTTGACATTGTCAACCTTT
Organism: Lunularia cruciata; assembly: GCA_948567375.1. Taxonomy (NCBI): domain Eukaryota; kingdom Viridiplantae; phylum Streptophyta; class Marchantiopsida; order Lunulariales; family Lunulariaceae; genus Lunularia; species Lunularia cruciata. The sequence goes on along the minus strand of OX419760.1, from coordinate 1,651,112 downwards.
GTAACCATCGGAAAAACCTTCATCAAGCTTCAAGGTATGAAAGGATGCTCTCCATACATGAGGAAGAACGGTGTGACTTGTGTAGAGGCATTCATTGAATTGTTGTAAGCAAATTACACCAATGGGAGTAAGGTATCCCAAGTCTCTTGCTCATCTAAAGTCAAACCCCAAAGCATGTTCTCAATAGTGCAATTTGCCCCCTATGTTTGTTGATCAATTTGTGGATGGTAAGCTATGGACATGGCCAATTTGGTTTTGAAGAGTGTTCTCTAAAACAAACTAGTAAATTGAGTACCTCTATCTATGACGAGCACTTGAGAGAAGCTATGGTGGAAAAAGACTTGATCTAAGTACAATTGTGCTAGTTGCAAGGCAGTCACATCCTTGGTTGTAGGACACACATGAATCATTTTGCTGAGTAAATTGACAAAGATTACAATGGAGTCAAACCTAGAAGTGGTCTTGGGCAATTCACAAACCAAATCCATGCTTACCTATTCCTTATGTTGTGTAGGAGTAGGGAGAGGTTGGAGGAGCCCTTTGGGAGTTTGATTAAAAGCCTTCTTTTTTTGACAAACTAGGCAGCTCCAAACATATTTTATCACATCGTTGCTCATCTTGGGCCAATAGTGATGGCATTTGACCGCATCCAAGGTCTTGTCCACTCCAACACGACCTACAATGGTAGAATCATGACATTCTACTAGGATGATGGTTCTTAGATCCATGTCATCGGAGATCCATAACTTGCCATCACAAAAGGTGAATCCTTAGGTGTTGGTGATGCCTTTGGATGATTGAGCATCTACAATATATGGATCAATTTTTGTAGCAGCAAGAATCTTAGGCCAGAATTCAAGGCTCATCTTGACTTCCACCACCAAATTTTTTGCCATTGGAATTTGGGTAAATACATTTGCAAGTTGCTTCTTGCACTCCACATATCTGATTGTCATGTTGAATTGTTGTCTCCACTCTATCCGCCGAATCTGTTAATGAGAAAGATCTTTCTATGTCTCATTTAGATCAAAGGTTTGTGGTCCGTCTCTACCACAAATGCCTTCTCACCTAGATAGTGTTTTCAATGCTTGGTTACAAGGACAATTGCCAACTCTTGTCATTCATGGTGTGATAGTTGCATTCTATCAATAACAACTTACAAGAGAAATATGCAATTGGGTGCTATCCATCCTACCATTCTTGTTGTAAGATTGCTCCTATTACTACACTTGATGCATTTGTAGCCATCTTGATTGGACATTTTGGGTCATACCATTTCAAGTTGGTGCATGTAGTAATGCATCTTTCAACTCCTGAAAGGCCAATTCTTGTGCGGTTCTCCATATACTCTTTTTTTCTTTGCACAATAATGCTATTAGAGGCTATGCAATCTTGGAGAAGTCCTTGAAAAATCAACATTAAAACCTCATCAATCCCAAGAAACTCTTGAGTTGGGTTTGATCTTCTAGAGCACTCCATTTTTGAATGACTTCTGTTTTATTGGTTAATACTTGGATACTTTCTACACTTACTCTATGCCCTAAGTAGTCTACTTTAGATTTGCTAAACTCGCACTTTGAGATTTTGGCATGCAATTGATTTTATCATAGAATCTAGAGGACTTCTCAAAAATATTGCTTGTGCTCTATCAGCATCCTATTGTAGACTTAAATATCATCAAGAAAAAGATAACAAATTAATCCAAGTATGGATGAAATATGTTATTAATAAAACTCATGAAAGTTGCTAGAGCGTAAGGTGAGGCCAAATTGCATCACCAACTACTCAAAGTGACCATACCTTGTTTGAAAGGCCATTTTGTGTATGTCTTCTTCCAAAATTCTGATTTGGTTGTAACCGCTCTGCAAATCAAGTTTAGTGAAGTGCCTTGCTCCATTAAGTTGATCAAACAAGTCATCCATACAAGGTAATGGATATTTGTTCTTCATCATTTTTTGATTTAGTCCTCAATAGTCAATGCACATGTGCATTGTTCTATTCTTCTTCCTCAAAAACAAGACAAGAGCCCCATATGGTGATATGTTGGGTTGGATAAACCTCTTTTGCAACATATCCTCACTTTCAGCCTTACATTCCTCCAATTCATGAGATGACAATTGGTATGGGGCCTTACAAGGAGATGTCTTCCTATGAAGTATCTCAATTTTATGATCTACTCTCCTTTTTGGTGGTAAACCTATGGATAATTATTCAAAAAGACATCTTAGAACTCATTAACCACATCTTTCAATTTCTCATGGTGGATTGGAGAAAGAAAGTGGTGAAAACTAGTCAATGGAAGATCTTTGGTGTTAAAGGAAGATCACCAAGGCTCTTATTAATAATAGAAGAGAAGTCTCTTATTAATGAGAGATTTCTTGTATTAAACTCATGAAACATGTATTTTTCTTACCAATAGATGTGGTCCTTATGACATACAAAGGCAACTCTTGCCTATGTGATCTTCCTTTAACTCCAAAGATCTTCCATTGACTAGTTTTCATTACTTTCTTTTTCCAATCCATCATGGGGTTGTAGTGCTCCATCCATGATATACCTAAGATTTGCATCATAACAAGCTAGTGGTATCACTCACCACTCGATTGCTTCTTAATACCCTCATATAAAGAGTATTACCTTTCTAGGTAATGACTCAATTCTCTTTGTCTGACCATTAGGTAACTCTACTTTGTCCTTCTCATCCTTCTCTAATTCCATCCCCAACCTTATTGCAACAGAGCAAGACAAGAAATCTCTATTGCCCAAGGTCTATCAAAAATTTCATTGGATTTCCTTCTAGCACTCCATTTACAAAAATTAATTATGGATTTATCTTCCTCCATCTTTGCACACTTGTCCTCTTCCTTCGTCCAATTTAACTCTTCTTCACCAAGCTAGTAAAGCCACAAGGTGTATTTACTGGTGATCTTCATTTTTTGATGTGGTTCCATATCCTCCTCTTCAATTTGTCTCTCTATGTGGTTCAGAGGTTTCTTGTATGGAGGCTGAGGGCCTCTGAGTTGACGAGCACAACAATTGATGGCTATGTGCCCAATTTGGCCATAATTGTAACATCATCATTTTTTTCTCAAGCCCCTTCTCCTCATGGGACTCCTTCTCTCCTTTCTTTGACCCATCCTTGTTCTCCTTGGAGAGGTCTTGGTCCTTGGTCTCAAAACTGAATGTTGCACTATTCTCTAGGAATTGGTCTACCAAAATGATGAATCTTAAGCATGATAGTTTGCATTTGTGTTCATGCTTCACCTCCTCCAAGCGCCCTTGCTATTCTTTGAGTGCAAGCAATGGCTTCAAAAAGCATATGAGGATTTTGCACCATTACCTCTTGGCATATCCGCTCTTTTAATCCTCTCTTGAAATTTTCAAGAGCTTAGGCTGGACTCATATTGGTTATTGCAACATGTAGATCCAAAAGTGCCTTTACATACTCATATATGCTATTCTTCTACTTCAACCCTCAGAGTCTGGTTTGGGCCATTTGCACAAAATCCACAAATTAAAAATTCTTGAGTAGCTCTTCTTGCATGGTTGTCCAAGTGACCTCTCTTTCTTCTACCAACAATGATCATTCCCAAGTGTTATACCATGTGAGAGCTTTGTCTGATAATATCCACAAGCAAACACACCTACAGAATGATCAATGATCTCCATTGTGAACAATCAAAGGTATTGATTCATTCTTGAAATCTAATTTTACACAACTCCCATGGAACATTTTCCTTTGTAAGGCTCAATGTTGCACATCTTTTGCATTCATGGCTTGGCTGTTGATTGGAATCAATGTCATCAACATGCATAACTCTCCAAGTACTTCAATAGCTGGTGCCAGTTGTTGAGATGACTCCCCTTCTTGCCTTACTTGATTGTTCTTGACAATACATATTTGATTTTTCAATTCCTCCATGGTCATCTTGATTTCCCACAACTCGTTCAACATCTCATGCATTCCTTGAATCAACTCTTATAACTATGGATCCATGATTCCTACACACTGACAATGTTCAATTGCTACTTCCTACTTCAATAGAGGGTTAGAATGATCACTTGAGAGAGAGCAAAAACTATGGGGACTACCATTCAGACCTTAGAAGCTATCACTCATTGATAATATGCCTCACCAAAATTGCGGACTACAAAATTCCTAAATATCACTTTTGGTCTAATTACATAATGGATTTCTACTTGCAAGTTGAAAGGGTGAGGACTTGGTACATTCACATCCATAAAATCATAATAGAATATGGATTGTCAAATCCCACTCCCTATTGTATACCACCATAGGTAGAATCACCGGGTTTGGTGAATTCATCACTTTGTCCATGAATTCTTCTCCAAAGTGATACACAAGAGATACTCCTATGTTGGATGTACATAATCTTGATGTGGAATGGATTCAAGAATGGGAAGCTAGGTGCATGAAATTGTCCTCCCGGTGCCTCTATCTTGTCCGCTTTCTAAAACATTTCTTAAGTCTAGCAATTGCACTATGTTTTCTCCCCTCAAATTTCTCAATTTCAGTAGCTCGTGTTCTTCCAAGAAGGCTGATCCACTCTCTTGGATTAAAACACCTACTTTGATACCATTGTAATATTCCCAAGAAAAGAGAACTCTACAAGAAAGAAAATACAAGTTTCACACTCAATATTCCACACTCAAGAGAAGGTGCCACAAAGGAGCACTTTCTCTTTGTTATATAACAAAGAGGATCTCCTCAAAGGAAGCTCCACCCTTTGGATTAGATACATGGATTTATAACCTGTCAAAGAGCTCCATCCTTGGATAAGGTGTTTGGATGGGTGACATGTCAATCTTTGTCCTATCTAGTCGGCCAAATGGGTTTGACCAAAGGGAATCTATAGGGAATATTCCTATCAGGAGCTCAAAATCTTGTGGGTGAGGTATCCTTGGAAAGCTCTCAATGAGACAAATCATAGGGGAGGGGGGGGGGGAGAAGGCAAGCTGTAAGAATTTGAGAGGGAAGAACCATTCTATTTTTGAGGCCTAATTCATCTGTTTAGGCCTCCAAAATTGGCTCTAAAGTTTTCAAGCTATTTTTGTCTTCTGCCTTATTAGTAGAAGTACTCTTTTGATGACACCTTTGTCTGATCTTCCTAACCCATTGTACACAATATCATTCTAGATGTTATCAAGCAAATTTTCACCTCTAGATAATATATCTAACTACTTGTATTACAACATGATTGCATAATAGCAAGAGCAAAATCTTATGAGAAGGTGAATTACCCAAACATGGAAGATATTAGTGAAGTAGTATAGCTAATCAACTACCACACAATCAACAATCCTAATATTTTTATAAAATGGTGTTGGTTGAATAAAATGCAGATCAAGAGTCTAGTGGAGCAAAATTGGGAAACTGATCTAGCTATTCTTGAATTGAAAGTCTATTTTGGTCTAGAGTACTTGAGACCTCATGTGAGAATCTAAATCTGACCACATCATTGTGAATTGCAAGACTATAATGTTCTTTTTTGCTGATTTTGAGCACTTTTCATAATTCTACCCAAATACATTCTCCTACCATTTCTACCTTACCCATTCTCCCACTTGTATGGCTTGATGGGGTCTTCCCATCCTTCATGTGTTCTATGTGGTTGCCTTTGTCCTCAAACTGATTCTCCTACCAACCCTTCTTGAGCCTGACTTCCCCACCTTATCATTGTAGTTAGCCAAAAACCTCCACTCTAGCATTATGTTGTATTACAAACCTCTCTTACTACCTTCCTTGATGCTAAAACACTACAAAATCCTTCCTTCTTACTTTCCTCTACCACAACCCCTCCGCATTGCAATCTTGCTCTACAAATCTAGGCCTTAGAGGTACCTTCAGCCACAACTTCCATCACCGCTCCTATTTTGCTTGCAAATCCCCATTAGGACAAACCTCTACATGCTCTAACTCCTACATAAGCTACATACAACCACCAAAGGTCTTATGTTATTTTCCCTTCAATAGCTTGGGGCAAATGCATATCAAGGGAAAAAAGTTGCTTCCTATTATGAGAAACCAATTTGTGGTGTGTTAAGGAAAGTAACATAATCATATGGTTTAGAGACTTGCATTCTGCTTGGGAGTACTTACAAAATTACTTTCCATGGCAATGTGATGATTTGGGTTCATGTGGATGGAGGTACCCTTGCATGTTGCTTGTAGACTATCCTTAGCATGATAATGTGACAAAAACCATTTAACCAATAGCCCAAGTTCTAGATAGCTCTTGATCAATACATACGCTTAGAGCATCCTCGATACTTCTTTGCTCTCAATGAACCAAAACCATCAATTGAAGTATCAACTAGATGTGATTTGACAATGGAGATGTTTTTTCCCTCCACATAATGCAGATTATATGAAAAATTTTCTTGAGTATCTATTAAATGTAGCACGCAAATATGTGACTCAAGATGGAATTGACAACTTCTGTTTTGACTTCTCATTGAATATACCATTTAGCATAATTTTGTATGTAGACTGATTGAAGACTATATGAAAAACCTGCCAAGCTCAAAGAATGTATGCTAATAGTTGGATTGAGTTTAGTTTCTATTCTCTTTATCCACATTCAAAATTCAGTAACTCAAAAAAAGACCATGAGTTTTCAAAGGGTATTATGATTTTGCTACCAAAGTTTTGCCTTTAGGATTTTCTTTTTGTATCGGGTCAAATTTTCTTAATTGAGATTCCATTGTGTGTACAAGTTAGGTATTGTTCATAACTTTTGAGAACTTTAGATAGATACATGCCATGTTGGTGTGTAACCATTTTCTTTGTTGTTGGATAACATCAAGAAGGTGTTTGCTTTGCCCATAGTAAGGATAAGCAATAAGAAGATAATTCTACATGCAATGGTGAATGATTGGTTTTTGGTTAACAGATCTCACAAATAAGAGGTATCTAGCTCTGCAATGTGTTCTACTTGGAGGCTCTTTTCCAATTATTGTGCTCTATTTTAGTGCCCTCAATGAGGCCAAGGTAGTGCATGAGCATATTGTCCTCCATGTAAGATAAATATGTCTAGAACAAGTGCATATAATTTTTTTTGGGCAAAGCTTATATTACATGTAATATAATCTTGATGTTGATATTTCTACAAAAGCAACTATGCCACTGCTTGAAGATGATATTTATAGGGTAATGGCTTACCCAATTTTGTATAGAGCATGGTATGTTTGGTGAGATGAGGTTAGATATGGAAGCAGTGAGGATAAGGTTACATATAGAAGAACTACAAAGAATGAGGAGGTCTTCACATAAGCAATAGGCCAATATTTAGAGGTAGAGAGTGAAAAATGAGAGGATTATAGTAGAACTTCATGAGAGTATATGCATTTTCTGTTGTATACCCTATTATTACATATAACTAAGGAGTTTTCCAAATGTGTTTCTAAGTTTCATGTTTTTCATTTGATAGACTACATTCATTTGTGTACAAATCACCATGCCATTATGTTGTTCCATTTGATTGCTCCTTGAGAGTAAATGTTGAGTGTTAGGTCCCATTGAGTGTGGATGAGGACTTAGAGGTTGCCACTAGAGTAGACAATATGTTGGAGGATACTATGAGAGTAGATGAGGAGATCAGGGGTTGGGTGGGAGTAGATCAAGGGTTGGAGTTCCCCATGAGATTAGATGAGGTGTCATACATTAGTGTGGAGTAAGATGTGGACTTACAGGTTCCCACGAGAGGTGATGAGGAGATGGATGTGGGTTTTGGGGTGGAGAGCAAAGGTATGGACTACCCATTGAGACATTAGCAGTGATCTAAACTATTAATGCACTTGAGACAAAGCTCGTATTAAGAGAGCACCCTCTTGGGCACTCTTTCCACTCAATTAGTTCAGATCCATGCTACTCTAGAGGAGGCTATGAGAGCACATGACTCTTTAGAGATAGCGGCATATATGGAGGCTCAAGCCTATAGTTTAGAGAGAGTCTTTATAGGGACTCAAGCCAATAGTTTGGAGAGAATATTTATACTAACTCAAACTAACATGGGTGAGAGTGGAGTTGGGGAGCTTGTGTAATACCATTAGCTAGATAGATTATCTAGAGGTTGAAATTGGCTTTCTAATATCTTTAGGGATGTTATATACAATGTTCTAAGTAGATCAAATAGAGGTGTCACAAAAGAGTAACTCTACTAGTAGAGCAAAGGTTGAAGACTTCAAAGTGAATTTTAGAGGCCTAAATGAATAAATTAGGCCTCAAAAAATAGAATACTCCTCCCTCTTTATGGAAAATTTTATTTCCTTTTTCCCCCTTGTTTTTATTGTTTAGATCTTTCTAATGGTACCTTACCCATGTTTTTGAGCTTCTTAGATGAAGATTCTCTAAAGATTCCCTTTGGTTAAACTTGTTTGAGCAACCAAATAGGACAAGGATTAACATGTCAATGTTCACCAAGCATGCAACTTATCTAAGAGTGGAGCTCCCTAGCATGTCACCAATCCATATATTTGATCCAAGGATGTATCTCCCTTTGAGTGGATCCTCTTTGCTATATAATAAAGACATGGTGCTCCTATGGGGCATGAAAGTATTGAGGAATGAAGCCTTGTGTTTCTCTTTTGTTTCTTTCCTTGGGTTTCTCTTGGGGGTTTTTGTGTCCTTGGGAAATTACAATGGTGCTTTTTTAGGTGTTTAATACAAAAGAGTGAATCACCCCTCTTGGAGAAACATTCTTTATTGAGATTGAGTGATTTTGAGGGGAAAAAGTAGTTCAATCAATAGATTGTGGTGTTCTAGAGAGAAGATGGGATGGATGCTCTTGGAGTGCAATTTCTTGCACCTCACTTTCCTTTCTTGAATCTATTTCACATCAAGATTGCATTATGTACATCCAGTGTAAGCAAGTGTAGCACATGGCTTGGAGTGTCAATCATTTTGACTAAGATTGGTCTAAATACCCTTTGAGAACTGCATAAATAACCATGATTTGTTTTCCAATAGGAATTGGGCTACATTGTGCTTGTTTAAGTATCTTAGTTAACTTAGCCCTATGATTTAATAAATATTGAGTCATAGCAAAGTATATATTATTTACTATTTTGGTGCGGAGTTCATGGACATAATAATGAATTCACTAAACCTTGTGATTTTACATGTGGCGACATATAATAGAGAGTGAGGTTTGATCATTTATATTTTGCTATGATGCAATGAATCTAAATATAATGAATTCTCTCCCTTTTAACAATCAAGTAGAAATCATTTTATGTAATTAGATCAAAAGTGATTTTTAGATTTTAGATTTTTAGATTTTAGAGAATTTATATTTTTCCATTTTGATGAGGAATATTATCAATGAGTGATAGCCTTTGAGGTCCCAATGGTAGTCCTAATTGACTATGCTCCCTCTCAAGTGATCATATTGACCTTCTATTGAAGCAAAAAGTATCAATTGACCGTCTTCCATGTGTATGAATTATGGAGCCACGATTGTAGGATCTGATGTAAGTAATGCAAGGGATATTGAACAAGTTTTGGAAGACCAAGATGACAATAGAGGTATTACAAAGTCAAGTGTGTACTTTTAGGAACAATCATGTAATGCAAGAAGGGGAATCATCTCAAAACCTAATAGTAGTGGCCAAAGTATCTAGAGAGTCACTCATGCAAATGACACCAACCCTGATCAACAATGAAGTCACATTAGTATTACAGATGAATAAGACATACAACATTGAGCCTTACAAGGGACAATGTTCTATGGAAGTAGTGGAAAATTGGATCTCAAGAATGAATTGATACTTTCAATTGTTCACAACCAAGATCATTGATCATTTTGTATGTGTGTTTGCATGTGCTTACCTTACTTATAAAGCTTTCACATAGTATGATGTTTGGGAATAAATAATATTAGCAAAAGGAAGAGAAATCACTTGGATTATGATGCAAGAAGGGATGTTGAAGAATTTCCAATCCGTGGATTCTATGAAGATGGTTCAAAACCAACTATCAGATTTGAAGTACAAGAATAATATACAAGAGTATATGGAGGTATCTCTTGATTTCTAGGTCATGATAACCAATATGAGCCCATGGAAGCTCTTGATAATTTCAAATGAGAGCTAAAAGAGAACATTTGCCAAGAAGTTATGGTACAAAATTGTTGCACCATTTTTGAAGCCATTGCATGTGCTAAGAGAATAACAAGAGTGTTTGGAAGAGATGAAGGGGTAGTCCCAACATAACTTGACAAAATTTGTTGTATACCAAAGTCTCAAAGTGCAAGTTTGGCAAGCTTGAAGTAGATTACTTGAGGCATAGAGTACGTGAAAAATATATCCAAGTTTTAACAGATAAAATAGATGTCACTCAAAAATAGAACATCAAATTCAAGTCAAAAGTTTCTTGGGATTGGTTGGGTTCTATTGTCAATTGTTAAGGACTTCTCCAAGGTTGCACAACCCTTAATGGTATTACTTGGCAAGGGAAAGAAATGAATGTGGGGAATCACACAAGAATTGGCCTTTCAAGAATTGAAAGATGTATTGTTGTATACATAAATCTTGAAATGGTATGATCCAACACGTAGAATCAAGTTGGCTATAGATGCATTTGGTTTATAATAGCAGTACTTCTACAATAGGAAGGGAGTGATAGATGGTACCAATTGCATATTACTCTCAAAATTTGTCATTAATAGAGCACAACTATCACAACATCAAACTAGAAGAGTTTGCTATTGTCTTTAAAACCAAGCATTGGAAGTACTATCTTGGCACGAAGGAATTTTTAATGGAGATAGACTACAAACCGCTAGTCTACTCCAAGACACACAAGAATCTATCCTATTGATAGATTCATTGGGCAAAGTGGAGACAACAGTTCAACATGGCAATCATATATGTGAAAGGCAAGAAGCAACTTGTAGATGCATTAATTTAAATTCATAATGTACGTGCCTTTTACACCTAGTTATTTTAAATAACACTTGCCCCTTGGTCTAACAATGGCTGTTGGCAGGGAGTTAGCTAGGGCTTCTTGTTTGAGTCTTGCCTATGGTGAACAATTTGGTTGTAGAAGTTAAGATGATCCTAGATTTCTTGCGAATGATTCTTACTACTACAAAGACTTACCCACAAACTAGAGAAGCTCAATCATCCAAAGGTATAACTAGTAACTAGGTCCCAAGGACTCACCTTTTATGATGGTAAGTTATGGATCCCAGATGCTCCAGACCTAAAAACCCCCATTTTAGCAAAATGTCATGATTCTACCATTGCAAGTCATGTTGGATTGGGCAAGACCTTAGATGCAATCAAATGCTATTACTATTAGGCTAAGATGAGCACAATGTGATGGAGTACATTCAAAGTTTCATATTGTGTCAACAAAATAAAGCCTCTAATTAAGCTCTCATAGGACTTCTTCAACCCATCCCTACTCCTACACAACATTTGGAACAAGCTAGCATAGATCTGGTTTGTAAATTGCCCAATATCACCTTTTGTTTTGACTTCATTGTAATCTTTGTAGATTGACTTAGAAAAATGATTCATGTGTGTTCTATGACCAAGGACATGACTATTCTACAATTAGCTTAATTGTACTAAGTTGTGTTCTTTTCTCACCATACACTATCTTGAGCGTTCAACATCAATTGGGATGCTCAATTCACTAGTTTGTTTTGGAGAACACTCTTTGGTGTCTTCAAAACTAAACTTGCTATGTCCATGGCATACCATCCACAAAGAAATGGAAAAATAGAGCAAGCTAATTGCATTATCAAGAATATGCTTGGGGGTTTCACCTTAGAGGGGTAAGAAAGGTAGGACACCTTTCTTCCACTAGTAGAATTTTCCTACAATAATTAAGTGAATGCATCTACACATGTCACATCATTCTTCCTCATGTATGTTGAACACCATTTTACACCTTGAAGCTTAGTAAAAATTGGCCCAATGGCTACCGAAGTTGATGTTATTAACACTTTTTTTTCTAGAATCCAACAGGGTGTGGAGAATGCCAAGCACATGGTGTAGATAGCCCAAAATTAACAAAACAATATGCAAATACACATTGTAATCACATGGAGTTCAATGTTGAGGATCAAGTGTGACTAAATATGTTAGATGGCACTTGTAAGTTGTGACCTTGTTTATTGGCCCTTCTTCCATCATCAATCAAATTGGTCTATCACCTTGAGCTACCACCATACATGCAGATCCATCCAATGTTCCATGTTTCCTTGCTATGAAGATATGCACCCCGATCAATCCACTTTCCTTCCATACAAGAAGCTTGACCTTGTGCAACACTCATTGATGGCACAAAGGAATACAAAGTTAAATGCATTCTCCAAAAATGCATCCTTGGTACCCACCATCCGCATGTGGAATATCTTGTACATGAGAATGGGAACCAATTGTATGAGGTCACATAGGAGCTCATAATTAACTTGACCAATGCATCGGTGTTAGTGAAATCTTTTGGGCAATACCTTTGCAATGAGAAAGTTAGATCTTGAATAGGTTGAAGTTTATAATACCATTCGCTAGATAGATTTTCTACAGTTAGAAATTAGCTTTGTAATATCTTTAGGGATGTTATATACATTGGTCTAAATAGATCAAACAGAGGTATTGCCAAAACAATGCTTCCACTAATAGAGAAAAGGCCAAAAACACCCCCAAAAAATTAGAGCTAATTTTGAAGGCCTAAAAAAAGGAATTAGGCCTTGAAAAATATAATTTTTTCCACCCTTTTGGGAAAAATGGCATTCCCTTCTCCCCTCTTGTTTCTCTCATTGAGATTTTCAAATGGTACCTTACTCATGTTGTTTTGAGCTTTGTACATGAAGATTCCCCAAAGATTCCCTTTGATCAAACTTGTTTGATGAACCAAATAGGAGAAATATCAACATATCACCAATCCATGCAACTTATCTAAGGCTTTGACTTGCTAACATATCAACAATCCATGCATTTGATCCAACAATGTACCTCTTTTTGAGTGGATCCTCTTTGCTATATAATAAAGACAAGGTGCTCCTTTTAGGCATTAGAGTATTGAGGAATGAATGTTTCTCTTTTGTTTCTTTCTTGGGTTTCTCTTGGAGTTTTTCTTGTCCTTGGAACACTACAACTTTAGTCTAGTGGAAATATGGTGTAGTCTGCCAAGACTCAAGCTATTGGTATAGAGATTCACTCTCAAGAGACACAAACACAACTTGATCTACATGGAGTGCCAATGGTGGATCCTAGTGTGCTGATTGATGGAGATATTATTGAATGGAGACCACAAGTTTCACACCATCTTGCACTCCCATCCACTTTTGTAAATAGGCAAGAAGAGAGGGTGATGACACTTGCAAGTAATCTTTCTACACTTACATGCTTGAGATAGAGGATGAGTTGGACTAGAGAGTTAATTCCCCATGTTGTTTATGTTTATGAGAGGTAAAAGAGGATTTTAGTTCTAGATGTTGGTTGCGTAACAACCAAGTTTTGTTCAAATTTTCAATAATGAGGTAAGAACTGTTGGTCCCAAGAGGATACAAGTTGAAGGTGGCTAAAATTGAGGTAAAGCATCACAAAGATAACAATCTATTCTTTTGTATTTAACCTCTTGAACAAAGTTATTCCCAGAAGAGGGTATGGTCACCACTTTTGGTGCACTTCTAAAATTTATCACCAAGAATCATACTCATTAGAGATTTAATCCAAAGGAGTCTTGAATGTGATGGTTCATTTGTAAAAAAGTTCACTTTGCCTTGGATTCCTTTGTTAACCTCTTAATATAACTTGTTCTAGATTAATGTCATTGAGTTGCTTGTTTGAGTGTTTAGTTTTCATTACAAGCTTTGTAATTGTATGAGATCAACTTGACCAAGTGGTACTACAAAAAAAAATTTAGAATGTGCATACAAAGCAGAGGTAGGAATTTCAAGGGTCCTATCACCCTAACAACTTTGACTATAAGCAATGTTGTACACTTCTCAAAGGCAAATTGTCACAAGAGTCTCAAATGAATACATTACTTAATCTTAAAAGGTAGTATTACTTTACTCCAAGGGTGTGGTAGCCTATCATTATATCATTCTTGATCTCTATAGAGCCCCTAGAATTTTATACTCTAGTTTCACAAAATTAATTCCCTTCACTCAAGTGCTTTTGCTCATACATCAAGATTCCTCACTCCCACTCAATTAAGCATGCAATCATTCATACAAAGTACAAACTAATATACATACACCAGCATACAAAGTACAAACTAATATCCATACACCAGCTCAAGAGTCTTCATGGTATAAACTTTATTTACTTCAAAAGAAGAATGCATTAAATGGATGTGGTGAAAATTGGGCCTAAGCTTATTATACAACTGCTACCTAGCTACAAAGAAATCCAATGGCTACAAATTGCTAGAAATCCACCAATTAGATTTAATCCTCACTAATCTTATCTTAATCTTATCTTAAGTAGGCATGGTCCAAATGGAATGGCCACCTCAACCTTGTGTCATTTATTGCTAGCTTATCAACTAATAAACAAACACAAGACCTTTGTATCATATCCTATCTAATTATGAACAAAGTATGTATAGGTGTAATACCAGTAGCTACACATATTATCTGGATATGGAAATTAGCTTTGTAAGCAAGGCATGATATATATGATGTTCTTAGTAGATCAGTTAGAGATGTCACAAAAGAGTACTTCCACTAAAAGTGCAAAGGCCAAAAACACCTAAAACACCTTAGAGTTAAATTTGGAAGTCTAAACGGATGAATTAGGCCTCAAAAAATAAAAAATTCCTCCCTTCCTACATCAAAAAAGGCATTTCCATTTCCTCTTTTTTGTCTCTTTGAGAGCTTCCCAATAATATCTCACCCATGCTATTCTAAACTTCCTATAAGAAGATTCTCCAAATATTCTCTCTGGTCAAACTTGGTTGACCAACCAAATAGAACAAGCATAAACATGTCACTAATCCACACAACTAACTTTAGATTGGACCTTGTTGACATGTCACAAATCTATGTAATTGATCCAGGGAAGGAGCTCCCTTTGAGTGGATCCTCTTTGCTATATAATAAAGAAATGTGCTCCTTTGGGGCATTGGAGTATTGAGGTATGAAACCTTGTATTTCTCTTGTATTTCTCCTTCCCTTGGAATATTACAATGGTAATAGAGTAGGTGTTTTAACCCAAGAGAGTAGATCATCCCTCTTGGAAGAACACAAGCTATTGAGACTAAGTAATTTCAAGGAGAGAAAACATAGTGCAATCAATATATTGAGGTGTTTTAGAAAGAGGATGCTCTTGGAAGAAAATTTCTTGCACCTTGCTTTCTATTCTAGTATTTGTTCCACATTAAAATTATAAACATCCAAAATGAGCAAATGAGAGTATATATTGTTTACCATTTTGGAATAGAGTTCATCTACATAGTAATGAATTCACCAAAATTAGTGATATTACCTATAGTGATATTTAACAAAGACTGGAATTTGACAATCTAAATTTTTTTATGATATAATGGATCTAAATATATCAAATCCTCTCCCTTTCAACTCTCAAGTAAAAATCCATTATATAGTTAGATCTAAAGTGATGTTTAGGGATTTCATAATTAAAAAATTTTGGTGAATAATATTATCAATAAGTGATATCCTTTGAGGTCCCAATTGTCCATGCTTTCTCCCAAGTGATCATATTAACCCTCTATTGAAGTAGGAAGTAGCAATTGAGTGTTTGCCAAGTGTATGAATCATGAAGCCTTAATTGTAGGATCTTATGCAAAGAATGCAAAGGATGTTGAACTAGTTTTAAGACATCAAGATGACAATGAGGTATTGCAAAGTCAAGTATGATCATGTAACGCAAGAAGGGAAATCAACCCAAATAATAGTGGTTGAAGTACTTGGTGAGTCACTCATACCAATGACATCAACCTTGGTCAACAATGAAGTCACATTGAGGAAGAAGACGTGCAAGATCATTCCTTACAAGGGATTTTGTCCTATGGGAGTAGTGGAAAACTAGATTTCAAGAATGAATCAATACTCTTGATTATTCATAAGTGAAATCACCAATCATTTCACATGCATGTTTGCATGTGGATACCTTATCAATAAAGCCCTTGCATGGTACAATTCTTGGAAACAATCAATGTTGGTAGAAGAAAGAGAGATCACTTGGACGGCAATGCATGAAAGGCTGCTAAAACATTTTCATTTCGTGGATTCTGTGCAGATGACTTAAACCCAACTATGAGATAAAAGCAAAAGAAACATATACAAGGGAGCATGGAGGCATTTTTTTATCTACAAGTTATGGTAATCAATATGAGTCTAGCATAAGCTCTTGAAGTTTTCAAATGGGAGTTCAAAGAGTGAATTCACCAAGAGGTAATGATACAAAATCTTTGTATTGTTTTTGAAGTCATTGCATGTGCTTAGAAAATAGCATGAGTGCTTAGAGGAGGTGAAGAGTAAGTCTTGACTTAACATTATTGAGTTGAAACACACACTTTGGTGAACCAATTCTTATGCAATTGTGCAACATTCATTTCTAAGACCAAGGAGCATGATTGCTCCAATCATGCTCCAATCATGCTCTTTATATGACCAACTCAACCACTTCTCCAACATTCTTGTTCTACTTGAGCATCTTCTTTGAAAAACAAAGATTGCTAGTAAATATACCTTGTGACCTTATTGGCTCAATAGACAAGAGTAAAAGTGGAGAGAGGAAGAGTACAAGTACGCAAAGGTTGAGGAAGATAAACACACAATTGATTGTTGTAAATGGAGTCCTAGAAGGCAATGAGGTAAGATTATTGATAGACCTTGGAGAAATAGAGAATTTCTTGTCTTGCTTTGTTGAAATGAAGTTGAAGATGGAGCTAGAAAAGAATGAGAATGAAGAAGTAGAGTTGCGTATTGGTCAAATAGAGCGGATTGAGTTGTTCTTTAGAATGGTATCACTCTCTATAGGAGAGTATCAAGAATAAATTGAGTGACAAATGATCATTTTAGTTTGTTATGATGTGATTTAAGCATACTATGGATGGAGCACAACAATCCCATGGTCAATTGGAGAAAGAAAATAGCTTGAATTAGCCAAAGGAAGATCATTGGAGATAGAGAAAGATTGCAAAGGCAAGAATTGCCTCACTATGTCATAAGGACAACAGTTATTGATAATATAAATAGATGTTTCATGGTTCTAGTAAGAGAATCCAGAGTGCACAATTTGATAGACAAATTCTTGAGAATTAGAAAGATGTGGTCAATTAGTTTCAAGATAGCTTTCTTGATTATTTACCCTCAAGATTACTACCAAAAAGGAGAGTAGATCATAAAATTGAGATACTTTCTTAGAAGACACTTCCTAGTAAGGCCTCATATTGACTATCACCTCATGAGTTGGAGGAGTGCAAGGCTCAAATCAAGGATATGTTGTAAAAAGGATTTATCTAACGCACTGTATCAACATATGGGACTCTTATCTTGTTTCAAAGGAGAAGGATGGTATAATGTGCATGTGCAATGACTACCAAGGTCAAGACTAAATCAAAAAGTGAGGAAGAAAAATGCCTATTATCTCACATGGATGACCTATTTTATAAACTCAATAGGTCAAAATAATTCACTAAACTTGATCTATAGAGTAGTTATAACCAAATTACAATCATGGAAGAAGACACACACAAAACTACATTTTGAATAAGGTATGGTCACTTTGAGTACCTAGTGATATAGTTTGGCCTCACCAACAAAGTAGCCACTTTCATGAGTTTGATGAATGGTATATTTCATCCTTACTTGGATAAGTCATCATTTTCCTTGATGACATCTTAGTCTACAATAGGATAATGAAGGAGCAGAAGCAACATCTGCAAAAAGTCTTCCAGATTTTGCAACAAAACAAGTTGTATGCCAAAGTCTCAAAGTGTGAGTTTGGCAAGTTTGAAGTCAATTACTTGGGACAAAGAGTAAGTGCAAGTGGTATCTAAGTGTCAATAGATAAATTAAAGGTCATTTAGAATAAGGTGCTCTAAAAGATCAAACTCAACTCAAGAGTTTCTTGGGATTGATGGGATTCTATCATTGATTTGTTAAGGATTTCTCCAAGGTTGCACTACCTTTAATGACACTACTTGGTAAGGGAAAGGAATGGATGTATAAAACTCCACAAGAATTGGCCTTTTAGGAATTGAAAGATGCATTATTACATGCACCAATCTTAAAAAGGTATAACTCAAACTATCCAATCAAGCTAGCTACAGATGCATCAAGAGCCATGATAAGATCAATCATACAATAGGAATGGAATGATGTATGTCACCTAGTTGGATATTTCTCTTGCAAGCTATTATTGGCAAAGTGTAACTATCACACCACCAAACAAAAAGAGTTGGCTATTGTCCTTACAACAAGCATTGGAAGCATTATCTTGGCAAGAAGACATTAGTAGTGGATACAAACCACAAATCTCTAGTCTACCTAGAGATGCAAAAAGATCTAACCTGTTGAAAACTTTGTCGGACAAAGTGGAGACAATGGTTCAACATGACAATCACATATTAAAAAAGCAAGAGGCAACTTGCAGATGCATTGACCCAAATGCCTGTAGCAAAAAATATGGTGGAAGAGGTCAAGATGAACCCTAATTCTGGTCAAGGATTCTTATTGCTACAAAGATTGACATATAGATTGTAGGAGCTTTACAATCCGAAGGCGTAACCAATACCCAAGGACTCACCTTTCATGATGGCAAGTTATGGATCCCGGATGCACTTGACCTAAGGACTATCATCCTAGTGTCAGGATTTTTCCATTGTAGGTCATGTTTGAGGAGACAAGACCTTAAATGCAATCAAATGCTATTATTATTGATCCAAGATAAGCAATGATGTGATGGAGTACACTTGCAACTATCTACTTTGTTAACAAAATAAAGCCTCCAATCTAGCTCTCATAAGAATCCTTCAACCCTTTTCTACTCCTACTAAATGTTGGGAGCATGTCATCATAGATCTGGTTTGTGAAATTGCCCATAACCACCTCTGGGTTTGACTCCATTGTATTCTTTATAGAACAACTCAACCAAATCATTCATGTGTGTCTTATGACCAGATTTGATTGCTTCACAATTAGCTCAATTGTACTTAGCTATAGTATTTTCTCACCATGATTTGTCTCAAATGCTCATCATAGATTGGGGCACTCAATTCACTAGTTTATTTTGGAGAACACTTTTTGGCACCTTCAAAACCAAACTTGCCATGTCCATACCGTACCATTCACAAACTTATGGACAAGTAGAGTAGGCCAATTGCATAATAGAGAACATACTATGGAGCTTCATCTTAGAAGAGCAAGAAAGGTGGGACACCTTACTTCCATTGGTAGACTTTGCATACAATAATTCAATGAATGCACCTACACAAGTCGTACTATTCTTCCTCATGTATAGAGAAGACTCTTTCACATCTTCAAGCTTGGTAAAGATCTGCTCAATGGCTATAAAAGTTGTATGATGTCAACACTTTTGTTTCTAGAATCTGACAAGTATGGAGAATGCCAACCATAGGTTACAAATCACCCAAAATTGATACAAACAATATGTAGATGCATATTGCAAGCACATAAAGCTCAGCATTGGAGATCACATGTGGCTGCCCACAACCAGCATCATGTTAGTTGGCCCTTGTAAGCTCAAACCTTGTTCAATTAGGCCTTTTCCTATCCTTTGTCAATTTGGCACAATGGCATATCACCTCCACCTAACTTCATACATGAAGATCCATCCAATGTTCCATGTTTCCTTAGTATGCAGATATGCATCCCAACTGCCACACTTTCCTTCCATACAAGAAGGTAGACCTTGTCCAACACTCATTCATGGCACAACGGAATACAAAGGTAAACACATTCTCCACAAATGCATATATGGTACCAACCATCTGCATGTGGAATATCTCATACATTGGAAAATATTTCTATTGTATGGGGCAACATGGGAGCCAATAGCTAACTTGACCAATGCACTAGTGTTAGTGCAATCTTGTGAGCAACAGCTTTGCAACAAGGACATTATATCTTAAAAGAAGAGAGGTTTGTAATACCATTAACTGGATATTATCTAGAGGTGAAAATTGGTTTAGTAATATCTTGAGGGGTATTATATATGATGGTGTAGGTAAATCAAAAAGAAGTGTCACAAAAAGAGTACTTTGACTACTAGGGCAGAGGTTGAAAACACTCCAAAAACTTCAGAGCCAACTTTGGAGGCCTAAATAGATGAATAAAAATAAAATATTCCTTCCTCTTTGAGTGAGAAGACATTGCTTTAACCCCCCCCCCCCTCCCTCCTTTTTCATCTTATCAATAGCTTTCCAATGGTACCTCATCCATGCTATTTTGAGTTTCCTATAAGAATATTCTCTTAAAGATTCTCTCTAGTCAAACTTGTTTGGCCAACCAAATAGGACAAGGATCAACATGTCACCAATCCATACAAATAATTTAAAGATAAAGCTCACTGACTTGGCAGCAATCCGTGTATTTGATCCAAGGGTAGAGCTCCCTTTGAGTGGATCCTCTTTGTTATATAATAAAGACAAGGTGCTCCTTTGGAGCATCCAAGTATTGAGAGATGAAGCCTTGTGTTTCTTGTGTATTTTCTTGGGGTTTCTCTTGTCCTTGGAATATTACAATAGGTATAGAGGGTCTTGCACTATGACTACAAAACCTTCCTAACTATGAGGTGACTTGGAGTCATTTTAGACAAAGTCTTATTACTTGTCTATTCACAAGCGGGTAGCATTTGCAACAAATTGCCTTTGCATTTACATAGTTGGAGAAGCAATACAAATTCCTTCTAGTATCTTTCAACTTCTCTTGCAATTCTAGTTTATGCCTCTTAGATTTTGAGTTAGTGTTGCTTTGCAACTTATAGACAATGCCTTGAGTTGATCATTCATATAGAATTTCCTCTCCAGCATGCTAATCTATATTTGTAGATACTTCATCCTTGGCAATGTGTTCCAAGTGGTTTGGAAGTTGAGAGTTGTCACATGCCCAATTTTTGCAAGCAGCCCAATCCATTTGTTCTCTAGATTTATTTTTTCACTTTGGAGTAGTTTGACAACTCATCTTGTACTTTTGTTCATTGCTTGCATTCCTTTCCTTTTCACTATTTGAGGCTCATGTTAAGGTCATGGATACAAAGATCGATTAACTTCTTCAAATTCTTGTACATATTTCTACCTTTGTTCCTTTGTCAATAGGTGCTCATAATTCATCTTCCACTTTGTGAGCCTCATCCAAGTCAATTTGTAGTGTCAAAAATTCATCATCTTGTAGTTGCAATTCATCTTCTATTGTCATTTTCCTCTTTTCCAAAGATACTACCATGTCCATATTGTTTATTCTTTGGGATAATTGCGCTTTGTCATTTTGGTCTCCTATGTTCACCTCCTCATCCATCCTATGATGAAATACAAGTGAAGGAGTTATCATTATCAAACTTTGCATTTTGTTCCAAAGTAGCCATCTTCCTTTTAGTCTACAATTTGTGCTCAAGAATGGTTTGCTTTGTTCATTGTATCATCCTTTCTGTTGTACTCCTTGTTTTCTCCTATGCTTCCACTTCCTTCTGAAGATACCTCTATCATATAGGATCATTTCTTGTTCTTTTCAACTTGAACCTTGGGTATCAAACATGGCATCTTCTTCCAAATAGTTGTTGTATTGTACAGTTCTTCAATTGGTACAAACTTCTTTGTATGAGCAAACTCCTCATCTACCTCATGATGTTTTGTTATCTCTTTTGGATGGTTTAGGTGCCCACAAAAATATGCTAGATGGTGGAAATAATTGGAATATTTCTTCTTCACTTCTTCCCTTAGGAGGTTCAATTCCTATATTGAAGTGGAAAATGAAGGGAGATATAATTGTAGATATCCCTTTTGCCACATCGTCCTATATTTCACTGACTTGTTCTCTAATTATCTTGGCCTAGCTTATATGTTTTCCCTAAGTATTAGTTATAAGAATACTGTTTTTTTAGGTTTACATAGGCCATTCATTTCCACCTAAATAACTTCATTAGCATTTTAGTGATGAATTATTAGGTAGGATCCTTGAGATCCTCTATCATGTATCTATTTGTTGACTTGCCACCAGTATATGAGTCTTTGATTTTAGCTTTCAAAATCTTACTTAGACAACAACTGTCCACGTACATTTGGCCAAATGGGGGGCACCCTTTTCCTAGCACTCATTACTAGTGGATTTTTGTCCACAAAACAAGATTTCCTCTCAAGGTTTTGCCGCTCATATGATTTTTATCTTGGATCTCCTCTAGCAGGAGATCCAAGATACAACTCCAATCTAAAAACTAGAATTGTAGTTCTTTACTCCATATATAATCCAATCTGTTGTAGAAGCTCCACTTGGAAAGTTTGAGAGGTCTGCAAACAGTCTCTTCAAGTTTCCTTTGTCTTGACTCATCATATGTCTTCATGGTCTATATTGCCATTGTTGATTCTTTGAGTACTAGAAACTACCCTATCCTTAACACTCTCTTACACAATTTTTTTCATTTCACACTCTATTGACAAAAGCCAATCCTTCTAGCAGTAGGTATGGATGCTTATGCAACAAAACTTCAAGAAATTGAAAAGGAAAAAGGAGAAAGATATTTCTCGTAAGGTAGGGACACCCTTCTATAGTTTTTTCATGCCAATTTGTCCATTGGCCATTGTGTGGGTTGGTGATAGGTCACGATTGAGTCCCATATCCATATTCTCCAACATGGCACTCTCAAAAATCTGATCTTTGGCAGCTCTATCATGCAATGCATGATAGATGGAACATGCAATGCATCATGATGGAAGTTTTTCTTGATGGACATTAGTACTGATGGGAATTTGTATTCATGGACATTCATAGTTTGTAACTAAAGACCTTGTAATAGAGGTAGTTCCATAACAAAAGAACTTTGTAAAAAGGGTAGTTAATAACTAAAGAACTTTGTAACAAAACAACATTAGTCATCTTTGTATTTGCCGAGTGTTTTGCCCTATTGAGTTTATCAAACAGGTCATCCATGCAAGGTGATATGTATTTGCTCTTCATTGTTTGTTGATTTAGCCCTAGTAATCAATGCATATGTGCATTGTACCAACCTTCTTCTTCATAAACAAGATAAGAGTCTCATATGGTGATACATTTGGTTGGATAAACCCGTTTTGCAACATATCCTCAATTTGAGCCTTGCATTTTGTAATACAAATAGCAAGACATATTATCTAGAAGTGGAAATTGGCCAAGTAATATCTAGAAGTATTTTATACATGATAGAATAAGTAGATCAGATAGAGATATCACACAAAGAGTACTTTTGCTAATAGTGCAAGGGCCAAAAATAACCTAAAAACTTTAGAGCCAATTTCAAAGGCCTAAATAGATGAATTAGACTTTGAAAATGTACAAGTATTCTTGAGGATGAAAAGTTTATCCTTCTTTCCCCACCTATTTGTCTCATTTAGAGCTTTCCGACAATATCTCACCCATCCAATTATGAGATTCCTATAGGTAGATTCTCTAAAGATTCTCTCAAATTAAGCTTGTTTGACAAACCAAATAGGGCCAAAACCAACACGTCACACATGCATGTAACTAATATAAGGGTATATTTCATCGATATGTTACGAATCCATGTATCTAGTCCAAGGGCCCATCTTCCTTTGAGGGAATCCTCTTTGCTATATAATAAAGATAAGGTGCTCCTTTGGAGCATTGGAGTTTTGAGTGTGAAGCTTTGTGTTTCTTCTTTTGGGTTTTCTCAAGGGTTCTCTTGTCCTAAAAACATTACACATCCTCCAACTCATGAGTTGATAGTCAATATGGACCTTACAAGGAGATATCTTCCTAAGAAGTATTTCAATTTTATGATCTACTTTTTTTTGTGGTAATCTTAACAATAAATCAAAAAAGACATCTTGGAACTCATTGACCATATCTTTCAAATTCTCATGATTTTGTCCATCAATCTCTTCACTTTGGAGTTCTCTTTGCACTTTGGACTTCTCTGTAGTGCTCCATCCACAATATGCTTAAGATCATATCATAATGAGCTAACCATATCACTCATACTCAATTTCTTCTTGATATGCTCCTATAGAGAGTGCTATGTTTCTAGGTAAAGATCAATCCTCTTTGTCTGACCATTAGATAAATCTCTACTTACATTCTCATCTTTCTCTAGCTCTATCTTCATCCTTATTGCAACAAAGCGAGACAAGAAATTCTCTATTGATCAAGGTCTATCAATACTATCACTTGATTGCCTTTTAGGACTCCATTTACAACAATCAATTGTGCATTTGTCTTCCTCAACCTTTACACACTTTTTCTCTTCCTCCCCTTGCTTTTTCTCCTCTCCATTGATCCACTAAGGTTTTGGGTACATTTACAAGCAATCTTTGTTTTATGATGTAATTTTAGCATCCTCCTCTTTGATTTGTCTCTCCAAGTTGTTTGCATGAATGGAGGCCAAGGGCTTCTAGGAAGGCAAGCATGACAATCAATGGATATGTGCCCAACTTTGCCACAATTAAAAAAATAATGTAGTTCTGCTCAAGCCCTTTCTCCTTGAAGTACTCCATCTCTCCTTTCTTTGACCTATCCTTGTTCTCCTTGGAGTAGTTGTACTCCTTGATCTCAAAACTGACTGTTGCACAATTTTACAAGAATTGGTCCACCAAATGCATTATTTCAGCCTAATAGTGTTATGTTGAGACTATCACTTCACTTCCTCTAAGTGCTCCCACTATCCCTTGAGCACACACAATGGCTTAAAAAATAGTGCAAGGATTTTATACCTCGTGGAAAATTTGCTCTTTTAATCTTGATTGAAATTGTAAAGAAATTGAATTGGGCTCATATTGGTTATCTCAACCTACAAATCAAGAAATTCCTCCATGTATTCTTCTATGTTGTTCTTACCTTATGCTTCAATCTCCATAGTTGGGTTTGAGCCATCTGCACAAAATCCACATATTGGAAATTCTTCAATAGCTCTTCTTGCATTGTTGTCCAAGTGATCTCTTCCTTTTGCCAGCACTAATCATTCTCAAACATCATACCGTGTGAGGGCTTTATTGGTCAAGTACCCACATGCAAATACACTTGTAGAATATCATTGATCTTAGTTGTGAATAATCAAAAGTATCACTTTATTCTTGAGACCCAATTTTCCACTACTCCATAGAATGTTGCTCTTGTGAGGCTTGATGTTGCACTTCTTCTTCATTTGTAGTAAAAATGTGGCTTCATTGTTGATTGGAGTTGATATCATTGGCGTAAGTGACTCTCTAGGTACTCCAACCATTTTTATTGGATTTTGGGATGATTTTCCTTCTCGCATTACATGATCATTCTTGAAGGTACATACTTGACTTTGTAATGCTTTCATTGTCATCTTGATCTCCCAAAACCCATTCAACATCCTTTGCATTCCTTGCATCAGATCCTACAACTATAGCTACATGATTCATACAGACATAAAATGCTTAATCGTTACTTCCTACTTCAATAGACGGTTAATATGATCACTCAAGAGAGAGCATGGACAATGGACACTACCATTGGGACCTTAGAGGCTATCAATCATTGATAATATTCCTTACCAAAATTGTGGGCTACAAATCCCTCAACATCACTTTTGGTCTAACTATATAATGAATTTATACCTCAATGTTGAAAGGAAGAGAATTTGGTATATTCAGATCCATTGCATCACAAAAAAATGTAAATTTGTCAAATTTCACTCTCTATCATATATCACCACAAGTAGAATCACCAAGTTTGGAAAATTCATTACTACGTCCATGAACTCCACTCCAAAATGATAAACTGGATATACTCTCACTTTCTCATATACATTATTTTGATGTAGAATAGATTCAAGAACAGAAAGCAAGGTGCAAGAAATTGTGATCCAAGAGCATCCATCCCATCCTCTTTCTAAAAACCCCCAATCTATTGATTATATTAATTTTTCTCCCCTTGAAATTACTCATTCTGAGAGCTCATGTTTCTCCAAGAGGTGTGATCCACTCAATTGGATTAAAATACTTGCTCTAATACCATTTTAATGTTAAAAGGATAGGAGAAACACAAGGCTTCATTCCCCAATACTTTGATGCCCCAAAAAAATACCTTGTCTTTATTATATAGCAAAGAGGATCCACTCAAAGGGAGCTACACCCTTATACCAAATACATGGATTGGTAGTTCTAAGATATATTTTGTCACAAGACAAAAAGCTTTAATGTGTTTTGCTTATCCAAGCATGACATGTCAGCAAGCTCCACCCTTAGATTAACTGCATGGATTGGTGTCGTCAATCCTTATCCTATTTGGTTGGTCAAACAAGTTTGACCAAAGGAATCTTTGGGGAATCTTCCTATGGGAAGCTTAGAACAACATGGATGAGGTATCATTGGAAAGCTCTCAAAAAGATAAACAAGGAAATTATTTTTTCTTTGGGGATTAAAAGTTTCATTTTTTGAGGTCTAATTCATCAGTTAGGCCTCCAATATTAGCTCTGAAGTCTTTAGTGTGTTTTTGGCCTTTGCCTTATTAGTGGGAGTATTCTTTTGGTGACACTTCTATCTGATCTACTTAGACAATCATATGTAGCATCCCTCAAGATATTACCAAGCCAATTTTCACCTCTAGCTAATCCATCTAGCTAATAGTATTACACAAAACAACCAAATATGTAAGTGTAAGTGCAAGATCAATTATTTCCAATTAATAGATCCTAAACTTATCCCACTACTGGGGTATGGGAGTTAAATGTGGTGCAAAAAGTATGGAAGAAAGAGTATGTCTTTGAAGATATACCAAGATCTTTAATGGATGGTACAATCTCATCCCAAAATCCTCATCAAAATGCCTTTTTACTCATCTACTTACAAATACTCTCTTTGAAAAAAAACTATTTAATTAAAATATAATAAATTTTATTTTTTATGTATTAATATAATTAATTATTAGTTTTTGAAATAGATTTAGCTTGTACTACAATAGGGTACAACTTAAATATTCTGCATGAATGATTGAAGTAGTTCTTACCTTAAAAATTTCTATCAATAAGACTACTAATGATACATTCTTATTACCTTTGTGGAAAATAGTTATTCATCCAAGTTTATATAATATGTTATGTAAGTATTGAAAAATTAAGTTGATTGAAATAATAATAAAAACTACATACACATATTTCCAACTCTCTTCTCTAGAAAAGGAAAACATAAGGGAGTCAAATAAAGTCACTAAGCATTCGTAACACAAGGAACATTAGATAAAATCATTTCACTTCCAAAGTGACCAGTTATTTATGGTGTGAACATAACTCTAGTTTAGATTAGAATCAAATGCAAGGAATAAAATTATAAAGTTCATTCTCTTCTTCTCTATTTATTATTTTATATTACTGGTACACATCTGTAAAAATATTTTAATATGTAAATTTAGTACTTCTAAATAAAAAAATAATAGTAGTGTTGTAGACACATTTTTTATATTTGAACTAAACCTCTCATTTAATTTATTTTGTTAGTTTAAATTTTTTAATTTTATAGTTTTATTATTATAGTTTGTAAATATGGGTTAGTCTTCAGGAACTTTAGAACCAAATTCAAACTTTTGATAAACATCCAACTAAAGCACATCACACACCATGACATCTTGCTCAAATAGTTTTACCCATAAGATAATAGAATACTGATTTTCTCAAAATAAAACCACTCTTCTTTAAGATATTCATTAACTAGTGAGTAAAATGTGTGCACCAAACCGGGACTAGCTCAAAATGTTAGTTCAAATTAATTCCCTATGAGTCATGGGGTAGTATATCTATTATGTGTTACTTGTTCTCCCCCTACTTTAATATGATAGATCTTGGGTGAAAAGATTTAGTTTTGCAGTCTTGGATAAATGATTTGAGGCTTTTGTATCATGATTACCTATGCATGTCATGATTTAATTTATTTTTCCAAACTATACATATATTTTTGAGTGTGAGAAGTGAGAAATGAACTTTAAAGTGCAAGAGGTATGTCATTATAGACCAATTTATCATGCTTATCTATACATGTCATTGAAATTTTCATAGATGGAACATTTTGTCAAAAACATACATATATTTCAATTATGAGGTGTGAGAAATTAATTTTAAAGTAAGAAATGTGGAGTTCAAGCAAATAATGATTTGGTTTGCTATAGGAGCTCCGAACATATGTTTTGTCTATAGCTAGACCCACATAGCTCACTATTAGAAAAAAAAATGCTAGATAAAAATTTCAATTTTATTATTACTATATATTTATGATATATTAATATTATATGCTGATATTCTACTAAAAATTGAAATATTTTTTATTGAATTTTTTCTAACATATTAATTTGTTATTTTAATCTTAAAATTATTTGCATATAATAATAATTATGTATTCTAAATGATGTATGCAAAATTTCTCTAGTGTTAACCTTTTTTTCAAATCTAAGTTAATTATCATTCTTAATATTAGTTTGTTGTGATTTTGTTGTAAGTTTGACTAATATCTACTTTTAATTTAAATTATTACAAGTTATTTCAAAGATTTTAAGAAGAACTTTGAGCAACATTTTGTGCATAGTAAGACGTTTTGTATAAGTTGTAATACAAAAATCAGAATAGAACATGAACTCTCTTAAATTTAATAGAACTGTATCTAAAAATCTCACTAATGCTATTATCATATAAATTATTCAGTAAATTTTGAAATTAATGTCTGGCTAAAACTGACCTCTTGATTAAAATGTTGACACAACTAATAAGCGTTTGGAGTTTTCAAATAATATACTTATTGCGAATCAGTTCTTTCCTATGCTTTTTCATAGTCTAAAGATAATATGAAAAGATTAGTGATAGCAAATGTTTAGTATAATATGCTTAAAAAAGAGATGACTCATTTTATATGAAATAATTTTGAGTTTGTAATTCTTGTTTTAAAACTATTTTGGAACCATTTCCGTCTGCATATAGTGCCTTCAAAATTAACCAGATGTGGAGAGCCCGAGTCCCTGTCTTCTGGTAATTTCTTGGATTTTCCTTTTCAAGTTGAAGCTTGGTTCACGTATAACCTCCGAGATTTTCCAGTTCTATACAATTTATCCAAATGTATAAATTATTTCTTTTAAAACATAAGTTGCTTTTAAGGAGAAAACGTACATCCCTCCGCATAAGTTCTTGTCGATGGCTGGACCCTTAACTACTTCTCGCTCAACCTGTTAGATTACAAATCTACGCTGAAATATTGGCATCTTACCACATATCATTGAAGATGTTGCTCATGTTGCACTATGCCTATGCCCTCGTGCTCAATGGGCACGGTCAGAATGAATAGTTGTCAAAAAATTAATGTAACATGTCAAGGGCGAAACTGTCTATTCTTATTCCGAACAGCGACAAAAATGGAAGGAAGGCAGTTCTCTTGCTCTCCAATGGCTGCGTGGGTCTCATCATCTAATGCTCCAAATCATAACCGGTGACCCGGTTTCTCCCATCGACTTAGTCTACTCCCTATGCATGAACACTATCAACAAAATGCTCTCCACAAACGGCAGAGCCGTAAGCACATCCTAGATCGGCCTTCTAAGGAACTGAAACAAGACAGTGAAATAGAAAGACAAGACATAAATTATGAGAAGAGAGTTGAGCAAGAAATTCTGAGATTGCCCAACCCCCACAATCCCTCTTCTGCTCCTGACCCTTAACGATCCCCAAATTAAGGATTTGCGGATTAGGAAAGGGGACCACGAGCAACCCCTTCGTCCGTTGCCCAAGCGATCCCCTTTCTGCCCCCTTCCTCAGCAATCCCTCTTTTGCTCTTGCCCCGCGCAATCCTCCTTCCTCTCCCGCTTCCCCTCAAGCGATCGCTTCCTTCATGAAATTTTAAATTTGTCTATTAATTTGAAATTAAAATAAACAATACGGTTCTAGAAGTTTAAAGGGATATTCTAAGTTATATTAAGGTACATAAAAAGTTAATTCACGATTTATATGAACTTCTTTATATTAACTTCCTTATCTATGTTTAACACGTTATAAAAATTTCAATAATGTGTTTTAAGATATTTTGATAGTTACTTCTTATATTAACTTACTTACGTGAGATATTTTATTGCATTATAAAGGTTTTTCAATGTGCTTGAAGAGGTCTCAATATACTCTCCTTTTTATTGACTTACTTATCTATGGTTATCACGGTGTAAATCTATAGTTATTACTACTTATGGTTGTCAAATTATAAATCTATGGTTATCAAGTTATGAAGGTTTTGTAAAAATATGAATACAAATCTATAGTTATCACGTTATAAATATGTTTTTCAATATGGATATTGTCATAAAGATTTAATTAAAACACGGTTATCACATTTTCTAAAGAAATGAGATTTCATCAGAGCACTCAAGAGGGAATTCAAATATCAATAGTTCTCTCCTATAGACTTGTTATATTTTTATTTAATACGCCAGTCTTGATGTAAATCCTTGTGCCACACGATAAAATTTCTTTTTATAACATGTCTTATTAGCACTAAATTCCATTACCATTATCATCTAATCACACCCATACGTGTACCTAGAACGTACATGAAACTACCCATATAATACTTTAAAAAATACGTTATGGGTACCATAAAAATTGGCACCTAGAGGGTATGTGAAACGGTTAGTAAACCCACCGATTACTTGAAAATTATTTAATTCATGATATTTCAGTTTTAGGAGTATCTATAAAAAGATTCATCAATGTGACAAAATTTTTGGAATAAATAAATAAAATTTCCATTTGAAACGCACTAATGTACTATACAAAACACCAGTTGCTGACCAACATGATATATAACTACTGAACTGTATTAAAAATGGATCTTCCAAAGGAATGTCAATATCTATCATGTTAGGGGGTTTTAGTTATAGCTTTGACGGATGTCTACAGATAATTAACAAACTTTGTAACTATTTTTAGTGAACTCTATAACATGACGGGATGTTAATAAATGAATGCACCATAATTTGTGGTAAAGGGTATGTGAGCCAATGTGCATTCATTTATAAAATTCAGGCATAACGATATGGATGGTAAGGAAGGCCCGTAATGAAATAAATGATTGTATGAAGAGTTGATGTGGTTTAATAAGAGGATAGCCACATGGTTGGGTGGGTAGGTTTTGTAATGAGATATTTCAAATTTGTTTGCGGATCCAAAATGCCGCTCTCAACTATTCAAAATTCCAACTCAAATTTGGCATCCCAAGAGTGCAAATCCTCTTTTTGTTAGTGGATTAAATGGCGTTTTTGTAGTTAGCATTGGTGTGGTTGTTCATTTCCATAATCAGTGCGGCACTAGATAGCAAGAATGATCTGTGCCTGCTTGTGGCAACCAAGAAATTGATTGGGGGTCGAGAGACTTTACTCCAAAAGTGCGGTGATAATATAGCAATGGGAGATCAGGTACCTTGTTGTAGTGGAGGAGGCTCACTTTTGGATGCAGATCCAAGATTTATAGACTCAAGTTTGAATTTGCAACCTGAACCATCATTAGTGAAATTTGGAGAATTGTTGAAGATGGCTTCTTTTGTGCCTTGCAAAGCTAAAGAGGATGAGAGGTTTTGCATGGCAATGCACCATTATGGCCAAATACTAGATTATTTGGAGGATCCTAAGCATTTTTCACATATTCATGGTGGGAATTGCAAAAGGCCCATTCAAAATTCCACCACTTTTAGTTTCATGGCTGCAATTTTTTATATGAGAGGGGCAAGGATTTCCTAGTTCTATGACAAGTGATAGGCTTTACAAGAAATGGTTGTGGTACATGAAACAATACAAAGAAACTAGGGTATTGAAGACAAAGGCTACCAAAGAGGGTCTCACCAAGAAGGAATATGGCAAAGGTTGTAGAACTATAGAAGATAAATTGAATGAAATGTGCCTGCATTTTGCTAGAATGGAAGCCATGTTGAGGAATAGAGCAAACATTAGTCCACCTCCTATTGTAAGTTTGGGAGATTTAAATCCCAATCTAAGAGAGGTTTGCTTGGAGGAGGTTCATGAAGATGCACATGAGGGCTCTCAATTTCAATCTCCCCTAGAGGTGGTGCTCCTTGATTCATGGCCCCAATTTGTCTCGAAGACCCAAAGGGTGGAAGTGTTATTTATTTAGTGTTTATTTAGTGTTTACACGGATAAAGGAATCCGATCATCCAAGGAGGAGTCACCATTTGTAGCACATGTAAAGGATCACCTTTTGTTACACCACCTCCACTATCTTCTACAAAAGGAGAGGGTGTAACAATATGGAGTTTAGTGACGAAGTTAGTTGAGCTTACGAAGTAGAGAATAAGACAAAATAGCCTAGAATATTCTAGAAGCATCTAAGAAGCTTCTTAGGAAGCTTCCTAACTAGTTAACTTGCGCCCTAAGCAGGTAGCTTCTAGAAGCTTCTAACTAGCTTAGCTTGCACGCCAAGTAGGCGGCTTCTAGAAGGAAGCTTCTTGAGAAGCTTCCTAGTTAACTTGGCTTGCACTCCAAGAAAGCGGCTCAAGGAAGCTTCTTGAGAAGCTTCAAGGGACTTGTATGATACCTATAAATACCAAGGCCAAAGCTCATGCTAGGATTCGGAGTTTTCACTCATTCAAGTGTCCCAATGTGAATTTCCATTCTCCTATTTCTCTCCTCGGTTTCGGTCTTTTACAGAGGGGTCCAATGGCACTTTCTTGGATCAAGAAGGAGAACAGGACCCCAAGAGGAGAAAAGGTGGAATTTCAGCAAGTAAGGTAATGAGGATGTCTCCTAGTATATGATTGTCTCATGATGTAGCAAAAATCACCATGTTGAAAGCATATGCTATAGAATATGGGAGAGGTTACGACTAGCTGAACTAGAATCCACCAACATGAGGAAAAGAGAGAAAAAACTTTTGAAAATGGAAGCTCAACGCGTTAGATTAGAGACAAAGAAGCTAAAATTTGAAATTGAGAAGGAGCTGAGTGTCAACAAAAGGAAAGCTAGGGCAAACAAACATTGGTTCAAGGAAAAGAGTTTAGAGTCAAAGTGCAGTTATGAAATCAAAATGAGTCTCCTCCAAGCAGGAAAATCTCATGAGGAAATAAGCATGTATTTCAAAGTGCTAACTCAATTGCCGCATGAAGATCATCCATGTACTTCGGATCAAAAAAACACTACTCCAAATTCATCATATTCTAGTGATAGTGAATGGCATGTCACAATGTAACCTTATTAAGTGTGTAATAAAGACGAGTTTTCTCAAAAAATGTTATGGTTCAAAATGTAAATCATGTTTTGGAGAATGAAACATGAATGAATTTTTCTAAAAAGATAATGCTTGCTGGATCCCGTTGCCGCTCATGGGCACTCGTGGGCACTCGTCAAAGCTTGATCTGAAGGCCTAGTGCCACCTGATGCCTCTTGTTGCTGCCTAGTCCCGCCCAATGGTGCTTGTTCCTGCTCAATACGTGTATCAAGAAAAACCCATAGGCGCCCAGTGCCGCAAGGATCCACTTAGTGCCGCCCGATACCACAAATGGCGCATGGCGATGGTGCATGTTGCTAGGATGGCACTCAAAGCAACACAATGACACTTGAAAAAGGGGAGTGGCATTCATAGGCACTAGTTGATGCACAATTAAACATAAAAGAAGTGATGCATAACACAATAACGATCCACAAGAGTTTGACAAGGAGATTTAGAGAAAATATGATAAAAGATGTGAGAGAGAATATGATACATAAGATATGTATAAATATACATAAGATGTGTACAAAAGGGGAGCCACTAAAGCATGTAACTATGCTAGAGGAAAAGGAGGTGAATAATAATAGGGAGGTGAACCATGGTGTAGAAGTCCTACTAATGCATCCTCGAGTCTACGTCGGTATACATGATGCTGAATCCAAAATGGACTCAATGACCACCAAAGAGGCCACTCTCTCTCATCCAAGGGTTGGTGCCTAATACTGATAGCAAGAAGTGAATATTGGCACTACTATAAGAAATCATTCTACTTGATTTCCACTCCTCTTCTACCCAAATAATAGCAGGTCTATCATCATGGACAAATCTATCCAAAGCACTCATCAAAGGGCTGAATGAGCAAGTGTATGAAGTTCTCTCTACCCTATAAGGAGGGAAGTGGGTAGGATGGATAGCACCATGTGGATGGTTCCTATAATAAGAGAGCGCAAAATAGTCTAGGATAAGAAGATCACAAAGTGGTAAACCTAATAAAGTGAGATGCTCATATGATCTAACTCTAGGCCCTCTAAACTCATCATCTTGTTGGAGATCTGCAAAACAAAAACATATCATGAGGTGAGACCCAATGTGAAATCCCTTTGGGAGTTCTGACCATTGTCACATGCTCCAAAGCAACCACTCCATTCCATCTGGAGTAAGATGTATCCACAAGATAACCTCAAAGCATAGCAAACAAAATTGAATGAAATGGAAACATGGCGTGCAACCCACCCTACAGGCCCTGACTATGTGTGAGGGCACCAACCATGCTTAGTTATTACAATCTCCAATGCATGGAAACCAGAGCTTCCATGAACAATATGATGCCAAACAAGTAACATCCACAACAATAATCTTCTTCCACATGAAGCCAAGGAAGAGAATACATGAAATATACTCTCTTGATAGACAAAGCCTCTCTCTAAACTCAATCTAAGTCCACTAAGTCTCCACACTACCCAATGATGCAGAAGTATGGGTCTCTTGAGTCACAACAATGCGTGATAACACATGGGTGACATCAATTTGGGTCTGCATCTCATGGCGGGTATGGGTCTAGCAAGCAGTAGTACATAGCCTAGGTCCAAGATAAGTCACATGGGCCATCACTTGAGCTAGACTACTCTCACTCTCCTCTACCTGAACATGTGCACTCTCACACCTCTCCATAGCAAATGCTAACTCTTGTGCCTGATTTTGTAACTAGACCCTATAACCCTCAGCCATGGCAGTGGCACCGAGTATGTCCAAGTCCAAGTCAGCTAATCTTTGCTCTCTCTCCATCTCTACTAACAATCTACCATGCTTCTCTATGGTATCCAATCTCCTCTTATGCTCAAGCACTAATCTCTCTCGCTTGTCTATACTCTCTACTTGCCTCTTGCGCTCAAGCACTAATCTCTTACGCTCCTCTACACTCTCCAATTGTCTCTCACACTCAAGTAGTAATCTCTCTCGCTCCTCTACTCTCTCTAATCTATGCTCACACTCAACTTAGAAGTCTCTCTCCCTCCTAAACCCTAAACTCCTAAACCCTAAACCCACTCTTCTTAGAAAAAATACACCGTTCATTGTTTGCTACTTACAAAATATGCAAAAGCAAAGAATGATATTTATATTGTATTAAACCATGATCTCATTTCATTCCAATATATGATTCACATGATGAGAGAGGCATTGTTGCATCACCCGAGATCTACTTTGTTCCAAACTCTATTCCATTAAAAGTCATATCTGAATCTATTTGAGTTTCCTTTGTAAATCTGCCGTCATCCTCTGACCAAACGTCACACCTGTTAATTAAGCAGTAATGTAAAATAATACAAAGTGAAATTCACTTCAACAAATATTCATTTCTATTATTATCTTTAAGTTGCACTCTAAACTCACAAAGAGAATGCTATCTAGCTTTCAATACTCCTATACAATGCTCATTTATCACCTTGCCTTTGCCAAATATTTGTTGAAGTCTTGCTTATCTTTTGTTTGTGCCTGTTTGAATGCAAGGACAAGGCGATGCATGGGTACATAACAAGAATCACCTAAAAGGTACTCTTTGGCCTCAAAACTACAACATGGCCTCTTTGGTTCAAATCATTCTAGAGTGATGATTTCTTGAAACAAGTCATGTCTTGATATGATCTAGGCATTCCTTCATAAAAAAAACCAACCACCAACCTTTAATACTATCATGCAATAATACAATCATGTGAATGTACAAAGAAGAGCACCAATGCTAATAAACAGTTCCGTTGCTAATAAACAGAACAAAATATAGAACATTTACCTACCATAAAATGTATGATTCTTCTTTTATTGTCACAAATCACTTGACCATTTATGGAATAGGAGCCCTTTCTACTGAAATAAATTTCTCCATCCATGGTAGGTCGAGTTGCAAGAGGAAACAATGTTTCATCTACCAAACAAACACAACCAAGGAAACCTTTTTGTGCAAAGAAAGTGGATATCCTTCTCCTCTCCTTGTGCTAAGGCCATGCAACTTGACTCCTCATCAAATCTAATATGGTAGTCATCACTCGGTCAGTTAAGAAAATAGTTGAACCTGCACTAATGCCCCAAATGTTCAACCCCCTCGCAACACATGCTCCATTACCTTGATGCCCAAATCTATTGAGAGCTAGAGCTACTTGGACCCACACTGGTGTTTGTTCCCGCCGGTAGGTCTTCTCAAAAATAGGGTGTGTTCTAATCAAATCTACCAAGGATGAAAAAGAATTAACATCCATTCTAGTAAGCTATCAAAAAACCTTCAGATCTAGACTTTTAAAATACTTTATCACAAAGTCTTGAGTACGAGGATAAGTTACTTGAGGTTCCATGTATCTATGCTTATGTACATACTCCCATCCACTAATAAAAAATTCTAGCATATCTAAATCAAGTTCTCCGTCTTCATTTTCTAGTCTTTGCGTTGAGATCTCCAAATCTAATCATATACACCATTGTATACATTTCCTTATGTTTCAAATTAATTCTCCACTAGTGCTCACTCTCGGCATGTTATACCAGACTCTGTCTTCCTCTATTGTTCTATCACCAAAAATAACTCTACCCTCCTCGATTCTTTAATTACCAAAAATAACACTTGATCGGGCATGCTCTACTCTTCTCACTTCAAAGATGGTATATGCACAATGAACAAGGTCTGCTATATGAGAATTACATTCCAAACTAGTTTTTAAATAATGAAATTGAAAATCTTCAAACTCTGGAGATCAGAATTACATTTCAAACTCGAGAGATAAGAATTACATTTTGAGAGATTTACATTCTTAATGAGATTGCTAATCTTCGCACTTTCGCACAACCCAATGAACAAGGTCTGCCATATAAGAATTACACTCCGAACTAGTTTGTAAGTAATGAAATTGACAATCTTCAATTGTGCTGTTCATCATCTCGTTCTCTGCATCAATTTTCTCTTTCTCATCCTCTCGTGCCGTTCATCTCGTTCTCTTGTACATCACCTATCGTGGTGACCCCATCTATCTTCGTGGCTCTTGGACCATTTTCACCCTAATTGAATCTATACACTATATTAACCCTAATGTGTAATTAATGCATTCCGGAGTGACAACTGTTAACTAGGTATCCTTTATTTTCTACGATCCACCTACAACGGAGTTTGCTAATAATAAAGAATTTGATTGGAACTCCGTAGTCAGACCTTTTCCTCTACCTACCCGAACCCTTATCAATTTATTCACCGCTTCGTAATAAATTGCAAGGAAATCTACCTAGCTTCGTAAAACTATTAACTAGAACCCCCTCTTCTGCGTATGCTGCATCTGCACAAAGGATTGCATGGGACACCACTTTGATGCCAAGTACAGGCTATTCTACGTCTTTTCTCGATGTTTGCCGACTAGTGCTTCGGTAATGCGATTCGAGCAAAACTCGCTTGGGTACGATATATCTTTTTGTATACGGTTTGATTCACACATCAGACTTCGATTTTATATCACCGGTTACGCGCACATTCCACCATATAGAGGTTCGTTCCATCATTTGATCATAAGGATTGCTATTGTTACAATGGAGTGCACGGTGGAATATTTTATTCTTAACAGAAACAGTCCATCATTATATGAAATTAGAAAAGGAATCAGGGAAACAGACGATCAAATTCACCACCGTGAAATTATCCATCGACCGTTGCTTGCTAATTACTCCCATGCCACTATATCACATGGCCTTTATCTTATCTAGTGAGGTGGATAACTCATAAGTTAACTCTAAGTCCACTCCACTGTCCACTAGAATTACACTCAACTTGACAACCCAACTGTGGTGATATTTGATACAGCATTTCGAAGCTTTTTCATAACATGCACCTTTGAAATATTCTAGGATCGGAACTTTCACTTCAGGGGTAAAGCCTAGGTGCAACTACATAAAGCAGAATGTAAATGACAGTTGTAACATCACCTAGTGCCACATACCTTTTTACAGAAGAGCTTCGTTATATCAAAGGGCATATCACTGATAAAGGTATTAGAAAAGTATCAGTTCGATTTCATCGAGAGCTGGAGAATTTTGCATGGGACCAAATCATGTCCAACTAGAGCCTGTATCTCTTTGCATGTTCGTGATGTTGAGGAAACTACCTTTCATGGATCAGCATCCACGTTCTCGTCATAGAATGACGATTCCCATAGACTTCAATGTAGAGTGCCGAGTTCTACCTACGTTCAAATTTGAGAGTTGAGTTCATTTCCTATGGAACCTTTCTTCAAGGCATTCATGATAGACAATGGTAGGGAAGAAGGATTCGACTGAAAAGAGGAACCCATAATGCGAAGGGCATTGACAACTAAACAGACGAGTACTCTCGTCTAAAGACTAAATCTTCCTTGTCTTCTGTTTAGTTCTCTACGTTGGGCTTGGGTCATTGTTTCTCCTCTGCGTTTGGCTCCTTTTGGTTTCGGCCACCGGCCCGGTTTCTCCATCTGGATTCTTTGTCCTTTTGTACTCCCTTTCCGTCGGTTTCGGTGTTTATTATTTTGCCTGCTGCCCTTTTTTCTTTGACATCAGTTATAGATAGAATCGATGAACGAATTAGATTCATCAACCTTCAGATCAACATCCACTAGATAAAGTTCATGAGTTGGGTATTATTTCCCCAAAAGAATAAAAGAATCGCCAGACGATTGTTTCATTGAATCTCCGCAGCCGGGGTCAAGACAGGGCAAAGGAAACGAGGGAACTGTTGCCGTATCGAGGACGAGTTGTAGTGAATGTCGTGTTTCGGCGATTATCAAGAATGAGTGCCAACAAAGAATTACACCCTTTCGGGCATCAAAAAAACTAGAGTCTACCGCTGTCAGTTTGGCATATGCCATTTGGTGGTGTTGAGCTAAAGTGATTTTGAACTGGTAGGGTCCGGTGGGCACGTTCTACGCGTCAGAATAATTCTAGACGTAGTACTCCTTCAAGGAATTTTTGTCTGGTGGACATCAGTCTTGGGCCAAGTTCAGAAATGATGATGATGATGTGACTTGAAATTTGTACCTGCGAAGACATTCGTCAGGTCCGGAAACATGTCCCGTCGTGGTGCCCAATCCTCCTTCCCGTCCTTCGCCATAAACGCGTCGCGTTTCTCTCCCACTCCCATGCTTTGTCCTCTTCAGACACATGCATGCAGTTTCATGCACCTGGAAGCGTGCGAAAATTCGAATTCCGTTCCCACACTGACATTAGGCTCCTGCAGTCCTTAAGCTTATGAAAATTACGAGCTTGAGGAGTGCTTATAAAGCTCATGATAGATTAGCCGGACCCTAGCTCTATCGTCCCCATAACCTGTGTGTCATCTTTTATGTTTTCGTAAACTTGACCGTAAATACACTCGTGAATAACAAAGAGAGTTGACAGCTTTGATCGAAGGCAAAGCATTTGCTATATCTTAGCGCATTGACTGCAGATCTGATGTGCTTAACATTTCTATTATTGTGGAAGAAAGAAAAGAAGACGAAGAATGTTAGTAGCGGAGATTCTAATCTGCATATAGAAAAGATGCATCCGAGTAAGGATAGGGAAGAGGAATAACAACAGAGCCTCCTCCACGAAGTTTAGAAAACCATGGATTAACCTTAGAAAGACGTATAGTTTACACATTCTGATTTCAGTAAGTTCAAAAATCGGAACCATATTAATTCAAGCTTATAAATGGATTTGCAGCTGCACTCTATGCATTTCGGTAGGATAACCTTCAGTGAAGAAAAGGACCAAGCAGTCATGTCAAGTAGACTGATCCACAACGATTAAAGTGCTGATATTGATTGGAGTATTGTCATAAAAGAAGTTGGTAATCTGGAGTTTCTTTGATACAGAACCTCTTCCTTATCTTTATTTCTTTAATAGTATATAAGACGAAGATACTGAATGCGACACAACTAGATTTAACCCCAACAGTAATCCCCATCGCTTGAGCCATCTGACGAGTTGACGGCTACAGTGCCGAAACGAGGATCTGGAGAGTGTCCTTTCCCGGGGTGTCAACTTCTGTGGAGATCGAATGTACTTCGATCTCTGCAGTATGGGTTGACCAAACGAGAGGACAAAAGAGTTAAGATATGTACAGTATCGGCTCGTTTGGATAATGGAAACGCTCAGCACCACTACGTTACATACCTGAAATAGGAGTCTGCTTTCGTCGTGAATAGTTTTGCTTTTCTTTGTATTTGGACAAAGAGTATTCATTACCCTTACTACTATATTCCCTTGACACAATTTGGCGTATTGAATTCTGTCAAATAAGCCCTGGTTAAAAATACTTATCCCAGATTACTGGTATCCTCTCTTTACTTAACCGACAAAATTGCATAATGAGATGGCTTAGTGCGGTACACAACTAGAACAGGGAAACTGAATGATTACGCAGTTTATAAGCCAAAGAAACCATCGAAAACTATGAGAAGGAAATGAATAAATGAACTTGCGATTTGAATGTGCAAGTTGTCTCTGATTGTGTGCTGTATTTCACATGTAGCTCTAAGATTGCAAACCTGAGTCACTCTCCCAATCATGAGCTCGGGGAGATCACTAAGGCATATCGATAAGGGTAACAACAAGTCGCATTCACGACCGCATGTCATAGAAACGGGAGACAAAAATTTGACTTAGATTCATGGTGTCAATTCTTGATTACCAAGAGCAATTTGCCTTATGCAAAACTATTGATTATATGGCATCAAATTAGTTTTACTCCGAAATGTCGTTGATAGTTACATCGGTGGACCTTAGATAGGGTGACCTGTAGTTCTGCAGAAAGGAAATTGTCCGTACTTCTCTTGAGAAGACTTCATCTCAGGAGAAGTATGTTAATTGTGAAGAGCAAAACTCCTATTCAGATGCACTTTATATTCCTTTTCAGCAATTCTCCAGCATCTTCCCTTCCCATATTTGTGTCAGTAATGCTTCCTAGTCTCCTTTATACCTCCGTTTCCTTCTACCTCAGCTTACGATTTAGATTGAAGACTGAAGGCCTGGGCTGCGAATTTGAATCTAACATGTGCATTAAAAGAGCAAACAGCACTTGAATGGGGATACTTGGCATTGACTCGTCGGCTTAAAGCATAGCTTCTTGTTCACGATCATCTGATTATGAAGCAGTGAAGTACATGCAATTGACGACATATATGAATGAAATCTTGGTTTCTTGCAATTTAATTGTGACCTGGTCCATACAAGCGTTACGGTTCGTTATTGGAAGTATCAGCTGATTCTTCGAGGATAAAACAATTCCTGTGTTAACATAGCTTGTCTCTACCCGAGTTCAAAAGGTGAACAAAATCAATCCTAGAACCCTCCAAGCGATAGAAAGTACTGCGCTTCATCTTTTCATCTTCTATTCCCCGAGACTTAAAGCGCGCAGTCGAAGCTATGATGGTTTTACAAGTGTTCTAAATCATGGAAACAGAGGCAGATCTCAGAGTCTCACATGACCCGTCGTCCTCTTTCTGTCTTGAGCATTTCAGTTGCTCTTTTCCTTACGCATCAGGGCAGCGACTACAAATATTCCCAACGGTGTCTCACTGTCAATCGCTACTGGGAATTCACAATCCCGAGTAGCTTGAACACATTGTAGCAATATAAAATGACTCTTGTAAGTTGTGTCCAGAAACACAGATATTTCCAGAAAGATACTGAACACTTCGATTGGGCCGGTTTCCACTTAGTTCTACTATGGGAGATCTCGTCAGAACCTGGCTAGAATGCAGGATTTCTTGATGGATTGCTGGATTTAGAACTTGTATTGCACTTGTATTGACATACATTCCACTTAAATTCAGGAGTAGTCGCGCCATGAGGGTGGACTTACAGACTGTGTAGGTCCCATCCACAAGAGGCAGGTGCAGCATATATCTTAAACAGAAGCATCTGCCAATTAACCAATGTGTGTAAAATGAGCTGGTTGTGTCATAAAAGATGCAAGTCCGGATGTTCTGTTCGGGGTTTACAAAAAGTTGACAACACAACGACCTGCGAATCCCGTTGATATGATCCTTTCAAGTAACGTTTGCCTGCAATCAAGTACATCAACTATCTTGGAAGTGCTTGTAAGGACGAACATATCTCTCCCATCCTAGAGAAAGTCGACTCAAGTATGAACTGATAGCGGATTTGACGTACTTATTCGCGGCCTGCCTCTCCTGAAGAGCACAGCTCCTCTTTTGGAGTCGAGGGCCACCGTTCGCTTACGTTTGTTTGAGTACATGAACTTCACTCACGAGAACCGATGATGATAACGTGTTAGGTTGATAATACCTGAAATTTTGAAAATTTTTATGTTTAACATTCTGGGTCCAGCCAGTGAACAGTAGCAGATTCACAGCAATCGACTGGATCCCATGTTCTCCGGGGAATGCATGACGTTTTCAGAAACGGCCTCTCTAGACAATGATGACTTAAGTTTGCTGACCTCTCTTTCTCCATGTCGTCCCCATTGCTTTGACGTCCGTACCCTGAGATCTGGCAACCGAAAACGACACGAGAATGGACGCATGAAGGAGAGCACAAACATAGATGTGAAAGGCTAGACTGGTTGGTCTGAATCCTCTCCTAATCGAATGCAACTTTAACCGCATCTTCGATGCTCAAAATGATGATGGCAAGGCGGTTTCATAAACACTATCGTTGCAAGGCAATGGATTATTGCTTGACAGGGCGATATTTCACCCAGGGCTTGACATAAGCAGTGACTGGGAAGTGATTTTTCACTTAACATTTGCGAAGGTAAAGGTTTGTTCTATACACAGCAAACGTACATTTCAGCGTTATCACTGGTGCTACTTGAAGTACAATTGTACTAACTTCTTCAAAGTATCAAAAACGCTGGTGAAGGGATTCAGTTCTAGTCCTGAGGATGCCAGCTCCAATGGTGGAAATCTATTGGTCATAGCCGCTTCCATACCAGGTCTTGCCATCATTGTTTCTAGTGCATCCATTGACATCACTTCACAATCTTGGGGCGTGTCACGGATTAGACTTGCATTATATCCCAGATTTTCCAACTCACTCTTGTACTTGTCAATAAATTCTTGTCCAGGATTGGGTGTACGAGAGTAAATCTGAAACAAAAACAGACAACAAGAACGGGAAATGAGATATTTTTAGAAACTAAGACAGACCGAAATTCTATGGTCCACAGGCATGACAAGAGCTCGTACCAAAGAACCCTTCTGGCCTTCGCTTGTGGGTTGGGGACAGTGCACAATACACCTGGTGTGATCTCCAATCTCTGAGGTTACATCTAGAAATATACCCCAAGACTTGAATGAGGGAGAGGCTAAAGTTGGCAGCGTAGTTGTTATACAATCAATTCTCTTCTAGCATAAATTCACTCGATCTTGAATAGCTTGTACCCAGTTCTGAGGAAAAACCATACTGGAGCTAAAACACCCTCAGGGCCTATATTGATATATTTCATGATCTAGTTGTATGATGGCCAGGAAGGAAGGTGAAGCATGAACCTGTGCGAAACTCGTGTCTTTTGCGCCTGAAACGAGAGCAAAGTTCTCATAATCTGTGTTGATGACGTTATAGGGTTGTTTGGGAATAAAAGGTATACTGGGAAACCGCAGGAAACATTTCTGCTGAATCATCTGCATTTTCTCAAGGGGTGTCTGAAGCTGCGAGAGCTCTTCATCACTGACGCACTGAACTTTGCCTCGAATCCCTGTTATATAACCAGTTGGACTTCCATGTACACAAAAGGTATCAACCTTTATCGCTCTATTTTCCTCATCAAATGCATACACACCCTGCTCAGAAGACCAACCATGTAACAATCAGTGTTTCATAGTCTATCAGCTTTAACTTGCTTTGACTTTAACTCGTACAAAGATGACAGCTCTCCCCGTGATCTACCGTTGCATCAAGCATCAACTAGGGCCTCGTTCGGCTATCAAACCTCAAAAGGATAAAAAACTGAATAAACTAATTTGTTTAGTCCTGGTTCCGGTTACCTACTTGCAGTTACCTGAGTGCAGTGACAGTCTTCCTGCCCTTGCCCGGAGAAACCAAGCTTTATTGATGCAACTTCAAACCAACGCCCAGCATATCGAGCAGGCTCAAAGTTCTTCATGGTCATTCCACCCATTACAAAAGGACCCGTTGTGCCCTCTTCGAATGCGTTCTGCCCCGGTTCCAGTTTCAAGATCATGCTGCTCTCTGATGCAAGAGCCAAATCGCCACAAATTCTCCCTGCTTCTATGTTCAGGCTTTCAGCGGTAGCCTGTCTACATTTGAAATTTCTCTCGTGTCAG
Source organism: Lunularia cruciata (assembly GCA_948567375.1). Lineage (NCBI taxonomy): Eukaryota > Viridiplantae > Streptophyta > Marchantiopsida > Lunulariales > Lunulariaceae > Lunularia > Lunularia cruciata. The sequence continues at coordinate 1,606,443 of OX419760.1, read as the reverse complement.
AAAGGGCAGGCCATTTAGTTCCCAACGGAGTCAGCAACTTCCTACGGGACCTTTGGTTGATACAACAGGTACGAGCCAAAACTAATTTCACTAGAGAAAATGTAGACAGCAATTCAAGATAAAACAACGGACCACGTAACTTCGTGTGATTAGTTACGTGTTTTTGCTTACCTTCTTTGATACTGAGAAACAGGTAGATTCAGCTTTACAATCATTTACCTTGCGAAGCTGTAGACCGTTATACCTCATCACCAATGAACTCGAATATAAAATGTCTTATTATCTTTCCTTCTTCACTTGCTTCAACACTTGTAAAAAAGAACTTGAAGGTTGCAAAGTTGTAGACATTTAAGACATGAACACCAACCGAGTTCAAGTAGATTGCCTTATTTTTCCCTGATTCTTCCTTTCACTTATCCCTGACTCTTATTGAAAATGTCCGTGCGAGGTTGGTGTATTCACGTGCAACATTTTCTCCCTTGTGTAGATAGCAAAAGCAGCCTCATAAGGTAGAACATCAACCTCACTAACAGATTGCAAACAGGTAGAATTGAAGCAGATATTGCCTAAGCTTTCATCTACTTCCAGACTTACTTCCGGAAACAATCCTTCTGCGTATGCTAAGGTGGAAAGTGAGGATGCGCATGATACGTGTAAACGATCATAAGCACCCAAAAAATTTCCTGGGAATACTTATCCACTGTACGAAATTTTGCACGTCTCTGAAGAGAACTCTTCACAGAGTACCACTAAGCTGTGCGCATCCATCTCTCCAAAATTGGATACTAGAGTGTACAAACGTGTTGTCCTATTTCCGATGTTCCTTGTAAGGCGACTGGTATTTTGTATCAGCGCCGCAGAGAACCGACTAGTATTTATAAGTAGCTGAAGGGCAAAATAGTCGGAGGAAGACCTGAGTCGCAGATGCCAGGACCAGAGAGGCTGCCATCGATCCCACACCAACTGCTTGTGCAGTTTTGCTGACTTTCTTCACAATCTCCTGAAGTTCCGGTAAGCACTTCGCCTCCACAGTCCGGCGTCTCAAATGGTATGACTCGCAGCTGCGGGGTCTAACATGTGAATGTGAACACGTAGCCTATTAATACACAGCTGACATTCTGTTCTGCACTGGCAGCAAATCTGCTGTGTAAATAAAAGAATTCGCAGACCAAAACCACCGAATGTGATGACAACCCACATCATGATCCCGAAACTCAAGGACTAAAGTAACACATAACATTACTAGGCATGCATCAGTACGTGGTGCCGGCAACCCATCGTCACCTGGAGCCGAAGAATGGACGACAACTTGGTGAGAGTGGTGAAATAATCACCAATCCAAATGCTGAGACAGTAGCCATGGTTGTTACCATCTGGAAAAGTCTATATCAAGGCACCACAGCAGATCTGCAGAATCAACAATTATGGTGAGCTAAATCTCGCACTTTTACATGCGCCCATGCATGACTTCTGGAAAATTCCACCAAATGACTACAGTACCTTACGGCAAGTTAAGACCAAGACATCCAGCTTCCAGGGTAAAAGAGAAGAAAGCACTCCAAAGGTGGGTTCTACAGTTGCCGTGAAGTCCAAGTCTATCAACGACGTAATAGGCAAGGGATGGCGAATTCCGCTACGGAATTCTTCGTCAGGCCATTGAGTGAGACTTATACCATTTATCAGCTTCCTTTTGCTGAATCCATGTTTCCCCTACCCACTTACCATTCTAATCAACCTACCATTCACCATGAATTTCTATGCATTCTACCCATCAACGCTACATTCTAAGCTCACATGGCCCTTCAGCTAGTATGCACTCAGACCGACTATCTTAACCTTCAAAACCCACCTGCGATAAATTTATGAAACCTCTCATTTCTCCACACAACTCAGCTGGCGTCCTTCAAATGATGAAACATGCCCCAACACTCAGAGTCCTATAACTTGGGCTAGTATGCTCTCAGAGCAGACTATCTCAACCTTCAACCCCCACCTGCAGTGAATTTATGAAACCTCTCATTTCTCCCCACAACTCAGCTAGCGTCTTCAAATGAAGAAACACGCACGCCCCGAACACTCAATGTTCTTTAACTTGGGCCTCGGATCCAAACACACACACTCTCTCTCTCTGTCTGTCTGTGCGACATTACGCTATAAATTCGGGGACATTACACATTGACAATCGAGGAGATAAGTGACCTACCGCCGAGTCGATCAAGTGGCTTCCAAATTCCTGAAACTATCAGCCTTCAGACACGACCACTTCGCCATAGGCTCTGTTCATCGCGTTCAAGAAACTGGAAACTGCGGAGCAGAGAGCAGTCACATTGGAGAGTGAACCATCGGTGGAACCCAGCGGACAAGTGGATGGGGATGAGGTGGGTTGAGGATGGGGGTGAGGATACAGTAGGGGATGCATCCTACAGTGCTATGTTTTCATGCATTACTTCATACCAAATATGTGTTCCAAGTTGTACAAAGAAGAGGGCGACCGCGAAGGAAAACCGAAGGATGGGAAGACCCCATCAAACCCCAAGGGCGACCGCGAAGGAAAACCGAAGGATGGGAAGACCCCATCAAACCCCAAGGGAGAGACAAAAAAAGGTAACATGGGGCTAAGCCCCAATAGAGTCTATATGAGAAATCTGCCCTTCCGCACCTAAGATATCAAAGCTATGCAAGTCTTACTGTCTACACACAACTGGAACATCCAAAGAAACATCACCTAATGTGATTTCTTTCCTTTGGATTGCACCAGCCATTGCACTTTGTAAGCAATGAACACACGCTGTCTAAAATATACTACAAGTATGAGAGTGAGAGTGGTGCCCTTGACGCTTAACATGCTAAGATCTCGTGCACTCACTAACAAATGTGTCAAACACCATGTCCATCGCTCCATATAACTCCAAGGCTAGAGGAACAAAGAGGTGACCTCGCTGCATGCCCCTATACTTGGAGACCTTACGACCTGCTGTTGCACTCGCCGCCCATCCAAGGGGATGGGTAATCACTCCCATTATATCGTGAGTAGGGTCCGTAACTACGACATCCGCTACTGTCACCTGATCATCTCGGACCAAGTATAAGTCTGCCCTGACACGTGTCGTCTGCAAAGCATAAGAATGCTCTCTCCAAGCCAAGTATCCACTCTCTCGTGTCATAGCAAACACTATGTCCCTAATGGCATCATGGGTAGCTATCCTCTGTCCTCCATAAGGACACCGTGTCATGTGGACCGCTGTTGCATCTAGTGTAGAACCACACTCACAGGTGACTAATGAAGATGAAAATGGGTGGACCAAACCTAAGCTAAACCTCATTGTTGTAGAGAAAGTAGTTGGTGCGAGTCGGAATGCCCTAATGTACGGTTGAGCTAGGATCCAAGAGCCTACATCCTTGCTGGGAGAAAGAACAAAGGCATGCTCTAGTAGCTTGAGGAATGGACAAGTCGACTAAGAGAGAATGTAGTGTATGCTCACACTATCGCTCCATCAAGAAAGGTTGTAAACCTCTAGTCCAATCTGACGACAGTGAAGCAAAAGGTGGAAAACCCTCTTGTGCTTGTGGGTATAGACTCTCTCTCGTCTGCCGCAATAACACCTAGAGAAAATGGATCCTCCCTCCACCTCTATCTATAAGTCTCCAAAACCGGCCTATTAGCAACCACAAAATGAGAGGAAAGTAGGGTGCCAAGAGAGCCTACCTACCCAAAAATGCTATAGGTGTCATCTCTTCCATAAATAGCAAGCCCACCCCACCACATGAGATCAGCAGAGCCATCTGTCTATGTGCCAAAATCCCCTATCACACACTCAAAATTCCTTGGTCCAATAATATAACCAAAGACTCCCATAATCTTCCTATCAAATGCTCTCAAACGTGATAGGAAGGACAATGAGGGAGGAAATGTACGGATGAGGTAGGATGGTCAACGAGCAATACTAGAAGAGAGTATACCAAATGCCACATGTGGATCTCCTAGTAATGGAAGGTCATCCACATGGAGAACATCCTTTGCAAGGGCAGCGTCTATGAAGCATGTGACAAAATCATCCGATCCTATTGGCACTCCAAGAACACAAAGTCCATTTGTGGATGTGATACACCCCTCTGGAAGCTCAAGGTGGGGAAGGATACCTAAAGGGGACCATGCCCTACACTTTGACACCTTGATTGTCAAGCCTATTAGATGTAGCTCGGTAGTCAAGTAGTCAAAGGCCTGCCTAATCTGATCTACAAGGCCTATAACGTGTGTATCATTTGCTAAGGAGTGAAATACACAACCTAGTATGACCAAAGTAGTAGATATGAGAGCTCTAAAGTGAGCCATGGCAAATAAGGGCCCCAAAGGATCTCCCTAACATGTACCAATAGTTGACTCCAAGACGGTGACTCCCTCCTATGAACCACCATGCTAGTAGTAAAGGGAAGCAGGAGAGCCATAAAAAGATCGCACAAAAGGAATGAGACTCATCAAGGATCCACTAGCCTCCCTAAGCTCTCTAGAGATGGATGCCCATGAGATGGTATTAAAAGCGTTCTCAACATCCACTTGTAGGATGACTCACTCCGGATGGAGGATATCTATGAGTGCTCTAATGCCTAGAGATATAGCCTCGCATCCTCTAGGTGTAGCTACTCCAAACTAATCGGATTGAGGTGTTGTCAAAAGTAAGAAGGACAATGGTACGACTGACCAAACAAAAAAAGATATCTCTAATAGAAATTGGTTTAATGCCCTCGTGTCCTTTTCCATTGCGAGAAGTCAACTAACACCTAACACCCGACTAATAGACATAAGAATGTCTCCTCTTGCTACTACTACAGCCATCTGAAACAACTCGGTAAAACCACTAGAAGTATCATCTGCCTGGAAGTAATCTCTAAGGTGCTCACAAACCATCCCTGACAAGCCTCCTAAGGAAAGGCAAGGGGTTGTGCACAAAGCTTGTGCAAATGGCAACCTATCACGACATAAAGGCTGCTCAAGCTGATAATCTAAGACCTCTAGTGGTAGTCCCTCTATTGCTAAAGGATGTAGTGAGTGTAGAGAAGAGATAGTCTCATAAGTAGGATTTGCCATAGACAAAGGGTGTAGCGCTTGTGCTGCTCTACTAAACTCTCCCACCTAACCCAATGTCCTACACCGTCGTAATCGAGTGGACTCTTTGGTATCTTGTGGCCATGCTTGTCTCCTAAATCATGTAGCCCTAACAGATTCCTCCTAAAGGGCCGCCCAATCCCCTGCTCAAAATCAATGAAATCTAGTAGCCAACTCTCTATGCCCCACACGTCCCTCTCTAGCATAACAAAGACACCATCGAGGGAGTAAGAGGAATAGGAACCATGCTAACTTGTCCACGGGATCACATGCCAAACGATCAAGTGATAGGCAAAAACAACTTCAACCAAAAACAACTTTTTGGTTGAATCTGTAGTTCATGTAGAAAATGCAATCTTGCCTTCAACACACCTATGCAATGCTTATTTTGTACCCAAACTTTCACTACCCATCTATTCTCTCCTTGGTGCATGGTTGTTTAAATGAGGGGACTAAGTGACGTGTAAGGACATACCCCGAGTCTCTTAGCAATTATTATTGATGATTATGAAAACTAATCCCACCTTGATACTCAAATTGTTCCATAATGAAAACTTTTTTATATAAGTTATGCACTTACACAACTCTAGCATCCCTATTGAATACCAAAGAAATAATTATCAAAGCTTTTAAGTGACTCAATGCTCACTAAATTGGTAGATGTTCAATGACTAAGATGAGACCAAATATCAATTGCATTGATGAGGAGGAAATAAGACCAAATTTCAAGTATAGATCAAGCTCAAGCGCAACTCAATTCAAACTCTTGGATTTACTGCCATTGAAATGAATAATTCTCAACATATCAACTTGCTTGTTGATATGTTGCATACAACTTGCTTGTTGGTAGAATATGATCCTTTTTCTATTGAAATAATATCTTTGTTGACCTTTGGTCACTATGCCAAGGAGATCCATCAATCCAAGACATCCTTGAAATCACCTCATGGCAAAAAATTTGGTAATTTTGGATCTTACTTCCCAGTTAGGCCATACCACCTCCTTCCCAAGAACAGACACAATGGCTATCATGACTCTTTCTATATTATTGATGGTTGAACCAGCATTGATGCCCCATTAACTCATATCCCTTGCTACACATACTCCATTCCATATTGTGTTCAAATCTGTCAAGTGCTCTTGCAAATTGTAGCTAAATGGGTGTTTGCATTTGGCAATTGATCAAAGGATTACAAGTCCATTTGAAATAATTTTTTCAAAGCATTTGGGTCAAGACCTCTGAAAAGAATTAAAAAAATTCTGTACTATGAATAATTATAATCCTTGCCACCAAATATCAACCAAAGTGTAAGAAATCCAAACATTTCATTGTTATCTTGTCCTCATCAATGGCAAATTCATCATTGCTCCAACTTTGTGTCCAATTATATTGTTTTCATTCCCATTCTAGTATTTTTTTCATGGCCTCTTCCATCTCTAAAATCCTTTTCTTCATACATTTTTATTTTTCCTTCACAAGCAATTGGCGTGCGATGCAATCTGGCTTGAATTTGCTCTTACTTTTGGATGAATTGCCTCTCAACTATTCACTAATAAAAACAACTATCCACCAATTCAAGCTATCCTTAATAATTTAACTAAACTTGGCATCACTCTCACACAAGGAGGAATAAAATGCATCATTGTTGCATAAGAAGGCATCAAAGGAGGAAACTCTTCAATCATTGCACAATACTTTCTTAGTTCAAAGACTACATCTTAAAATTCAAAGAATACATCAAAGTAACCCCAATATTGCATCTATTCAACAAAACTCTTTCTCCTTTTGTCATTGTATGATACTTTGGGTCTTCATATTGTCCAAAGAGGTCAATTCAATTACGTGATATATCAAAAATGTGAACACAAATTCATCTTAACTCCCCTCCATCCACATGTTCTCTCCCTTGAACAACACATGTACTCCTTCAAATTCAAAATTTCTTTTGAAATATACATGTACCACTTTAAATTAAAATTACTCCACTTAATTTTCATTAAGACCTATGCGTTCATTAAGAGATATATGAAACCTTGTATAATGTTCTGGGTCACAAAAATCATGACTTGTAACATTTTTGTGGAGCTTGTTACATTGTTACATCTTGGATTCACCTTAAAATATCAAAGTACACCATTTATTTCTACCCATAAACAATTATTCAGATACTCTGAAAATTTCTTGTGCAAAAGTTACAAGAAGTGAAAATCTTAAATTTGAAATGCACTATTCATTGCTTGGCATAATTCCAAAGTTAAAAGAATAAAGAATTGACTTCATTGTAATACACTACACTTGGAAATCTTTATTATCATCACTTGGTTCACTATCATCAAGAACTTGATGGATTAGTAATTATTCACTCCAAATTACATTCAAAAGGATTAGTAATCATTTCTTTCTTGCTCCCCATTAGCAGATCATTAATCATTTCATCCCAAATTATATAACATGTGTGAAAGACATAACCACACCATTTTCCATTGATCTTTGGTCATCTCAAATCCATTACAAATAGAAGATGTTAAATAAACATACAAACATCTTAAATAAACATACAAAGTTGATTCATAAAGGACATAGAGAAGGTGAATCATCATGTTAATAAATTATTGAATTTTATCTGAATTCAATTACACTCCAAATGTGGGACTCAATTCTCTTGCATAAGTTGTGTAGAATAAAATATGTGTAACACAATATTATTGTCTTGTGTAGGTAGGGTTGGAATTATGAAAGTCAAACACAATATCTTGGAGTTGTGTCTAAAGTGAAAATGATTAGCAAGATTAACAACCACAAGCAGTCAAGTTGTCAATTTCACTTGTCTATCTTACAGCCATTGGCCTTTGAGTCTGGATAGCTTGTATTTATTCAATAGATTTAGCCTTGTTTGAAGTTCAAGCCCAAAGTACAAGAAAATTAAACATTTAGTCCGGACTGACTTCCACAAGAAGAGTTCAGATCTTTTAGTAGACTTGACTTGGGCACAAAGGGTGTGCTTGGAGTAGAAGATTAGAATCAAAATCCAAGGCACTTTGCAAAATGAAATGAGCATTTTCTCAAGTTTTAAGAGTTCTGAGGTGTGTCAAAACTTTGTCAACATTATAGATTGACCTACTACTAATCCTTACAAGATGGAAGAGCAGGTATGGGATGGATGGAATTTATGGACCACCAAATCCACTTCCACCAAACCATTGGGATTTTCAAGTCCAAATACTACCCAAAGCATCATTTCATACAATTCACCACCTTGCACTTTGGACGAGATTTTCTACATATGATCACTATATCTGAGGAACCCTTGGTACTTCCGATTGTAACTTATGGAAAATGGTGGATGTGATGTTTCTATGTGTTAATAAATTAGATAGATTGGGAGTGCTATGATAGAGGAGCAACCATGGCAGCAATACTTGATGTTATCCTTGCTAATGGAGTAGCAAAGCTATGGTGGAGATTCCAAGTGGAGCAAGCCAAACAACAAATGGTTACACCAATCTTGACATGGGCAGAATTCAAAAGCGCAATAATTAGTTGGTTCCAAACTATAAATGCCACACGAGCTGCACGAGATAAGTTGGCAGAGTTTAAACAGATTGGCTCTGTAAGAAGTTACATCACGTAGTTCCAAAACACCATCATGCAAATTCTAGATGTATTGGAAGGTGAAGCTCTGGATTGATTTGTGAGGGGCTTGAAGGCAAGAACCAAATTAGAGGTAATCATGCAAGAGCCACAACACTTGGAGGAAGCCATGCGGTTGGCCAAACGTTTTGGTTCCTTAGTGGCAACAACTTGGTCTTGACCTCAACCTCCACAAACCCTACCAATACACTACACACAAGTGGAGGAGCCAGCACCAATGGAGATTGATGAAATTTAGTGAAGACTGCTTGGCACGGCAGATAGGGAGAAATTGCAACAAAATGGTGGTTGTTTTTATTGTCGCCAATTGGGGCATCGCATTGCTGAATGTCCACTCAAGAATGGATGACCTCAACAAGTTGCCCAAGTGGAGGTTGTGGAGCGGAATGATCAAGGAAATGAGGAATTCTAGTAGGAAATTTTGAGCCGCTTATTGGGAGCTTGATTAGTTCTAATGGGATTGAAGGCTCAACCTATGCAAATTTGCTTCACTTGCAAGGTATGATATCTAATCGGGGTTGTAGGATTTTGGTTGATTTTGGAAGTTCAGAGAATTGTATGTCTATGCAAGTAGCAAAGGAATTGGGTATTCCTATCAAGCCAGTGATTGGAAGTAGTTTGATGATGGCGGATGGTAGAAAGGGTTCTGCATTCCGCACCTCGCATCTTGTTACCTTCAAGATTCGAATGGAGTATTTTGAGTGTATGAGGTTTGTAGTGGCACCTCTACACTATGATAATATTCTAGGTCTACCTTGGCTTGAACATCATAAGGTTCAATTCGATTGGACCCGATGCCAAATTCAAATACAACACCAAGGTAGGAATTTCCGATTAGGTTGTTTGGCACCTCTGAGTAAGACATCTAAGAATAGTCAATCTTAAGATAGAAAGGTTGTCGAGAAGGTAGCCATAAAGTGAACCTTGAAGGAAGTGGAGTCCCAAGATGGGAAGTTTGCCAAGAAGGCAACCATGGAGCAAGCTTGGAAGAGAGATGAGTCCCTCTAAGGGAAGTTTGTTAGTAAAGCAGCCATAGAGCAAGCTTTGGAGGAAGATAAGTCTATATTTGCGGTGTGGATCAAGCCGATTGCACAACACCAATCTGTGAAGGACCAAGAGCCTCATCAAGCAATGGTTGATTGGATAGTTAAGGAGTTTGCGGATGTGTTTCCGGATGATCTGCCAAAGGGATTACCCTCCGATCAAGGTATGCCCTTCAAGATCAAGTTATTGCCAAGGAGTACTCCAATGAGTAGACCAATCTATCGGCTCTCACCAAAGGAGTTGGAGGAGTTGCGAACAACACTTACAAAGTTGTTGGAGGACTTCATACGACATAATACCTCTCCTAAACCCTAAACCCTGCCTCCTTTTAGAGAGTTTTAGAGAGTTCTTTGTAACGCCTTGATGAAGATTTTGGTGTTCTGTTTGAGGTCGTGACCGGCAGCGCTCACACCGAAGGGAAACTTCTGTCTATCCACCTTGGCGGAAACGCTAGGTTTTTTTCCATGGTTCACCATAAGACCGTGAGATAGGAAACAGGTGCCTTATGTAGTGCACTTTTCGAAGGTGTTCTTGTCCACCTTGCGAATCACATTTCCGTCGATGTCTTTGATTTCCTTGGTCGCCGGACCTGTGAGATGAATCACATAGTCGTGCTCATCCACGTCTATCCAGCCTTGCTTTGGGATCCAGTACTTGGTGAATTGGACTTTCTGGTTGCCATCATAGCAGGAGGCGGTGGCGCCCAATGGCAGCATTAAGAGCGCAAGAAAGCCCAAAATCAAGATCTTATCCATTCTATCAGCGGTATCAAGTTTGCAAAGCTCTTCAGATTGCAGAACAGTGGATTGTGCCCTCCTGACCCACTGTTTACACTACAACACTGCTCATGTCTGTGAGCAGACTGCTTAAATTATCTAGGCACAGGAGACCTGCGGGGTTACACGGCCTCTCAATCGTAACGTGTAGCATTGCTGGGAAGATGTCTCAGTATTTTGTCACATTGAGCCAAAAGAGATAGTCCAAGCTTTAACTTTATAACTTAATTATACTGAATTGTCCCGGCGGAGAACGGGACTAAATTTCTTCAGCAAGAGTGGTGGGACATTTGAAAGATCGCACATCTGTTGGATTCCCTTTACTTTAGCTTAGATTGAATGAGCATGCTTAGATTGGATTCCAGAAAAGCAGTACGCCGAACAGACCATTTCTCACACTGGATAAACACTCAGAGTGCGATGTTGCGGAAATCTGTAGGGACTTCTCTGTTAGTCAAGATCCTGTTGTCACTACTTCGATAATTGTCAACCAGATGTTGCTCTTGAAAATTTCTGGCGAGTAACTCGAAGACTATTGATGTACTTCATTCATCCATTTCGTCCTTTGTTGTACTTTTTGGTACATGGCAAGATTATTTTAAGATTCAGATCAATGAACACAATGTGATATTTTCTTTTGAAGTGGTCTCATCGTTCTATGTCTATAGACAATAAAAATATCATAGTAGATTACTCCAATCTTGTCCTTCTGAAGGTTCAACCTACATGGTTTATCTAATTTTAACAACGACAGCAAGATTTTTATGGAGGATAAAACGAAAGGAAGGTATCTATGATTTCAGTTCTCGATGAACTTTGATTTCTTTCTGTTTTTTTGTCTTCGCTTCCTATTCTTCCTCGTTTGCTTTCTCTTTCTTGTCTTCGCTTCCTGCTTCTCCCATGTTTATCGGACAAGAATTATCACAGAAGCCACGGACCAGCCACAACATGTTTTTGAAAGATGAAAAATTTTCAATGAATTTCTATCCTTGTTCGCAGGTTAATGAGCTACACAATGAGCACCGTAATAATCTGTCAATAATAATAACTTCCATGACATAAATTAGTCCTGAGAGCCTGATGTATGATAGGAGTAGGAATAAAAGTACTCTTGGAGTTATATAATTAGGCTAAGATATTTTCTGACATTATTATATTATATCATAAATATTAAAAATATTAAAAACATCTTTCCGTATCCTCACGTAGAGAAAAAAGAAGTGAGGGTTCGTGACTTTGTGCGTTGATTATTTGTTCTAACGAGGATTCTAGTTCCGTTGACTTTTTTTATTTAATCAAGGATAGCTCAATCTCATGAGGTTACAGGCAGATATAGATTATCAAACATAGAGAAATCAGATGCTGGTAATAGTTAGTGCGGAAGACTGAACTAAGTTTGATTTCGGAGGGAGCAAAGCAGCTTTTCCTTCACATGTGACCTTGGATATATCTCTCTTTTCAGTAGAAGGGTGGAAGAATTCAAAGCATTTATAGATACTAAAGACAATGAACCAAATTTTCAGTTGATTGCTTATATTATAGTGTCTGAATTTGAACTAATTATAGGAGAAAATACATCAACGGATCTATTGGATACTATTACATTTGTCTAGAACCACAAAACTTGACAACGCAATTGAGTTTGGAGTACTAATCTCATACTATCCGAAGACAACAGAAACTACGAGAAATTATCTTCAAACATTCAAACGTTTTAATGATCCATTATTAGGCGTCAAGTTGAATGGGAGGAAGGCAATCATCAGGCTTTTCTATTCTCTAGTTGAGAGTTATATGCATATTTCTTTTATAATAGAATGTCATAATAAATAATCTCTTATATTTAAATTCATAAAGAAATTCTTTTGATGGAGTATGCATGCTCAAGGATTCAAGATGAGAACGTAAAGATTATCATAAAATCTCAAAAGTGAAGATAACGTTCTCATATTTTCCGACTGTTAAATTCTATCGTAAACATATTTCATTCTAAGAATCTCTACGTTACTAAGGATTGACGTTATGAAATTTTTATGAGTATCATTAACGATAAGGAATTGTATTATTCCTCCCCGTTGATAATTTCTACTAACCCTTAGTTTTTTATCTTTATTTCTCCCAAAATGCCTCTAGTTACCATTCTTTCTTCTTTTCTCCCTTGGCTCTTCTACCTCATGTGATAATTATTCTTTCTCTAGAAAATAAAAACTATACTATTTTTCCCCTTATCCTATGTACTCAAGATACCCGGCTATAATCTTCTTTTTTCTCTTGTTTTCTCTTTTTCTTTGGTCAAAGTTAAACCTTTTGTTCAATACACCCTACGCGCTTCATCAAGGACATTGATCGTTCACCATCCAAAAAGAATTGTATATTCCCTATTCTAAAATTGTTTTCCCAACTCCAAGGTGGACCCTTGTCTCTTTTTCACATTTAAAATTATTTTTTGTATAATATTCCTCCCTTTTGATAATTCTTATATCTCTTACCCTTTTTCAAAATGCCTTTACTTCTTATATTTTATCTTATCTAGACAATTAAAGCTGCCAATTCTTTTCCCGTTTATTCTATCTACTCAAGAGACCCATCTATATTCATTTTGTATGATATGTCAATGTTAAACTCATTTTTCATATTAGTCAGCTTATTCCCTTTCGAGTGAGATCTACACTTAGTCAATTAGCCATAGATCTAAGGTTTGGTCCGTGCCGACTCGTTAAGGTAATTTTCCCTTTAGCTTTTAATATTTTCAATTTTTGCCTAACCAATTTTTCCTCTTATTAAGGCTTCATATTTTTGGGTCTACTTTATTACAATTAATTTGAATTTCATTTCTTGGGTTACCTTACGTTTAATGAGCTAATCTCTCTTTTACCATATATTTGTAGGTCTTGTTACTTCGGTCCACTTTCACCCTAATAATCAGACTCTTCCTAAGCATGGACAATTAATCATTAAGTTTATCCATAAATTAAGAAATAAAGAATCTTCATTTTTTTCCGATCTTTTCTTCTAACTGTATGTGTGATAATACAACGCACTCTATTTTCAACAGTAGGATTTACGAAATGAAACTAGTGAGTGATCTCTTAATTTTGACTTTGGATTCTTGTTCCCAATATCCAAATATGTTGGCCCAGCACTTAAGATGTCTAATTATGTGATATGAACTTTTGAAAGAAGTTGCCTATTTTGATTAATTGCTAATTCCTCTACGTTTGTCCACCCAAATAACCCCAAACTTAAGGAGTGAACTACCAATATCGAACTCAAGTTTTGTAAGCTTTAAATCCAATATACGATTATTTGTTGAACATGTCCAATTTTTTGCCTTGGGATGTGAGCCCATGCACCATCATGTGCATTTAAACCCTACGCCCTAAAGAAGGACCTGGCAAACTCTAAGATTTACTTTTGTTTTGTATAACATCAAAATATTGTAATATTATTACTATTTTTGCACTTGTATTATTACTTGCAGTTATTAGTGCATCTTTTATTTCACATAAGCAAAGTAATTATTTTACGGTTTATTTAAGGAATAAAACTATATCCATTTTATAGATGATAAGATAGTGTAATTAAAATCAAGAAATTTTTTATATATAAGTAATAAACTGCATATGATATGTCAAACAGACTTATTAGATTATTAAATATTTATATACAAGTAACCATATTACTTCTCCACTCTATGTAGAAGATAATATTCCTCTATCATAGATACTTTCTATTTATTGTTATTCATTTTATTTTTTGATGTAATTTATGGTATTAACCACTCTAATATACATTATTTCAGTAATTAGATGAATATAAAAGACTAAAATAATATTTTACATATAAATATAATTTAATATATGTCCAACTATTATTTTGTCACTAGGTTGTCATTTCAGGAAGTTAGAAAAACATATATTTTACTATGATTGCTTATAAACATTCTTATAGTACTTTAATATTTGTCACTTACTCCAAAAGAGGATCTTGAGTTCTAGACTTTGGATTTACTTGAATTTTTTGCTAAGGTTTATTATGAATTTAGACATCTCAAGAATTTGTAAAAAATTTTAAGTACCTTTAAAATAAAATTTAATAATTTACAAGTAATTTAAAATTTTCCAACATAGCAATATCCTAGTATCACAACCTATGAAGGCTATTTGATCTTGAAGATTAATAAGAATTTTTTTTAAACTATAGTTTACATGCTTGGTTAGGAAATGTAATTTCTAAGCGCTATCTCAAATTTTTAATAGGATTTTAATCTAGTATTTGACATACATATACATATTTCTATATTTTATAGAATACAAAAAGTAAGATTTTATTTTGAAATAAGGAATGCAACTGTAGAAATTAGTTAGAATCCGTCATTAGAAACAAGAATTTTAGAACTTGTAATTCTCGTAATGGATAATGCTTGGATTCATAAAAGACAAAATTTTGTGAAAGCATTTGCCAAGAATGTTTTCAACAGAAAGAAGATCAAGAACAAAAGATGGAGACTCAAAGATGACCAGATACCATACTATTCTCAATCCCAAACAATGTTTATGCCAACTAGGGAATGGCGGATGTTAATTTGATGACTCCGCTAACACCTCATGAGAAATCAAAGTTTTTGGATTATGGTGAAGTATGTCACAAGGCTAAAACTTAGAGGAATTGATGGAAGTGCAAAACCAAGAGTGAAGCCTGCGGCCTAGTTTGAATCAACATGGGGAAACTTACTAGGTCAAAACATGGTAAGGATTGACAGATTGAGAGTTCTTTCTTGATTCTATGGGTGGTGGTGCATGGCCATTCTTAGTTGGTGGAATGATTTGTCTAGTTAATTCTGTTAACAAACAAGACCTCAGCCTACTAACTAGCTACACAAGGACTTTGCCCTTGTGACCAACTACATAGAGGGACTATCAACATCTAACCAATGGAAGTTTGAGGCAATAATAGGTTTGGAACGCCCTTAGATGGTTTGGGTTGCACGTGCACTACACTAATGGACTCAATGAGTTTATAACTTGGGCTGAAAGGTATGGGTAATCTTTTCAAAGCTTATCGTGATGGGATAGATCATTGTAGTTATTGATCTTCAACAAGGAATTCCTAGTAAGCGCAAGTCATCATCTCGTGTTGACAATGTACTTGCCTTTTGTACACACCACTCGTTGCTCAGACCGATTGAATGGTCTGGTGAAGAGTTTGGATTCCGGTGATCCCGGCAGTCTGCCAGCAGTGATGTTGTGAGAAGTTCTTTAAACCTTATCATTTAGAGGGAGGAGAAGTTGTAATAAGGTTTCCATAGGTGGTTTTGCAAAAAGATTATTGAACACACAAGCAAACATCCAATGTGAACATACCAAACATTGTACAATATGAGGAACCATGTCCAAAAGCATGGTCATCGATGGCACTCATCAACTACTATTGGCTCAAGGTCCTTCTTTGGTTCTAGCTTGACTCTACATGCTTAGTAGGGTGGAAAACACTTGTTGGTGCTCAAAAACTAGGGTTTGGGTACGTTTGGCGTTAGTGATTGCCTCTCGGAGTTTGTTGAATTACTTGGATGAGAGGTGCCCTTAGTAGGGCGCTCATATATTGTAGTATTGATGATGGTGTTCTCCTCAAGACTACATTTGAAGGTGCTTGAATGCATTGCATGTCATTTGACAAGTGGTAGTGCTTTTGGCCTACATTTATGTGGGCCTCAAGTCTCTATAACAAGTGCCGCTTTCTTGCAAATTTCAAGGTGATTGGACTTGGTGCTCAAATGACGTCTTGGGCCTATAATGTGAAATCCACTCAATTTGTTAAGGGGCTTGCATGGGCCCTTTGCTTTGTTTGGGCATTGGGTCTGAAAATCTTGAACTTGCAAGAGGTGTGGTACCAATGATTGGGATGAGTGTCTTGCATGGATGCAAAGTGTTATCGCCCCCCCTTGGCACTTGGATCCATTTTGAATACCAACAAGGAGTCAATGTCACGGTTCACTCTACCTTGGGCCATTTTATCTCTTTATGAGAACACTAGAAAGAAATCTTATATTTAGTAAGTCCTCTCTGATGGATCTGCACTTTGGCGCTAGAACCCAAGCTGTTGAGAAATACAAAATCATAATTCTAAGCAATGGATATCTTAGCTCTTGCAAGGATGAAGACCAAAATATGATACCTTGTGTGAATTGTTGAATTCCATGAATGATCAAGTTTTTGTATGCATGTTGCACTTGAGGCTTGTCTCAAGGGCATGTCTACCTAAGAGTCACCATATGTCTCACCAACTCTGACTCCATTTTTTGGTGTTTCAAAGGAGAGTGGAGGTGACCATATGAGAAATTCCTTCCTTGCAAAGGGAGTGGAATGGCATCACAATTGGTTTAAATGTTGCATTTTGTGCATAGTCAAAGTTAGGCATGCATGAAGGTGATCCGGCCTCAAGGTCAAAATCCATTGTGATAGTGCATCTCTCAACAATGGGCCAAGGCAGAAATAGGAACTTGCAATGTATTCTTTCTTTGGCATGTGCCAGTTCTATGAGGAGTTAGTGCATTCAAAGTGAGCAATACATACACAGCATGGACCTTAGATCAAGAAAGATTACCCATTGAGTTTAAGCATATCACTAAGCAGAAGGAAGAAAACTAACAAGGATTCTCTTAGTAGCAATGAGCAAACCTAGAAGAGCCTAACTTGAAAATTGTGGTGTTGTACAACATGAATTGTAGTCTAAAGAAGCATCCTTTGGAATGGACCAAGTCCAAGTTCCCTATAAAGGGATGTCAGAGAGGGTGAGAACCGCGTCAAACCTGGACATTACTGCTCCACAAGGCGCTCTCTACAAGCTGGGTTGTTTGGGAGTGTAGCCCTAAGCAAGAGGTAAATTCCTCCCAAGGCTAAGTACTAGCAAGAGATCGATAACAAACAAGTACCATAAGGGAAAGATGAAAAGGACATTGAAAAGAGGGTTAAATAGGGCTTGAAATTGTTGTAAATGGATCAAATGAAGGCCTTGTGTGCACCTTGGTCAGATGTGGAATGGCAAAAGCTAGTCCATCGCTTGAAGTAGAGCATTGGTCACTATGGACTACTCGGTCAAGACAAACATTTGCCTTTTATGGCCGGCTTATGCTGTCCATATGGTCAAGGAATCACACACATTTCTCTTTTGTGTGTGCGCTCCTTGGAGCACATGCGTGCTCCAAAGGGCCCATTAGCATAGTAAGACATTGGCATAGTGGGTTTTTCATCCAACCCATCTTGAAACATGGACCAAGGTCCAACATGCATGCAAGCTGGTGTGCAAACCCACATGAGGTGCAAATAACTTGACAAGTGTGATCCTCTTTTTGTGGAATGCAACATCAACCAACCATACACTTTTGTGAAAGGTTTGAGTAAGAGCATACCTATTGGGATCCAAAAGATGGTGAACTATGGTTGAGCAGGGTGAAGCCAAAGGAAACTCTAGTAGAGGCTTCTAGCAATTTAAAATGATGTGCACATTGTTTATTAGACTTGGGTATAGGAGCAAAAGACTAATCAAACTATCTAGTAACTGGTTCTCTCTAAATTTTTCCCTCATGACAATAGGAGCACAAGAAGTTTCATCAGGTAAAGCAAATTATTAGAAGCATTGGAGATGAAACATCCTTGACCCGTTCTCAAACTTTAAACAAGTGAGATGCTGGAATTCCTTGATTGAACCCTAATGATCCAAGTGTGCTATTTTTTATAAACAGAATTGGTGATGTGGGAAGAACCAAAAGCCGGGTTTTATGGTGCCAAATAGTATGCTAACCTAGATCCCACAAACGTTGCTGATTGATTAATATAGTAGGACAGTGGTCATGGAAGTCAAAATCTGCTAGGGAGTCTGCAATAACTCACATGCCAAATCAATTAGCTACAAAAATGGATGGCATTGAGGTGTATGACCTACACTTGGCCATTGTAGTTGAGTGTGAGGCCCTAATAAATAAGAAGGTATAAAGGTCATGGTATAGCCTCCAGCATGAGGAAGGGTGAAATGCCCTAGTGCAAATCTTGGTAGTAGTAGCAAATATTTAAATGAGAAATTTGAAGATTGAAGTGGAGAAAGGTTCCATGTGAACAACAATTAGACAAGGGTTTGTTGATCCTAAGAGATAGGGCAGTCTTGTGTCAAGGGCTTAGTGCACACCATGTATCAAAGGAAGATTGGTCAATATTTTTGAATCAAGTCTTAGGAGTGGAGGGTAATATGGCTGAATCAAAAGATACAAGCAGGAGCTCTAAGAAGAGTTTTCTTTTCTTTTTAATGACTTGCATAGCAAAAATTACATTACGTGGAGATAGAGTCTAGCCGTTAGTAAAGCATTGCATGTCTTATCGTGTTTGGTGCATCTCCAATGGCCCTTGATAATATGGAGGAGCGGATACTAGCCATAATTATTTTTTTATTTCCCGTTTAACCTCATATTCAAGAACCACTCCTAGCATAGGGTAGTGTCATCCCCTACAACACACAACAAAAAAAATTAAAAAAAATCATACTCATTGCTAATAAATTGCAAGTTACTCCTGAAGATGATAGTTCATGTCACTCTAAAGACTATGACTATGAAGGTGTGTACTACTCTTCCAAGAAGGAATGACTCCAAAGGAGTCTTCATGTAGCCAAATGCCTTTGGTTTTTGATTCTATGGTACTAGTAATTGCTCTAAATCAAATCGATTCCTCTTTATATTACTTTGCTTCTTTGGAACTCTCATAAATAAAACATCTTGATCAAGTGAAAATCCACTCTCTTGTACTCAAGCACTTGTGTTCCTATTGCAAACTTCCTCACTTGTACTTGTACATATGGTTTGCTCTAACATTCAAGACAAAGTGATAACAAATTGCAAATAACTATACTTTGGTTTATACACAAAGTTGCATGGAAAAGTGAACTTGTAGATTATTGGGCCAAATTATTATATAAAATTTCCACTTTGCCCCAAATTTACTTCAAGGCTTTCTTGGTAATATTTTGCATAATCCTACATCACACACTTAGGATTCTAATCTTATCTTATCCTAATCTTCCTTAAACTAATCATGCTTTTGATAGATGTTATAAAAGGTGTCAGATCTTCCCCTAAGTAAATTTGAATTACACTACTCTAAGTGGTACTTAGCCAAAGGATATTTTATGTAGTCAAACTTCCTCTTCCAAGAAACTATGTACAAGACTAAAGGCATTCTTCCTAAACTTGATGTGCAAAGGCCAAAATCCTTATTACTGAAAATTATACACAAGGAAAAATGCACTACTCTTGGACTATGGCTACTAAGGAACTTCCCTAAAAGGGAATTTCTTTGGATAGATGTTCTAACTACAGACTACTAACTTTAGCTCTAAATATGTAGAACCATTTCTTGGTTCACTCTAAGTATGTGGTCATATAAGTGTAACAAGTAAGTTTCAAAGACTTTTTTGAACTTTCTATTTGAATGCTCCTTAAGTCAAACTACCAGCTGGTCCATGTGTTCCTCATCATATGTCTTCCCTTCTAAGAATTGAACCTATAACTTCAACTTGTGTGTATTTTCAAGGCCTTCCCTTTGGCCTCTTCCTTCATTATGGCTACAAACTAATCACATACTTTGTCCAATTGTTGGATGGCCTTTGCATTCTCTTCCTCAAGGTCTTGGTTTAAGATGCACATCTCCTTCTTTGCTTCTAATATTTGGGGCAATCCAGTTCTTGTCAACCTTCTCCTCTTGAGATGCTCCTCCATCCGTTCCAAATCCAAGGTGACTTCCTATTGATATTTGAACATCTATAGATCAAGAGTGACAATTCTCACCTTGGCATTCTCCAATTTGGAGCAAATGATAATTACTTCTTTATCCTTTGCTTGCAATTGGTTTTTGTAATTAAATTGCATCTCCTTCTTCTCCATTTAAAATTGTCACAACTCAAGTTTCTCTTGCCCCAATGCTTTCTCTTGCAACTTTTTACTCATAGCAAAGGAGGTAGTTTATCTTTAATCTTTATAAAGATCTTGGGTCAATGGATTCACCCTCTTAGCTTTTTCTTTGTAAAAATTGTGAACCTTAGCTAATTCCTTTGTTGTCTTTGCTTTGATTGCCTTCTTTGTGTATAGTTCCTTGTGCATTCATCTCACTAGGTTTGTATAATCAGTTATGTCCCAGCATTCCTCCTAGTACTGAGGAAGAAGTAGCTCCATAAATTGTAATAGTACTCCCATTGAATGGATAAAAAGTTCACTCCTTGTTTGCACACCAAAGTCACTCAAGGTGCTTTGGCTCCTTCTTCTCCTATTGTTTCAAATAGAGGAGTGTATTTGGCTTTGGGAAGATCAAGAACTTAAGTCTTGATATTGAAGAGTCTCCTTTGGGTTCTTTGTGTCTACAATTTTGTCTCTATATGGGCCTCCTCTCCTTTGGGTCTTGGTTCAGGGCTGTTGGGAGATTGGTTTAGTATTGGGAGATGCTTTAGGATGATGTGAAGTTTGTCCTTCATCTTTGGGGCCATTTATTGGTTCTTTGCTTGGCCCCAAATTCAAGGTCAATTGTGCATCTTGATACAAATCTCTTCCTTTGTTTGAGTTTGTTCTTGATTCTTGGAGGGTGAACTATCTCTCTCCTTCTTCTTTGCATTTTTACTCTTCTTCTTTATGTTCTTCATCATCTCTAACTTCTCCTTCCAAGGAGACATCTATTACTTGGGTTGTCTTTTGGGCTTGCTTGGATGGGGTTGTGATCTTGATTGGAGGACCATGATCATGGTACTTCTTGATCATGGCCTTTCCCGTGATTTTTGTGTTGAAGTACTTATTTAGATAGAAGTGGCTTGGGAATTGCTTCCTCCTCCTTTGTCAACAAGTTCAAACCCATGTAGAAATAGATTGCAAAGTGTGCTAGGTAAGTCACTCCACTGTCTTCATTGAAATTTTGGTGAAAGATCTTTGCTTGCAAATAAAACATGTTTATTCAATTCAGTGGTTCTTCTTTGTACATGTAGTAGAAGAAGAATGCATGACTATTTGTTAGGTAGTTGTTTGTTTGTGCTTGAACAACTTCATAATAGCCTCCATGATTGCCCTTTGGGCTAGATACTTGGAACTACCAACTCTCTAGCCTTCATTCTTATTTTATTTCTACTCAAAGGTAGCCTTGATATCATTGGTTAAGTTTTTTTTACGTACTTCATGACGATGGTCATTGCTTGGGGTTCATCTCTATTTACATTGAGTATCATCTTCTAGTTCTCTATGGTCTAATTGTGGAGATTTCCCTTTAGGAATCCTTACAGTTCTTTACTTCTTGCATTTCATCTTGCGGATCATGCCAAAATCACTTAGCTCCCATTTTAGAGCAAGAAAAAAAAACATGCTCGAGATTAACTCACTTCTACAATACATTAATTTGCACATTGCACATTGCACATTGCACATTGCACATTGCACATTGCACATTGCACATTGCACATTGCACATTGCACATTGCACATTGCACATTGCACATTGCACATTAATTGATAACCTTGTTTCTAAGTATGGCTTTGAGGATCTTCCTCATGGGGTTTTGGGACAATACCATCTTGAATCTCAAAGGAAGTTTGAGAAAATAAGGCAAATGTAGGTAGGTTGGGAACTATGAACTTCTACAAAGGTTGGAAGGCTTAGATAATTTCTGATTGAGCCCAAAAAAGGAAAATTCCACTTTGAAAAAGTGGAATTGGACAATGCTCACCTGGATTTATAAGCAAAGTCCTTGGTCATTCATCAATTATTTGGGAGTTGGATAGTGGTTGAGAGCTCCTTGTCATGCATTTTTAAAGAGGTACCTCTCCATACATGCAAATTACTCCCTTGTTTTTGTCATGCAATGTTTTTTGTCACACCCACAAGGTCTCCACCAAATACCAATAGTATTCTTTGAATCCAAACCACACTTCTTGAATGCAATGGTCGTTGGTGGAAGTTCTTAAAGCAAGTGGCTGCATATTCAAGCATTTCTATGGTCATTGGGTGTCTTGGGCCAAAGTACTTCTAGGCCAAATTTATTTGGTTGCAATCTTTTCCTAGCAAAAGTTCTTCCAAGCCAAATTTCTTCTTGTAAGATCATCTCCAAGCCCAAAAAGTTACTTGCTTCTAACCAATCTTAGGAGTTTTCTATTTTTGCATTCTTCCTTCAAAGTGCCTTTGGCTTTGGACTTCTTCAATTGAAACTTTGCCTACCTCTAAAATGCACTTCAATTAAGAAACTTTTTCTTCTAAAGATTGAATTAGTCCATCCTATCCTTATAAACAAGAATGAAATTAGTAAAATGATTGATTTTGTGGAAAAATGTGCACCACAAATAGTAATATGTCCAAGCAACCATTGGGATATATTGAGAAAGAGGAAGATAGAAAATCAGATTCTCTTTGGATATCTTTTTATAGATTAAAAATTAAGTTGTAGTAGTAAGAGAAAAAAATATTAGTGACTTAATTTCTTCTAAGAGTAGTGACTTCTATTTTTATATTTTATTTCAAGAAAAATTACATATTATATTGGTATTGATAGATGAGTGAAATGCATGCTTATCTACTCCAACAAAATAGAAATTAGTATATATAAAAAGAAAAAAAAATGAATGGTTTGAGATTAATGATTTAGTAGAGGATAAATATTTATTTTTTTCATTAAGGAAAAAGCAACAAAGACTATTTCTTTATCTCAATTACACTATAATAAAATAAGAAATTTAATATGGAAAGTACATATCACATGATTACTTCTTTGGACTTTTATTTAGATATAAGTCAATAAATGTGCACATTGATAAATGATACAAAAGAAGAAATAATATCATGACTTTTGCTTTTTTTGTCATTTCAAATGAGAGTGAAGTTATTCAGTGCCTCATCATGTCTTTTATCTAATACCTATCAATGTACATGTACCAATGGTTGATCCTAGAACTTCTTGAGATATGACATTTAGCTTATCTTTGCACCATCAACATTCAATTATTAATTTTTATATACACTTGAAAAATGATAAAGATCACACACAAAATCAATAACCTGTAATAAATATAAATACAAAACCTACAAGATCATTAATAAATATTAATGATCTTTATATATAATATTATTTAATAATAATAATAATATTCCATGTTATAAAATACAAAATAAAAAACTTACAAGATCATTATAATATTTAAAAAATTATACATAATACCAATACCATATCCATAATAGGAAATATTTGAAAGAAATGGAAATAAAAATCATCCAATAATTATAATAATTAGAGATATTCATTTACTTGAATCTCAAGACCATATCAACCACATCAACCTTGGTGAATGTGTGGCTACTGCTTACAATCCTTTGTCCTTTGCAATGAAGGAGTATTTACATTGAGCTATTACGGTTTTTTGTTTCTATACTAACACTTAATTGGTGTGGTGAATCTTTTCATTGGACAAATCTTTTCAAAGATAGCACATGTCCTTCTTCAAAGCTTTGGTATTTTCACACTAAAGAATGAAAATTAGTTTAAATAGAATGAATAGGAGTACTACAAGATCAAGCTTCTACATATATTCTTCAACTTCATATTACCAACCATTTGCATTTGAACTTCCATTCAAGCACATGAGGCTTTGTTGCATTTGCCATCTTCTTACCATCTTCATCCTCCAACAAAACCTCAAGCATATTACTAACTTACATCCATATACTAGAACATAACAAATAAAATTATAGATGATAAGGATAAAGTTAGAGCATAACTCAGAGTTTGGAAAGATAGTAACTTATGATAAACTTCTTGAGTGACATTGAGTTGAGTGCAAGTGGAGTATTTTATTTGTGTAATAAATTGGGTAAAATTTCATTACCTAATCTTAAACTTTTGCTAGGAACAACTTGGGGTTATTTGAGACTAGTTTTCCATGTCCATGTCTATTCCATAGGCTACCTTGCACACTCTAGATGAGTGGTGATGCACAAAAACAACTTTTTATTGAAGAGGATTTGCACTTATATTATTATTTGCTATAACTTTGTCATTAATAGATTAGACATGTGTGAAGAGGAACAAGAGAGTGAGATTGTAGATGGTGATCAAGATGCATTAGATGATCTTGATCCAACAAATATTCCACCTTAGGAAGAAATAGGATCCACAATTATAGAGATGTGTATGGAATTTCATAAGGGGAATGAGAATTGGTGAACACTCAATAAATCACGTTATTGGAATGGTCACTTGCATGCCTTATGTGTAGGTCTTGTCCATATCAAAAACTCTAAACTTTGTGTGTTTTGGATGGTCTATCTTCTTGGGGTGTAAAATGCATGTTTGGAGCCGTGGTAGTGTTTTGAATAGTTTATTCTTACAACTTGTAAATTTTATTTTGGAAGGTTGTGAATGGGATGTAGATTCAATGGTCCTCAAATGAGAGGTGATGAATTCCATGAATGGTTGTTTAGGTGTTGGTTCATGTAAATATGGAGAGCTCAATTTTTGAATATATGTAAATTTAATGGTTGATAGCACAATTCAAGAGTATGTATAATTGGGAGTAGTGGATGAGATATACCAAACCTTGTAGTATTTATAAGTATATATCTTTAGCATGATACATCCTAGATTTGAAGGGTGATTAAATGAATTCATATTTCCAAGTTGTTCCAAGTTAAGATTATGCTCTATTTATTTAAGAAATGGGAGAAGTATTTAAAAAGCACAAGAGGCACAAGAGAAATTCCTTTCAAAAGTCTCAAGAGAAATAGAGTTTGAGTGGAAGGAATTTGTAAGGGGAGTGAATTTGCAAAGGAGGGTAGAGGAAGGAGAAGATTGCATCTCATCAAATAGAAATTCAAGAGAATAGGGAAAGAGGGAGGCACAAGAGAGAAGACTTGAGCACCAAGCACACATTAGAAGGATAGGACAGGAAGAACACATTCAAAGAAGACTTGCTATTGAAAGAGAAGATAGGAAGAGCACATTCAAACAAGACTTGCTATTGAAGGATAAGGTAGGAAGAGCACATTCAAACAAGACCTGCTATCAATCAATTGGAATGAGAAGGATCTATTGACATGACTTCAAGAAGAGTGAATGCAAACAAAGAGCTGAATCAAACATGAGATAGGACAATTTTAGATGGACTTAGGGAGAGTGGAAGAGAGCTAAATCATACAGAAGGTAGGACCATTTTAGAGGATGTGAGGGAGAATGGAAGAAAGTAGAGAGAGGGGGATTGTTAATAAAATTCTAGATTATAAGAGATAGTGGGATATAACTAATATGGAGCATTTCAACAAGGGGAGTGGCTACTAGATTTCTATTTTCATGCTAGTTGTTACACTTGGATCAAATGGAGCTCGTTAGATAAGCATCAAGTGAGGAATGCAATGGAAATGATCTGCAAAGTAGACTTCAATGCATTTGGCTGAAAGTCACTCTTGGGATAGAATACCTTGCACCAAATGTGAGATTTTTCCTTCCTTTTTGATTTTTTGTTCTATTTTGATTCTTGTTTCTCAATTTTTGTTTCACAAGTGCAATTTCTCATTGAATTTTTGCAACCATATTTGAGTTTCTCTTCCTTTTGATTTCTATTATATTTTGGTTCTTGTTTGCCAATTTTTGTTTCACAATTGCAATTGCTTATTTATTTTACAATTTTTGTCTATTGTTCTTATTCCTTGGAGACCCAATCCTGAACCCTAAATTCAAAAAACTGAACCGGCCCCTATTTTGCACTCAATCTCAAACCCTATACCCAAAACCCTAAATGGAACTTCTCCAACAAACCTTTGTTTGTTTCTCTTTTTAAAATAGGAGGTTTTAAAACGTTTTAAAATGCGTTTTAAAATACCATGATTTTTTATAAAATGTTCTTTTTAATTATAGGGAGAACATCATAGTTCACCAGGGGAAAAAAATGGTATACAATTACATTTGACTCGGGTATATAAAATAGACTATTGAAACCGGTTCATACTATTATCAAGATATCCCATTCGCACGAGGCTTCTTCAAGCAATTTGCAAGATGCATTTTCCAATTATTTGACATAGATGAAACAACTGAGCGGCTGTGCAAATATTGAATCGCATTGATTTGAACACAACCGTCTTCAAACTCCTGACCGAAATGCTCCCGGTCAACCACTAGCTATAGACCTTTGCCAGTGACCCTCATATTTGACAAAACAAAGAACAATCAATTTGTGGAGCAAGCACCCTGGTCAGACAAAGCCACACAAACCTTGAAAACCATAAACTTCCTTGTATGATAGGATAATGGGACTACACAGGTGACAGACCTGCGTGCACCAAGAAAAGGCCGAGAAAAACATTTTTGAAACAATTTAAAACTTTTAAAACATTCTAATATCTGCCGAAGTAAAAGGAACGTTTCCATACTTATATCCACGTTCAACGCCCTATATCCACGCAGTCGCATGCATATGTGAGAATCACAACTTTCTTCGAGTGGCGAACCGTGTGTGACAACAAGAAGGATGGGAAGACCCATCAAGCCGTACAAGGAGAAGACATGGGTAAAATGGAGCTAGATTCAATATGGGTAAGAGGGTAAGAGTGGGGTATGAGGTAAGAGGAATCTGCACTACAGCAGATTTAGAGAATCACAGAAGATATACGTTATCTTATATTCTTGCTGTTTATCTACTGTAGTTTCCAGCAGCTACACAATCCATCAAGGCGAGTTTCTGTAGTAGCCGGAGCATGCTTAGCAGCGTCTCTTGGAAACGCATTAACTTTGCGCCACATCCATGTCTATTCCTTGATTGCGGATGCAGTGAACAAGGAGGTTGTGAAGCTACAGAAAGGTCATTGTTCTCGTGCTTGAGCTAAATATGCGCAACGGGCCAGGCTCAAAACGATTTCAACTTCGACGAAAACATCAGATACTATTCACCCAAATTCGTGGTGACCACACTCCAAAGTCTGATCCACAAACTATTCTAAGTTGCATAACAGAGAGGGCACGCAGCTGAGCGCCGTTGATTTCGGAGGTCAACATTCTGGTTACTGTTGCAATAAGGAAAACGCAGCATCCAGGACACTCGCTCCCGTGATAAGTATAGTAGCTTGGAGAGTTTGTACCTTGCACCAAATCCATGTTAACGTGTATCTGGATCTGCTGATTTATGGTATTGCAGGTAGATGTAAACTGCTCTTAAGTACCGTGATCAGGCTGTATCGAAGTCGGACCGTGAAATATACAGAACAGGAGTCGTCTTACGAGGACCAAAGTTGCAGTAACCCGAAGGTGGCAACTGACGATCAGCCCAGAACTTTCAGATGTTCACGCAGGAGTTCTAACTAGTTATCGCGTGGCGAGTTCGGGATTTTTGTGCTGTCAGAGCTTTGCTGACAACATTGTGAACTCATGTATAGCCTGTACATACCCTGTCTGAGCAGGCGTGATGATCACATTCCGACTAAACGGTACCAAGCGTTCTCTCGTTCGAGAGTCCATGCAACATATCATGATGATTGCATTCCTCCTGGACTAACACGACCACAAATCACACTAGAACTACAGAACCAATGAGGCGAACGCCGGTTTAGGGTCTAAACCAATTGCAATAGCTACTCGGTTTTCACTATCCTCCATAACTATTAGATTATAAAGTTACGTTGGCAAACTCCATGATTGCCATCCAATGTAAGATCTGCCATGTACATGAACTGGCCAGCCTCAAAGACAAGAAGTACAGAAGAAGAATCATCAACAACAAAATTTGTCTGTACCGAGCCCGGAACTACTTTCCAGCACTCTCCTCATCTCCACGTCGATCAGGCAAGAGCTATAAAGCCTGCTTTTTACAAACGGAATAAATGCTGAAACGGAGTCTCATCCCGCAAAATTCGAGGTAAATTGTATAAGTTGTTGGTCAGTTTCGAATTCGAAATTGTATCGCGGACTTTAGTATCGACAAGAACATTCACAGTACTGTATTTGCTGATTCTGACCACGAACTATCACCGTTTTAGCAGTAGGATGTCTGCTTGTTGTGTACGCTAAGCAGTCAAGTCTCGCGTCCACGGTCCTATCTGCCATCCTTGAACTGGATTTGGCTCTGTGCGGAGGGGCAATGATTTTGCCCTTTGACTGCTTGTGCGAGGTGGACTATTTTACCGGCATCCTAGATTGAGCTTGGATCAGACGCATTTGACGCGGTGAGCCGAGAAAAAATAAGAGTAATCCATGACTTCCGTTTATTTTCGTTGTTTTCAACGTCTACGTTTATGGATAAATTTTAGTCAAAATGCAGTCACTTTTTGGTCTTGCGGAGCAAGGCTCATGTAGTACATTTGTTTTTTTTTGCTTGTTGTGAGCGGCGCGAGACAGAAGGGAGAGGGCTTGTAGATTGAAGGCACGTAGTGGCATTCGCACGTAGTGCCTCTCCCTAAGGTCTCGTGTCCCTGCAGACAGTCCCGGGAGCGAAAAACAATTTTTGACCTCGTTCTCCATCTTCAGCTTCAACACACAACCATATTATCTTGTCTGCACATATTGATATTGATCTAAGCAGCAAGGACAAGGACACAAATTACTGATGTTTTAAATCGTCAATTGGCATTGAAACAAACTAAAATCTATGCTGTACTCCAAAAGGCGCTGCTCGAGCTGAAATCATTTTCAGATCCACTACACATGGAAGACTCCTACAATTGTCCCAATGTAGAATGTGCGAATTCAGATGCCTTCCATACTTATCGATCTCAGTAACGCCGTAAAATATGACAAGCCTATCCTGTACACATGTGAATGAGAGGATAATGGAACGCATTTTGTGTGGACGTGCATGCTCTCAATATTTGTGGTGTCCTCAATTCAGGGCGCTGTGCAGGCGCGTGAATTACTCGAGACGGACGATTAGAGGTTGAAGTTGAGTTCGTTGAACGATAACTGTTACACTTCGTCACTATAAAAGTTACACTCTCAAACTACCAATACAAGCAGTGAATAATTAAGATATATATGCTGTGAATAGGTAGAATACATTGAAGTTATCCAAAAAAATATGTTTGTTTCATTTTGTTCTGAGACTGGAAGCGATGTAGTCAAATCTTTTGAAGAAATATAATAGGAACAAGTTGTAATTTATGATGTATGAGAAGACATGGAACAAGATCCCGAATAAATTCTCTATCCTCTTAAGTAACATCATCCGATATCTTTGTCTCTAGATATAGTTCTGTCCAAGGTTCCAATCCATTGTCCGCGTCCCCAAGAACAATTCCGTCCATCGTTCCCATCCCCCACGTACCTACCGTAGTAATATGCAACAATCACCTCTTAAAGGTAGTGAGATTATTGAATGAATCATCCAAAGTATATGACAAAATATTTGTGAGCTCTGGTGCATGTTAGGGGTTGGGGATAAAGAAGTGGATGTGTAACCAGAAAACTAAGATCTCACACACCTGAATTTCTTATTATCGGTGGTGATATTGGACCAGGGACTTTTGAGTGTGTGAAAGGGGATTTGGCACTTAGACAGAAGGCTATGCCAATCTCATGTGGTGGGGTTGGCTTGCTATCTATGGAGGAGAAGACACCTATAGCATTTTTGGATAGTTGTGCTTTCTCGGCACCCCTACTTTCCTCTTGTTTTGTGGTTGCTGATAGACCGGTTTTGGAGACTTATGCGATAGAGATGGAGGGAGGATCCTTTCCTCTCTAGGTGTTATTACGGCAGACGAGAGATAGTCTATCCTCACGAGCACAAGAGAATTTTCCACCTTTTGCTTCAATATTGTCAGATTGGACTAGAGGTTTACAATCTTCCTTGATGGAGTGACAATGTGAGCATACGTTACATTCTCTCTTAATACGTTACATTCTCTCTTAATCAACTCTTCCATTCCTCAAGCTACTAGAGCACATCTTTTCTCTTGGTCCGGCAAGGGTGCAGGCTCTTGGATCCTAGCTCAACCGTGCATTAGGGCATTCTGACTTGCACCAACTACTTTCTATACATCGATGAGGTTTTGCCTAGGTTTGGTCCACCCATTTGCATCTTCATTAGTCACTTGTGAGTGCGGTTCTACACTAGATGCAGCAGCGGTCCACATGACACGGTGTCCTTTTGGAGGATAGAGGATAGCTACCCATGATGCCATTAGGAACATAGTGTTTGCTATGGCACAAGAGAGTAGATACTTGGCTTGGAGGGAGCGTTTGTATGCTTTGCAGACAACATGTTTTAGGGCAGACTTATACTTGGTCCGAGATGATCAGGTGATAGTAGCGGATGTCGTGGTTATGGACCTTATGCGGGATACAATTGCAAAGGGAGTGATTACCCATCCCCCTGGACGGGCAGCAACTGCAGTAGCAAGTCACAAGGTCTCCAAGTATAGGAGCATGCAGCAAGGTCACCTCTTTGTTCCTCTAGCCTTGGAGTTATATGGAGCAATGGACATGACATTTGACACATTTATCAGGGAGTGCATGAGAACTTACAATGTTAGGCGTCAGGGGGTACCACTCTCACTCTCATACTTTGTAGCATATTTTAGACAGTGTGTGTCCATTTTTCTATGGAGTGCAGTGGCTGGTGCAATCCATAGGAGAGCAATCACATTAGGTGATGTTTCTTTGGATGATCCAATTGTGTGTAGACCATACGACTTGCATAGCTCAAATATCTTAGGTGCGGTAGGGCAGATTTCTCATATAGACTCTATTGGGACTTAGTCCCATGTTACCTTTTTTGTCTCTCCCTTGTACGGCTTGATGGGGTCTTCCCGTCCTTTGTTTTTCCAATGCGGTTGCCTTCTTCCTTTGAGTATGAAATCACACTTATTTTAGCAAATCTCCCCTCTTGAATCACTTGTTTGTCATTGATGAAATTGCTTGTAGTCTATGAATTCTTTTGATCCTCTCCACCCACCCAAGACAAGATTGGAGTACCACCATGATTAAAATTTTCAATTATAAAATGAGAGAAATCCTTGAAATGAAAATTTTCTATAAGTATAATCTCTATTACAAATTTTGATTTTTTGCTTGTAACTCCATAAATTCTACAGGTCATACAAAAAAATATATGTAAAATTTTATAGGGTTATGGATATTGCCTTAAAATTTTATGTATCCCCATTTTGCATCTTATAGAACTTATGAAACTTCCCATACAAAAGAATCATGGAAATTTCATGGGTACCCACAAACCCCCTGCTAAATCTCTCTCTCTCTATATAGTCTTGCTCACCATAGCCAAGCTCTCCAAAAACTTCAAAGAACCAGAAATGTGATCCTACCCAACAAGCCTCTCTCTTCTTCACTTGTATCCCTTCAAGAAGTTGTAAGAAAGATCATGACATCTTACATCAAAAAGAATCAACGGGTCTAGGCCCAGAAAGTGGAGGATAACAACACATCCTAATTTAGAAGTTGGGTGTCTATTCTACTACCTCTTGGAACCTCAAACCATCTTTTACACATTCTCCTTTACATTAGAATGTCCATAAAGACAGAAAATATATTTTAGAGTTTTAGAGAACTTGCCTGCATATATCACATGAGTGAATAGTCTATTCTATTCATTTTCAATTTTGGTTCCATGGCTTATCTGGATTGAAGGTTATGGAGAATTGAGTAGAAAGTTATGAGGACTTTTAGAGTTTTTAGGGTTTAGAGTGATTATTTCACATTGAGAATGATGGGTCATGAATTTTCATTTCTAATCTCTTGGTATCTATGCTTGAGTTCTATGTGAACTTAGTTTGAAAATCTTTAAGATGTAAATTGAAAGTTATGAGAGATTATAGTTTTTAGGGTTTGGAGAGATAACATTTACTCATGTAAGTTGGGATGTGAGAGGTTGTAATTTTACATGTATGGGGAGATATGGAGAGAAGCATTGTGTGTTATGATCATTATTCTTGTGCTAACCATGGCTACACTTCCTCATGTGGAACGGCCCCGAGTGACTCATGATACACCATGCCCTGTGTCACCAAGGCTTTACCTCGCAAGGGGTAAAGACCCATGTTAGAAGAATGCACAAGGACTATGATTGGACCACTGGGGATAGTCACATGAGATGAATGGCCACATTGACAATGATGATACTTGAGATTATGCATGCTTCCTCCATCCTTTTGTATTGTTCCAAGGATACCAATTGAGTCGTGAGAGTGGTTAGCATCTCAAGCAGGTTGTATCTTAAGGTTATTTGATACTAGTTTTCCATGTTTGGGTCTATTCCATAGGCTACCCCATGCATTCCATGATGAAGCTTGACAAGATTTTTGCCTACCATTTGATTGTTTGGCACGTGATCCCTTGTATAAGTTAGCATGGTTCTTATTCCTCTTACTCCCTTGATGGTGCATTCATTATGCTGGAGGGAGATGTGCATGGCATAAAGAAGTAGCTGCTAGATTTCATTGATTCCAAGCGGAAGATTGGCTGCCCTACAAGATGAGTAAGTTAGGGTTGCACGTTTTAGGATATAGGGTTTGCAACATGATACCATTGGGTCAGGTGGGAGAGTTTAGTAGAGCACACTTGTTGTTTATGGCTAGTTCCACTAATGAGACTATCTCTTCCCTATGTTCACTACATCCTATGGTAGGAGAAGGAGTACCATGAGAGGTCTTAGATTATCAGCCTGAGTAGCTTTTATGTCTTGATAGGTCTCTTTGTACAAAAGCATTGTGCATTGCTCCTTGTCTCTCCTCATGAGGCTTGTCAAGGATGGTATATGAGCACCTTAGAGATTACTTTCAGGCAGATGATCCTTCAAGTGGATTTACCAAGCTATTTTAGGTGGCCATAGTAGTAGCAAGGGGAGATATTTCTACGTCAGTTAGTCAAGTGTTAGGGGCTAGTCTACTTCTTGCAATGGAGAAGGACAAAGAAGGCATTAGATAAATTGCTATTGGAGAGATATTTTTGTGTTCAATTAGTTGCACCATTGTACTTTAATATCAATCTCACTTCTAAGAGCACCTCAGTTGACATAAGTTTGGAGTAGCTACATCTGGACGTTGTCATGCTATTTTGCTAGGCATTAAGGCACTCTTAGATATCCATCCGGAGTGGGTTCTCCTACATGTGGATGTTGACAATGCTTTTAATAATGTCTCTTGGTCATCCATTATTAGAGAGCTTAGGGAGGCCGGTGGATTCTTGGCAAGTCTCATTTAATTTTTTGTAGTCATTCTATGGCTCTCCTATTTCCCTTTTCTACCAACATGGGTGGTCATAGGAGGAGTTATTATCTTGGAGTTAGTTGCCAATACATGACAAAGAGATCCTTTGGGATGACCTTTACTTGCCATGGCTCACTTCAGAGCTCTCTTAACTACTACTTTGGCCATATTTGATGGTGTGTTTCCCTCCTTGGCAGACAATACATACATTGTTGCCCCCATAGATCAGATTAGGTAGGCCTTTGATCACTTGACTACCAAGCTATATCTTGTACGCTTAAGAGTCAAAGTGTCAAAGTGTAAAGTATGGCCCTCTTCAACCTCTTCACCTCAAGTTCCAAAGGAGTGTGTTACATCTTACATATGGACCACATATTCTTGGAGTGCAAATAGGATCTGAGGATTTTATCACATGCTTCTTAAATGCTACCCTTGTAGACAATATTCTCTATGTAGATGACCTCCTCTACTAGAAGATCTGCAAGTGGCATTTGGTATACTCTCCTCTAGTATTGCCTATCAACCAACTTACCTTCTTTGCATGGTTCTTCCTTCCTTGACTTTCCTATCATGTGCGAGAGCTTTTGATATGAGGATTATGGGAGTCTTTGGTGATATCATCAAACCAATGACATTTGAGTGTGTGACGGGGGATTTGGCACTTAGAAAAACATCTCTAACAATCTCATGTGGAGGGATAGGCCTATTATCTAAGGAAGAGAAAACAATTATAGTGTTTTTGGGTAGTTGGGCTCTCTTTGCACCCCTATTTTTCTCCCATTTTATGGTTGTTGATAGGTTAGTTTTGGAGACATATGTGACCAAGGTGGAGGAGGGATCCTTGTCTCTCCAAGTATTATTGTGGGGTAGACAAGAGATTTTCTATTCTCTCATGCATAAGAGGACCTCCATCCTTTGCATCACTACACTTAGATTGGACTAAAGGTTTGTAGTCTTCCTTGATGGAGAGATAGTATCAACATATGTTGCATTCTCTCTTAGTTGACTCATCCATTCCTTGGGCTACTAGAGCACGGCTTTGCTCTTGCTCCAGCAAGGGTTCAAGCTCTTGGATCCTAGCTCAATAGTGCATTAGGGCATTTTGACTCACACCAACCACCTTCTTTACAATGATGAGGTTCCGCCTAGGTTTGGGTCACATGTCTACATCTTTGTTACTCACTTGAGAGTGTGGTTCTTCACTAGATGTAGCAATGGTCCATATGACATAGTGTCTATTTGGAAGACAGAGGATAGCTACCCAAGATCCATCAAGGATATAGTATTTGCTCTAGCATGAGAGAGTGGATACATTGCTTGGAAAGAGCATTTGTATTTGTTGTAGATGACACATGTCAAAGCATACTTATACTTGGTTCAAGATGAACAGGTGATAATAGAGGATGTTGTGGTTAC
Source organism: Lunularia cruciata (assembly GCA_948567375.1). Taxonomy (NCBI): domain Eukaryota; kingdom Viridiplantae; phylum Streptophyta; class Marchantiopsida; order Lunulariales; family Lunulariaceae; genus Lunularia; species Lunularia cruciata. Next base: position 1,571,245 of record OX419760.1, on the reverse strand, counting down.
AAACCCTATGCATGATGCAGTTTTGGAAGGAAGATTACTCATCCTCCTAGATGGGTGGCAAAGGCTTCTAAGTATAGGGTATGCTATGAGGTCACCTCTTTGTTCCTCTTGCCTAGGAGTTATATGGAGCGATGGACACAATGTTTGACACATTTTCCAAGTAGTGCCCAAGAGCTTATCATGTTAGATGTTAGGGGGGGACCACTCTTATTCTCATACTTTGTAGCATACTTTAAACTCACAAATCATAGATCACATCAACTATAGGATTTTATTAACTAAAATTAGCAAGTCTCTATTTTAGGGAGGTTTGATAAATAATTTACACCTCTTCATGAGGAGAAATTTGCTCTATAGGTGGGTTATCATCCATTGTCATCATGGAATCTATAGGATCATGGTTCAGATTTGCCTAATATTCATTCTTTTATGGAAGAGGAACTTTCACAAGTTAACAAGAAAGATGAAAAAACCCGTCAAGCCACATCAAGATAATTACTAATTTTTAATGACAATTAATTTCAATTTTTTTATAGTTTTATAGGTTGGTTTTTATGGTACTACAAGATAAAACTCAATTACTAATTTAATATGAGATCAATTTTTTAGTATGTATAGCCATATCAACCACTTCACTGAAGTAATGAATCATCATGGTGTGGTCAATAGAGTCATGGTTTACATTTGGTATTGGACTCTTACTGGTTTTTCTTATTAATGAAGAAGGTGTGTATTAGGGTTTAAAATTCCAAAATTCCAAAATTATAAAGGTATTGCCTTGAACTCCATAAAATATTATACAAGTTGTCATAAAGGCTAGTGGTCCTAATAGTGAAAGGTCTTGTACAGATTTGTATGGATACCAAAAATTACTTTGATGGAGGCAAAGGTTTTAGTTTTACATTTAATGGCTAGTTTCTTATGAAAATGTACTTAATTATCTAAATATGGGAGACTTAATTACTGATGGAATTTGGAGTTAATTTTGACCACCCATGTTATAGTAACCATCTATATTAAGCCAAATGTAAGTGAGAGAGGGATTGTAATGGAAAACCACATGTAGAATTTGGTATGAAAGTCATCTAGTGCACTTAAGATAAATTTGAACAAATAGTCTTGTCTCCTTGTGTTTGCATCTCATTGGTGCACCTTCAATAGGTTAGAAGGGATTGACATGTCAAGCAGGTTAGAATAGTTTCAAATGGTACTCCATGAGTTGGAACATTTTGTTATTCTTTGAAGGTGTTAGAATTGGTGAGTAAACACGCCGCCTATGGCCCAAAAATTTGGACATAATATAGTATTAGAGGTCATGCGGAAAAATTGAAATCAAGATCTAGATTTGCTTCTTATACTTTGGAAACATGGATGAATCTTCTATTTTCTTGTCCACCCCTACTTTGCCATCTGAATTTGCTCCTATCCCTCATCTCCTTGTTTGAATCCAATAACTACTTGAGAATATGTTTGCTTTTGTCCCACTTCCGTATTCAAACACAACAAGCAAAGGATCAAAGGGTGTTTTTGTGCAAGCACATAGCAAGAGTGGGTCCAAGGTTACAATCCACATAGCAGTTAACAGCTCAGGCAAAACAATGAAGGGCAAATGATGATCAATTTAGGATAGCTTATTGTCATTACTTGCAAATCCCTGATTATTTACAAGATTTGGAGCACTTTAGTCAGATCCATGGAGGAAATAGTAAAAAAAAAGTCCAAAAAAGCACAACATTCAGCTACATGGGCACTTACTTGGTTTGGAATGAGAAAGGATTTCCACCATCTATGAATGGTGATAGGCCTTACAAAAAATGAGCAAGATATGTGTGATCATACAAAGATACTCAAGAATGGAAAAAAAAGTGCACTAGGGAGTGTCTCACAGACAAGGACTTGAAGCAAGGATGGAGAAAAATTGAGGATAAACTCAATCATCTTTGTCCATTTCTTTTAAAGAATGGATTCAATGTTGGGATGTAGAGCCAATATATCTCCCCTTGCACTAGTTAATATTGGTAGTATTGAGGAAAAGGTTTGGTTCATGGATGGAACATGCTGTGTTGTAACAACAAGAGAGGCCAATGATGAAATAGGACAAAATCCTCTTGAAGAATAAATTCATGTTAGCATTCCAATCACCCTAGGGCCCTTGGATTGCATGTGTATATTTGGAAATTTGAATGTGTTTTATTGGGAGTTCTAGATGAGGAGGTTCTAGATAGGGATGACAATCCTTCTTTGATAAAGGAAAATCTAAGCAATGCCTCCATACTTTGAAGCAAAAGGGAATTACTTAAGAGGAAAAGGAGCACCAAGAGTGACAAGAGTAGCGGAGAATCAAAGAACAAGAGTTGAAGAGAATCAAAGAGAAGGAGAGAGTCAAGAATTTCTTAATGAAGAGCCAACTAGAGATGAATCTAAGGAGAGAGAGGAACTCAAAATCCTCCAAGATGGCCCCGGCTCTTACACCCACTTTGACTTCATTGTTGGAAGATCTAGCATCTCACAATAAATTGAGAATTGAATCAATAGAATCTAGAGAGAGATGTAAAATAACACAAATTGAAGCTTTGCAAGTGGTAGATCTTGAGAAACACAAGAGAGAATAAAAGTCAAAAGACATCTTAAAGGTAGACAAAATTAGGTCCAAAGTAGAAAAGTTTCAAATCAAGAAGATTGAGGCCAAATCAAAAAGCTTTCATGCCATGACACTTGAATTAGATGTGCAAAAACATCTCTAGAGGAGATTAAATGTATTACTACCATGTTATCTAATATAGATTCAAACAATTATGGTGGCTCTACTGCAAGTTACAATGTGGATCCCAAGTTCATTGTACCCAATTATAATCTCAATTCAATTCCTTGTGGTCGTTTAAATGAGAGTGAAGAATAGTCAAGAGTTGGAAAGTATAGTTAAGTGAACTAGTACACTTACCTTGTGCTTGTTGGAACAAGAGTGATAAATAGGCAAGAGTGTGAGATTTTAGAGCTCTAATATGCCCATTGTAAACTTATCTTATGTATAAAGTTTACAAGTTCTTTTGTGTATCCAATATACCACATTTTCTTCTTTGGCAATGATTATTTCCATATTTCCATGTAATTCAAGCAATTCTCTTGTTGTAGAATTCACCCATTTTTATATGCAAAACATAATTATTTGATTATGATAGGAGAACTATGAAAGAATATGACAAATGAAAAAATTAGTGCAAAGCTACAAACTACAAACTACCAAAGCCACCCTTGTCTCATCTAACGCTCATGTTTGATAAATGTTCAAATCTTATCATTTATAACATGAAGCAACCAAATTTTGTTTGTGCCACTATCAAAACACTTGATTTGCATGGATAAGTTCAAATTTTGCATGAGTTTGAGTAGACTACATGGCTTATGTGGTCCATATTCCACCTGTGTGCATGTTAGTATACTCCACTTTATACTCTACACTCTCCATCATAGAGTTGATTAGAAAAATATAATGCTCTGCACATGTTTACATCAACAATGTCCATCAAAATATAAACCAGTATTGCAAGTTTGATAGTTAGAGAATTAGTATTGTAATTTTGAAAGATAAATATATATAAAAGTATAAAAAATATAACAAGAGGAAAAGTGTGTACAAAATATAAAGGCACTAAATGCTAGACCTAGGTCTAATGTGCATATCTCTCCATGGTATCATGTAATCTCCAATACAAGGTAGGTCTAAAAAAAAGGACTATAGCACCACATCCATCTCTTCTCCCAAGCATGCATCATAGGCTCATTAAATGCTCTTCCTAAAAGCTCATAAGGGTCAAAACTATAATCCCTCAATCTACTAATGCTCCACTCCTCCTACAGGAATCTAATGGTTGGAGTTGTGGAAGCCCTAAAGCTATCTAGAGGTGATACAAGGAGCTGGAATAATGAACTGTATGAAGTACTAGGGGTATCACTTAGTGAAAAAGGTGGCAGATGTATAGCTCCATGAGGATGGTTTCTACAATCAGGAAGAGCCTTGCTATCTAAAAATAATATTTCTTGTAAGATACACCTAATGAGGTAAAAGTACTATATGTTCTAACCATAAAACCCCTAAACTCATCAAAATATCCATCTATCTCAGCAAGGCATGCCATCAAACATGAACCAGTGTGACCTCCTACCGGTAGGTGACCAAGCTCCCCACATAGAATGCAAAAGGGTCTCCACATCATGCTTTGGACCACTAGTCTATTTGATCACCTCAAGGTGAATGATACAATACTCCATAAACTCTCTAATGTCATGCTATGGAATATACCATGAAGTACTACTCTTGGTAAAATAAAATGATCTCTCCCTCATGGTCTCAAAATATCACTCCAAGAAATGAGTTCTACTATCTCTTACAATTGCTATAGAATTCAAATCTAACACTAAAATCTTCCTCCTCAAATCTATATGGAAAATGATATGAGAAATAAATAATCTAGATAAACTCATCTTCTCTCTCATACGAGTGAGTCTTTGTACCTCATCACTCAAAGATACCTTCTACTCCTTTCTCCACAAGCACTCATGGTAAGTACTCCAAAAACTCAAAGGGGGTGCAATATCATCACTAGTGCAGGGTCTCCATGATACAATATGTTCTCCCAAATGCAAATAAAGCTCCTCTCTTGGGCCACCTACAAGATTCAACCAAGTCTGATATAATGAGTAGCTTGCAAAGACAACGCTCTCTCATCTGATGGAGTAGTAGTCTCTCTAGCATGATGCACTCTAGATGAAAAACCTAGTGTTGGTGGTGGTGTTGTAGGAAATCTCTCTCTCTCTCTCTCTCTCTCTGTGGCAAGATCTGTAAGTGGACTATGGTTTGAGTCCCTATATGTGTAAATAAAGTCTCACTCAGGGTCTGAGTCCCCTTATCAACAAAACTAGCCTCTCTTTCAGCCCTTACCACACCATACGGGTCATCACTATGATCTATCTGAGTCCCTACTTTCTTTGGGAGAACCCCCAATAATAACACTCTTACCTCTCTCTAGCCCCTTGGTGAGCATCCTCATATGCTACCCTAAGAGTATCTAGTTGAGTACTCACCTCATGTACTTCTCTATGGATCTTTTCCAATAGTTCCATAGTAATGGAGAATTCTCTCATATATCATATCTCCCAAACTCAATATCCCTTAACACTTTCTCTATTATCTCTCATGAGTCCTTCTAACTTAGTGAGTCTCTCCACTTGAGCTCTCATATCAAACACTCTCTCTCCTTAATAATTCTAATTAACTCTACTAATTGCTTGCTTGTAGTACTCTCCTCAATACATAGATGCATCTCTCTCTCAAACAAAATGTGCCCCTCAAGTCGGAACTCCTCTTCCCTTTATGCAAACTCTCACTCATGAATCACACAAAAGCATCTATCATTTGGGTGCCCAAGCTACCTTTGGACTACAACAAGCTCTTCCTCAATTGCCAACAACATAAGTTTTGCTCAATCATAGTACATTAGAGTAGATCATGCCATCTCAGTCTTCATTATGAGGATGTTGTTCCCATGCACAACTTTATGTCTTTGTGTACAAATAAGTAGTGAACACAAGAGCTAGAAAAATGATCTGAATGTTGAATATGCACATTGCTTACCTAGATATCTCTTAGTTGTCCTATCTCTCACAAGAAACAAATATTCCACCATGCTCTATGGATTTGTCTTCCTCCTCTCTATAGTACCTAGTGGTAAACAAAATGCACGGCAAATGAGATGTGGTAAGAAAAAAGTCTCTCCTATGGACTATCCCTTATAAGTGTCCTTCTCCCAAGTATATGCAAACTACATGCACACTACTACCTGCAAACATGTAATCAAATATTTCAATATTTAACATCTCACACAAAAATCCAATCTCTTATTCCCAAGGCGTGCAAACAAACCATGCAAACCATGCATGCCATGCAAACTAGTCACACAAGCCTTGCAAACCAACTCCAATGGTTTGTATGGCTTTCATGACCTGGTTTGCATGGAATGTGTGCCTTGTTTGCATGGCAGCTATGGTTAGGATTTGCAAGCTGCTCAACTTGCGTGCAATTTCACCTACACATCTTGCAATTCTAAATTCAAATTTGGCATTTTGCAATTAGGATTTGAAAGAAATTTATTACAAACTTACATGTGGTTTTTGATAATCAATGCTTGGTTTGCATGGAATGTGTGCCTTGTTTGCATGGCAGCCGTGGTTAAGATTTGCAAGCTGCTCAACTTGCGTGCAATTTCACCTACACATCTTGCAATTCTAAATTCAAATTTGGCATTTTACAATTAGGATTTGAAAGAAATTTATTACAAACTTACATGTGGTTTTTGATAATCAATGCTTGGTTTGCATGGAATGTGTGCCTTGTTTGCATGGCAGCCGTGGTTAAGATTTGCAAGCTACTCAACTTGCGTGCAATTTCACCTACACATCTTGCAATTCTAAATTCAAATTTGGCATTTTGCAATTAGGATTTGAAAGAAATTTATACCAACTTACATGTGGTTTTGGATAATCAACACACATTTTTAATCCCATTGTGTTCAAATCAATTTCACAAGTGGATTTTGTAGCTTCTCATATTTGATCTTTATCCAACCAACACCACTTCACATATGGCAAATAATCAACAATTGTATGAAACCTTATCAACTAGGATCTTTCAAACGTCTCTTCCTTTTGTTCCATTTCAACTTCTCTCGTGTACTCCTCAATTACTATCTTGCCTTGATTGTACTTCACTTTCAAGTTTCACCTCAATTACACTTCAATTTTGAGTTTCAAACCTCTCGTGCAAAATGATTGCCAAACTTGCAATCTCTCTTTTCTTTTTTGTGTGAAACTTTGCACTCTCTCTTCACTTCTTCTTTTATGTCTTGCTCTTGTCTTACTCTATGCAAAACTATGTACTCTCCTCTCTTTCTTAATTTGCACTTGCATTCTCTCACTCTCCTCTGCTCTCCTCTCTTTTTTGATTCCTACACCCACACTCACTCCCATTGCAATTTTGCACCTGCACTTGCACTCTCCCATTGTGAATTCTTTTTTTCATCTATGTGGAACTCTCTCCTCTCCTCTCTTGATTCCCATGCTCACACTTTCACTCTCTCTCAAAGTAAATGGGTTTTTGTCCTCCTTTATTCCTCTCTTCAATCAATGTTCTCTTTCCTTCCTTTGAAATATACACTTTGTGTTTCTAGTTTCTATCAATTTTGAACTTCTTCTCCTTATTTTCACTCTCCCCAATTTCTTTCAATTTTTAATTTGTGCTCCATTGGATCTTCTTCAAAAGATACATCATCTTCCCTATTTCTCTCAAATTTGTCCTCCATCCTCATGGCTAACGGTCTATATTGCATCCCCATTTCTCTCCAATTAAACTCTTGAATTTATCCTTTATCCCAATTAGTTGATCTATGCCATCTCTCTCTCCCAAATACTCAAACTCTTGCTCAAATTTCTTTAAACTCTCTAGATTTTTGACCATTATTCATCTCCTTAATAGTTCTCCTCTTTCTTCTCTTTCTTTTTTGGTTGGTGTACACTAGTGCCCCTAAACTCTTCACAACCCCTCAACCACCAATAACATTGCAACTAAATTTGTTTTTGATCCAACCATTCAATTATTTCCTAAATTCCCATGTGACATCATGCATTCCTAAATTACTCACTCATTGCTCTAGAATTGATGTATTCTAGACTTACACACTCATTGCTTCTACCAAAATACTCACCTCATGCAATCCAATTCACCTTTGTAAATGCTCACACATACCATGCAACCACACTAGGTTTATAGTGCCAATTTAAAAAAATTAAATGTGTTCCACAATTTAACCAAGCCCAAGTGTAATATTACTCATTCCAAGTACATCAAACCCACTCAAAGTATACAAGCAAAGTTGGTTGAATCATAACATACTTGAAGTACATCAAAAATATTCCATGGCTCTACATGTCATAAATTATATCACATTGATTGGGACCTCAAATAGGCCAAACAATTTTGCATTACATAATTTCTTGTTTCTTCTTTATTCTCTCCATGATACTCAAAGGCTAGTTGGTCCATGTTTTGCTCTTCATTTCCTATATCTAAATCCAAATCATCAAAGTCCTCCTCTACTCAATTATCTACAAAGTTAATCAAAAAGTTATGAAGAATAATACACATTGTCATCCATCTTAATAGATCCTCATCTTGTCTCAAATCATTTAGTTGTACTCTTATTTCTTTGAGTGAATGACATCTAACTTTCAAAATCCCAATATAATGTTTTTTTGTTACTCTAGCACAAGCCATACACTTATTAAAATTAGCCTTTTTGGGTATCCAAGCTTGTTTGAAGGAAGGAATTAAATGTCCCATAGGAATATAACCCAAATCTCCCAATAGAAATAGAAATCTAAAACAAGCTACATTCTCTCCTTGTATTCAAATCAGTCCATATTGGTGATTTTTTTAATACATGCCATGTTGTAGCAATATCCTGACATTCATGCATTACCAATTCACACAGTTACAAGTTGGATCAATACTTATTTGCACCTCACAATAAGAAATATTCCCATTTCAACATTATGAACAACATTGAACAAAACACTAATTCTTACTCCCAAAAAATGAAGAATATATCTCTTGTCACACATACAACTTGACCATTGATAGAGTAAAATCTCTTTTGACAAAATATATTTCCCCATTCGCTAAATCCATGCATGTAAGGAATCCTTTTTGCACAAAAACTAAGAAATTTTTGACCTTTCTTCTTGATCCAGCCATTGTACCTCCTTGCACAAGATAGAAATAATTGTAATCATTACTTGTTTTGTAAACACCACTATAGAACCTACACTGATCCTCCATTTAGCACTCTTGCCACACTTGCCTCTTTGCCATGATGGCTAAACTTGTCAAAAGCAAGTGCAATTTGCATCCACACAAGAGTTTGTGTTCTTTTAGAGGCATTTCTCGATACTCCATGGTTTTGTACAACATTTACTAAAGCTTGTAATGATAATAAGTTCATTCTAGTAAGTTTTTTAAACTCTCAAGCATCCAATCCGCAAAAATATTTCAATACAAACTCACTTCTCTGAGTAACATTGCATTTTATCTTGTAGATAATGGGATTCCAATTATAATTCCACCTTCTTGTGAGTACCCCAATAGAATCTTCTTTATCATCCAAGCTCCATTCATTCCATTCAAGCAACTCCTTGAGATGGTCAATCTCCATTTCTGCACTCAAATCAACTAGATTGATTTTGCAATTTGTTGAAGAACAGTAATGCAATCGCTTGTGCAATGCATCCCGACCATTCAATATCCAACTATAAGGCTTTTGATTAAACTATAGAAATCACAAGTATTGAGAGAAATTTGAGGTATTTAAGAGGAGGAGCCAAGAGTAAAGTGAGCTTGGATTTGATTGTCAAAATTGCACTCACATTATACTCACATGATATATCAAGAAGAGGAGCAAAGATCAAGGGAAGCTCGGAAGTGAATGCAAGGGAACATGAGAGGAGAGGTGTAATAAACCAAAGAAAGTGTGGTGGTGATGTTATCCTTGCAAGCTAGATTAGCATTAGCTCTCTTATGAATGTCATTATGGGAATTAAAATTCAAAATCAAGCTATGAGATCAATTAAAAATCAGGCAATGAGATTAATGTACATGGATATATACTAAAAACTAGTCATCTCCATTTAACTCTATGGTTCATGATTTCAAACCCTCATATAATTTTTATATCATTGCTATGGGTAAAGAGCCTTGTAAAGGAATTTTTGATCACGGGTTTTATTATCCATAAAAGTTATGCAAGTTACCCATCTGGGATATTTTTTATTGCATTTTGATGGTTTCTTTGAAAGAAAACTTGAAAATTATATAGAGAGGTTTATAACACTTTCAAGTGCCAGGTCATCTCGTATCGTTGAAAGAGAGTACTGGCTCAAACACCCTCAACCATTAGATTTTCAAAAACATGTTGTAGTAGCGGAAGTTCTTCTCACATCTCCTACTCTTCTATCTCACCTAAGGATAAACCTTTAGAGTGAGATGTTGAATTCTCCCGTATAATTAAGCAATAAGTTTTAGATTGTATATAAACTTTACTTAAGTCCTACCTTTACTTTGGTATGTCAATGTATGTTTATTGGTGTATGTTTGACATAGAGTATTATTTATTTCCACAACTTATACTTTGGTTGGTTATTGTGTTTTCATATGATATAGAATATTGTCCTTCATTTTGTATTGGTGTATGTTCGACATAGAGTATTATTTATTTCCACAACTTATACTTTGGTTGGTTATTGTGTTTTCATATGATATAGAGTATTGTCCTTCATTGTGTTTTGGTTGGATACTTTATTTTCTTTTGACATAGAGTGCGACATGCTTCTCAAAGCCTTGTGTTCTGTTTTCTTTTCCATATTCTTCAATATCTCGTAATTTTTCTTCTTTGGGGTATACTACATTGCTCGGTTCTTTTCATATTGACTTTATAACATGCTTGAGTCGCCTAATAAGCCTAAACCCATTGGAGATCAATAATTTCAAAATCCTAAATAAATCGCGTTGATAATGATAAGGCTACCGTAGGCGCCATAGGTCACATTTGGAGTATTGTAGTTTTTGCCTAGAATTAAATTATAACATCATATAGGAATTGATTTTAGAAGTGATAGCAATGTATTAAGAAATTTTAATTTGAATAATTATAGGTGAAATTTTTGTAAAAAAAATTTAATCTAATAATAAAAAAATTTGTGATTCTAATTTTATTATAAATATAGCAATGAATTGAAAATGTTGAAAATTATAAAATTTATGCATCAAGGAGTCATGAGTAGATGAATGCTAAATTATCTAATATAAAATATAAAATATAAAATATAAATAATAATAGTAATATAAAATCTAATCTTAAAATGAAGTATCTTATAATTAACCTATAAGTACAAAAATATTTCTGAATATAGGTTTTTAGTAGAATAGAATGTTCATGGAAATGAAACTTGATAGGCATGACAATTATGTGCGGAATAAAGAAGGGTGTAATTTTGAAAAATATTTCCCATTTCATTTTGAAGAGAGGCAACCGCGTAGGAAAGAGAAGGATGGGAAGACCCCATCAAGCCGTACAAGGGAGGGACAAAAGGAGTAACATGGAGCTAAGCCCCAATAGAGTCTGTATGAGAAATCTGCCCTACCGCACCTAAGATATCCGAGCTATGCAAGTTGTACGGTCTACACACAACTGGAGCATCCGAAGAAACATCACCTAATGTGATTGCTCTCCTATGGATTGCACCAGCCAATGCCCTCTGTAGAGCAATGGACACATGCTATCTAAAATATGCAACAAAGTATGAGAGTGAGAGTGGTATCCCTATCGCCTAACATGATGAGCTCTCGTGCACTCCCTAACAAATGTGTCAAACGCAGTGTCTATCGCTCCATATAACTCCAAGGCTAGAGGAACAAAGAGGTGACCTCGCTGCATGCTCCTATACTTGGAGACCTTACGACCTGCTACTGCACTTGCCGCCCATCCAGGGGGATGGGTAATCTATATCCCGTGTAGAATCCGTGACCACGACATCCGCTACTGTCACCTGATCATCTCAGACCAAGTATAAGTCTGCATGACATGTGTCATTTGCAAAGCATACAAAGAGAGCGGAGTTTGAAGAGAGGGGAGGAGACGGTGCATGATACATGATGGCAAGGGATGTTTAATGACTACCCGGCATGCCACATGTTTATAGTTTGTTAATTTGCAAGTATCATGTGATTAGGGACAAGATCACAAGCTGTGATTATGGACAATTGATTAGGGTGTATGACATCTCAATGGGGTGTATAATATCCAGCTGATGTGCAGAAGAATTCAAATTCAAGTGGGCAGCGCAATCTGCGGGAGTTCCTAATGGTGACGTCCCCCTCCAATCTTTTGGGGTTTAGTTTCGTTTTGCCTCTGATGTCTTATCTTGGAGCGGAATGATATTTTTGTGCAATATACTATTATTTAGTATTAATCTACTAATTAATTCATATAATAATTCATTTTTCTTCAGTTTTAATAAATTTTGTTCCAAATATTTAAAACTTTGAATATATATAGATAAATTGGTTTTATTTAAATATGATAAATTCTTTTAAATTTAAATTTAGTTTTTTATTTAAATATTCTCAATCATTAAGTAAACCAAATATCTGTTGTTTTTTTAATATAAAGATTGGGGCAACCAAAATTGTAAGCCATTGGTCTACCAAAGTCCCAATCTTGATCTAACTTGGACCCATTTACAACTCGGCTATTGGACTTCAATTCTAGCCCCCATGGTAGAAATTGATATGATTGTTCCATTCTTGTCCCTGATATATGGTACTCTGCAGTTACTACAATGTTTATTTTCTTGATGAGAAGGGGAAAGGTGACCAAGTAGAACACATGAAGGATGGGAAGCCATCAAGCCTAATAAGGGAGAGATGAGAGCTATGTTTTTAGAAGTTGCACATAACCTTTCATGATTGCTCTATGCCCTGCTGCAGAGATGGATGTAGTTGTTTATTATTGGTCTATCTGTAGTGCTTTCACGGATTTCTTTTAAACATCAATGACATTTGTGTCATATTTTGGGCCTTGAGGAAGAAGCCTACAAGATTGAAGCTTCTCGGAGATTGGTTAACATCGATGATGATTGGTTGATGAGATAATTGAAGCAGCATTTAGCATTCTACTCTGTTAAAGTAAGGTTTAGCAAATAGTTGAAGTAGTGTAAGCATGAAGGAGGATTTATCGATGAGATGATTGAAACAAGTCTTTTGGTGCCGCTCCTTTCCTACATGTTAGTATCTAGCGGAGGACCCTTTTGATTATTGGCAAAAGATCCACGTGACCTTCATCAGGTTAGAGTTTTTGATGGTGGAATAGCTGGTTTGGTGACCACCCTCTGCCCGAAAGTCCAAATAATCACCTTTTCTTTTGCCTAGTATATCTCTATTGCATCTCCTCAGAACTACATTCTCATTATGATAGCTTTATTGGGAGGAGCATGAACTGCAGGTTATTTATTGTTGCATTCTTTGCTGGTGCTTTTATTTACACACTCGGTTTCATCATGTTAAGTAGTTGCTACAAGTTGCAACTATTGCTGTTATTTCGTTATCTTGCAAGATGTAGATTCTCAATCACATGCTTTGCTTGAATCTGAATTTAAGTTACCACCTGTTCTAGATTTGATGTGAGAGCCTCATACTTTTTGTTAGGAATAGAGTCTTTGTTTTTCAACAATTATAGTTGTTGTTGTGTACGAAGCATACACTTACGGGCACATGAAGTATTTTTGTTGTAGTATTTGTTCTTTTTCTCCCGTATGGGTCCCAGGCATAATTTCTGAAAAGATTACTCAGTTTTCAGATGATCATCTGAGAAATATGAGCGGTTTATAAACATTTAATATCAATATTTACTAGACGAGTTTATGCTATACCTTAGAGCGGATATAATATTTATATTTAAACTCATATATATGTTTGTGTGATGTTTTCTTGGCTTTTGTTACACAAATTTTTTAAGTTTTTGTTGTTCCTATATGGGTCCAAGGAATTATGTCTGAAACATTACGCAATCTTCAATTGATTATCTGAAATGTAAAGAGGATTGGAAATAAGTGAGAATTCAAAATATGGGAAGTATGAGTTGATTTATCAAGATATAATATCAATATGTACTAGATGAATATATGCTATACCTTAGAGCTAGAGTTGATCTAATACCTTACAAGTGATTATCTGAGGAATAATCTACCTAAATTGAGAATTGAAATTCTGAAAAATCCAAATAATTTATCAAAATTCAACGGTAATCTATACTAGATTCATATATGCTATACCTAAGAACGAATATAATACTTTACATTTAAATCAAGTATATATTTGGATATTTGCATCCTCGCCCCTCTTACATTTCGAGCATTTGCGGCCGTCGCAAATGCTCGAAGGACCGGAGGAGTGCAAATATCGAAAAAGGTTGGTGTGACGTCTTGTGTGCTTTAGTTCGATAATTCTTTCCAACTTTTATGATGGCTATTTATTTCTTATCACAGGTCTGTTTGAAAACGAAAAAATATTACAAGACATCATATTGGTCGTATCTACTGGATACGCCATTTACATTGCGTGTAACACGAGAGTTATTTAAGCCCAATGGCGAATCACGGGCGTCATCTAGTCGTTCTTGTTGTCCTCCGCTGTCGCCTTGTATCATGGTGAGGTCTTGAAGCTTTCGAGGAAACTCTCTACACAAGCCGGTGGGATCCATATCTCCAGATTACTTCACAGAACATCCATTTTTAGAGTATGTATTTACTGTTTTTGTTGGTTTCTTCACGCAAACCTGTCGTAATACCGGAAGACTCTAAAAATAAACCGGTACAAATTACCGGAGATGTCAGTACAATATGCGGGCCCCATTCGCCACCGGCGCACACGTTAGTATCCAGGCGGGAAAATATGTGAAGGTCCGCGACGAGACGTGGACGAGAGTGTGACTGACGACCTCACTCCGAGCGTGAGGGAAGTCGGAGCAGCACGACGGATGCAGCTCCGAATTGCGGACCATGATTTCTCCATCAATTGGCCTGTACACGGAATGAGCCGCAAGGGAACAGTAAGGTTGCAAGCGCGTCGTGGTTGTTCATCGAGGGCGCCTGGTATGCAATTGCATGCTAGTGCAGCCGAGAACAGTGCACTTCTGGAGGCCCCCAGCAAGAATTTACACTCGTTGCGGAGGAGCATTGGCGATTGAACGCGCGGGGAAGTGGCAAATTACGTGTCGGTAGGGTCTTGAGGAGAGAAAACTGACTGTATGGACGTCAGCAGAGGACTTTGGCGAGAATGTAGCCTCTGGTGGCACTGGAATCGGTGCAATTGTCGCCGAACTTTCAGTATCATGAATTAGGCGGCTAGTTGAGATCTGTTTGGAATGTTTTCGCTTACTCTTAGGGACAAGCTTCGGGTTGATTCTGCGAGCTGCGCCAGCATTAGGGATCGACTTGTTATACTGAAGGTTATGACTGGAGAATTCAGTTACAATGCTCACATGGAACACTGAACATGATAATTCGTTCAGTTCTTTCCTGATAAACCCCCAGGACAGGAACACCTGCCAAAGACTCAGTATGCAATACGACACAGGTGCGCATAAACAAGTGAGTTGTGGCACATCCACAGCTCGAATTAATACACACTTTATATAGGGGGCTCTTTCCTTTTAAGTCTGCTTTATGTACTTGAAGCAGACTAGGCCTCTTTCGAACCGGGGATTAGCAGGAGGCAGGAACTACAAATTACGTTGACAAGTTCGTCAGCTGATTGAATTCTTCAGAACATTGACCCTGGTGCCGGAGAAGAGGCTCATTCCCATGAAACAGATCACCGGACCTCACTTCAGTTCAGGAATTTGGCTAGGAACGGTTTGACAGATTTGAAACCAGGTTGTGACTTTCGAGGAAAATTTTGACAGTAAAGCGTCTTCAAGGGGAGGGAAAAAAATTGACCCTTGATTTGGGGACGTGCCGGCAAGTGCATGACATACAAACACTGCATCATGTTTAGAGATGATGTGCACTCCCGGTCTCTAGCTTTGACAGTATTTCTATTGTTGTTCTGCGCTTTGGACACGTCTTCGGCTCAACGACATGGTACGTAAGCCGTAACTCCCTAAAACAACTTCTTCATCGTTTCAGCAGCCGAGGAAAAGGAAAGTGGAGAGCTTGAAATCTGACTCGCTATGGCAATGAGCTGTGTTAAGTATAATATTTCCTGCAACTCTTTCCTTCTTACTATACCTTAAAGCGGGAAAGGAGCAAACAGCTAAGACTTTATGATTAGAGCTTCTTGTAAGCCGGTGTCATAGCAATGAGATTGAATGAGCTCCGGCGGCGCAAAAAGTTTCTTTGCCGTATTCTCCGGTTCTAGCCTGAACGTCAGCAATCGTGAATCTGGCTAAGAGTCTGAGCAAAAGAGACAAACATCGTGGAGTACATTATATGTTCAACTCTTTTGGCAACAGAAATATATTGAGAACTACATACATCTTCTAAGAAATCTGACTCTAAACACGAAATTCTTACGCAGGCTTTATCAGTATCGATTGCGGAGGATCAAGCAACTA
The DNA here is from genome assembly GCA_948567375.1 of Lunularia cruciata. Taxonomy (NCBI): domain Eukaryota; kingdom Viridiplantae; phylum Streptophyta; class Marchantiopsida; order Lunulariales; family Lunulariaceae; genus Lunularia; species Lunularia cruciata. Next base: position 1,555,028 of record OX419760.1, on the reverse strand, counting down.
CACGGATCCTCTTACCGGCATAAACTGGGTCACAGATGATGGATTCGTCGCGACGGGAAAGACTGAAGTCGTCGTGTCAAATCTTGCTGCAGGCACCAATATAGCAGGTCTCAAAACAAGCCGATGTTTTCCCACGACGACCAGCGGATCAAGAAAGAAAAATTGCTATACTCTCCCGGTTGCTTCTGGTGACATCTACCTTTTGCGAATCATGTTTTTCCATGGTCCTATGGAAAGGGGAAGTCTATCATTCGACATATCACTTGATTCCACCTATTTGTCGACCGTACGCATAACTAAAGATTCGTCGGACTTGCTTCTGTGGGGTGAAGTCACTCTCACTGCTCAAAGTGACCAGGTATTTCTTTGTTTACAAGATATTGACCAAGGTACACCGTGCATTGCAACTATTGAATTGCGACCTGTCGGAGATGGTTACAAGCCTTTAATGCAGAAGAACAACCTCCTCGGAGTTATAAGGAGATACAGCTTTGGACTAGTACTTACTGGCGATCCAATAAGGTGGGCATATCTCTTTTATCTGTTCACAAACTTGACATGATTATTAATTCTTCTAATTTTAGGGGATTTATAGTACACTAATCGGGCACACGCTCCTTCATTGATCTGAATCTTTTGGGTGAAAATATGGACTCTTTAGGAAATGGAGAAGAAAATAGGAAAGGCTGTTGTTCAGGAATCTTCCTGCAGACGGACAAAACAACGTTGATAAGAACAACAGTTATCCATGAATCCGTAGGACAGTACTCTTCCTGAATATACTACCCTCTGTTGTGTATTGTGATTGCAAATTTGCGTTCCTGCCAATGTTACTGAACCGTAAATGTTGTTCTTCCTTCTTCAGGTATCCGGATGATGAATATGACAGATTATGGGAGCAACAGGATTCAGGAGGAATATACAATATTAGCACCACGCTGAGTTTGTCACAAGAAGCAATGACGGCCTTCAAAGCCGATAGGATTCCGTTAACTGTCTTGCAGAAAGCTTGGGAGCGACAAAAAATCACGTTTGCTGGGGATACCATCAAATTCTTGTCCGTGACAAGTACCTTCATTCTTAAATTGTACGTTTGGGACTTTGTACCCTATACCAACAATGACACGGATGCAATTCGACGATTCGACACATTCGTAGTCAGAAGCCCGGTTAGTGATGAACTCCTCTTTACGACGACACTAAATGCATCTAATACAGCGGATATAAGCATTATTAAAATAGAAAATGTCACAAACGATTTGACAAGTATAACGTTGATGAGCAGTAACTCCACTAGCTCGCTCGTTCCCTCTCGTCCACCTCTTCTCAATGCTATCGAGATGTTTGCCGACATCCCCCGGCAGCAGCCCGCAGATGAAGATGACGGTAAGTTTGTATTTGAGTGTATTCATACGCATTCACCTATCAATTCGTGGGAAAGTAAGCGATGGTTCTGCATTGGTTGACTTAGGAGTGTGCACTCAGCTGCGTTGTGGCTTTCCCAGTGAGCGCTATTATGGATTTACAGAAGGATTACGGGTTATCACCACCTTGGGTAGGAGATCCCTGTCTACCAACTTCCTGGGAATGGATCACTTGCGACATTAAGATCACCCCGGCGCGAGTGACAGGAATGTAAGTACTAGACAGTTAAGGATTTGGGGAGACGACACAAGCATATGACCACTAGATTTCAATGGTCAAGTATCCAAGCGTTCAAATGGCCTTTCGTCTTGGAACAATTGGTTGATTTGTTATTTTTTGGTGTCGGTATCCAGTGCTTTTCCACCAATGTCGGTTTACCTTCCTGATTGCTATGTTGTAGTAATTGTTTCTCGACGTAAGAGCAATTTCAAGCCCCCCCTAGTGACCTCTTGCCCGTTTTTATTTCAGAACCTTGGACAGCATGGGCCTCAGTGGCAGTATATCGCCCATCATTTGGAGATTGACGGAACTCACAAATTTGTAAGTTAGTCCAGAAAGGGCATAAGTTTGGAACATATCTCGGAATCAGCGCAATTACCGAGGTTCTGTGCTACTCAAGGTCGAATTCCAACAGCTTCCACCGTTTCTCATTCTGTTCTTTTGTTTCTGCTTCCCAGGTCGCTCTCGAATAACAACTTGAGCGGAACGATTCCGGATGAAATAAGTGTTCTGAAAAAACTTCGAATTTTGTAAGTACACAGCTTTCTTTGAGTTATGAAGTCACTGTTAAACTTCTGCTGTCAAAAACCCTGTCATGCGCATCCTGTTGTACATAAACTAGGTTTGATTTGAGGGGCAAAGAGAAAACGTTGAGGGGCAAAGATCACGTGATTCCTGATTGCTGGGTTGTCCTTCGTTCCCGTCGCGGCACTTACCCAGTATCGCGACAAAGTTTCTATCTTGATCTTTGGCCCCTCAACTCACTCATGAACTAGCACACCAACAGAGTAAAAGATTCTGTTCCTGGAGAACTGTCTGAAAATGCCGAATTTGTCGAATGGCTCATTATCGTACTTATTGTCTGCAGACATCTCTACAATAACAGTTTGACTGGCTTAGTACCGACGTCGCTAGGAGCTCTTCCTGAACTCCGCCAATTGTAAGTGATCTCACAAACATTCTACGAGAAATTGAGCTGATCGCTTTCCGCGTTTCCATCAAAAGCTGAAGGACTGTCGGTGCATGTGGAACTCAATCAGTAAAGGATATACAACGTCTTGCGTAGCTTCAGAAGCATAATTTTGCCATGAAATATTGACATAAAAGATAACATTTTGCGGGAAAAGTCTACTTCCAAACTCTTAATCCTGATCGGAAACGGAGGAGCAATCCCCCAACGCTAATATCATCTGCGTACGTTCAGGTACATCTACAACAACAGTTTAAGTGGAACGATCCCGCCATTTCTTTTAAACAACAGCAACTTGGAAATCAAGTAAGTTCGTCAATATTTGATGTCACCGTCAAGAATCTGTTAGGCGCTTTTTCTCTAGTTAGATTATGCCAACAGAAACACTCAGAATATTTCTTTTTAGATGAGTAATATTTATATTTCAGTTTTTTTACTTCCAATGAATCGCCTGTAATGTGCAGGGCATCCGGTAATCGGAATCTTCTGTGTGATGGTACTTGTAATACCAAGCGGCTAGAAGGTTTGAAGTCATCAGGAGATTCGAAAGGCAACGTCGGTTTCATTGTCGGTGCAGTTTGTGGATCTGTAGTTATCGTCTTGATTGCTCTTGGAGCCTTCTTCTGTTTCTTCCTTCGACTTCGACCGCGACCATCACGGAAATACAACGAGGCTGATAACGAGGAAAAAAATGATCTCTCGTCGATCGGTGCGTATAGCACTTGTGTTGGATATCTGAGACCACGAAACTTCATTTCTATCTTTAAATTTTTCTCTGTTTGTAGCTTTAGGACGGATATGTGTCAAGAGTTTACTACAAACTCTGGCTTCTTGAAAGAAGCCGAGAGTATTATTGGACGGAGAACATGAAAACTTTGGGCCATGTCAGAACCTTGAGCCAACATACGTTTTTCCAGGCCTGTTTGCTGATCCTATGCAGAGGGCTGCTGAGAGCGTGGCCGCTGAGGGAACAGTACGGTCTTTTTCTCTTGCTGAGATCAAAGGGGCTACGAAAAACTTCCACACCATGATTGCAGAAGGAGGTTTTGGTCCTGTGTATTACGGCAAGCTGGCAGATGGACAAGAGGTAGCTGTGAAAGTCCACAAGGCAACGAGCCACCAGGGCGCACAGGAGTTCTTCAGTGAGGTCTGAACTAATACGGCATGCTATTCAAATATATAAAGATTTAATTCTGTTTGATGCATCCAGTAACCGTCGGGGCACTGGCATATAAATTGTGTTTAGTCTACGTATTCTATACAGCTATGAGATAGCTCTGCTGCCATCAACTCTGTTCTGGTCGATGCCTAGGGCCACTTTTGCCTGTAAAGCCTACCCATCCTGAATTTGGGTCTCTTTCATGGGTGCAGGTAAATCTATTATCAAGAGTTCATCACAGGAATCTGGTCGCCCTAGTCGGCCACTGCCAAGAGTCCCAGCAGCAGATTTTGGTGTATGCTTACATGCGTAAAGGGACCCTTCGCGATCATTTATACGGTAATAAACATATTGGTCCTCTTTGGAGAATCTAGTTAGGCGAGTAAATGTCAAGGTTCAATGAACACGGTCTTCTGCTAGTTACATTTTGACAAATACTCTACCCTGGAACAATACTTCTAGGTGGCGCACGACGCACTTCTCTCGATTGGCGCACGAGACTGGAGATCGCTTTGGATTCAGCACGAGGTAAACTTCTAGTCCATAGATATCCACTTCCACTGAGTTATTATATGTGCATGGGATTGATGCATTTTAAACGCAGACCTCGTCAGATTGGTGCCAAATTTTCTCATAATTAGGGATGTCACACTTGTGACTTGTGGTTTACCGAATTCTAATATGGGATGAATATTCAGGAATAACCTATCTGCACACTGCCTGCGAACCACCCATCATCCATCGAGATATAAAGACCAATAATATTTTAATGGATGACAAGCTAAAAGCGAAAGTAGCGGATTTTGGAATATCTAAGATCACTAGCGAAGGGGAGACAGGAGTTGACACTTTGGTCAAAGGCACCACTGGCTATCTCGATCCAGAGTATGTTATGTTAAGACTTACGCATGCATTCCCTGTTAGCCTGCTGGTAGCTATGATCGTTAGTGTATCTTTATCTTATACCTCTCCCTGGACTACAGTAGATCGGTGACTGCGTACCAAACATAAAACCCTGATGAAGCAGCTTGTCATTCACCGTTGCTGCTTAACACTAATTTTAGCTCTTTACCGATTGGTCTAGGTACTACCGCACAGAAAGATTAACGCAGAAGAGCGACGTGTTTAGTTTCGGAGTTGTGCTGTTGGAGATCATCACAGGGAGGCCTCCAATATCAAACGAAGGCCATTTGAAGGACTGGGTAAGACGGTTCTCTTGCTCCTTTCCAGTTTTGAGTATGCTATTCCTGACATGGTTCAGCGTTGCTATGTTAGTCTGCTACCATCTTTCTAAATCATTGTATGTTGACAACCCTGAATACAGTTCAGTAACCGGTTAAGAGACAATGACATTAAAGCAGCAGTGGATCCATCTCTCGATGGAGATTACTATATTGAAGCCATGTGGAAAATGGCTGAACTGGCCATGAGCTGCGTCAGATCTGATTCGGCAGATAGGCCGGACATGGTTACTGTCATGAAGGAACTCACAGAAGCTATGGAGCTTGAACGGTCGGTTCGACTTCGTCAGCAACCATCCGCGAATGGAAGGGGTAGTTCACTTGGCTCTACTTCTTCCATAGGCCCAAAGGGACGTCGTAACTCTTCCGACCAACTAAAGAGTGCTCCATCCTTCCGACCCCATTCTTCCCCTATTTTGGGTCCTCCTTCCATGGATTTTGTCTCTGGGCTCATTCCCAGATAACGTCATTACGTAATCTAATTCCGAGGAGTTAACCTCACCTTTGGTATATATTATTATTGGCTATTTCTCACTTCTATCCATCTGCTCAGGTGGGGAAGGGACAGTCCAGCTCAAGTTCTAGGTTTTGAATCTGCAGAAACAATGGCAAGCAGCGACAAACTGCATGGGACTTGATCACAAAACTAACTCACGCTGTGTCCTGTTCTGATCTTGATTGAAAAGGTTGTTTGTAAGGTGTGGCAGTGCAAATCATGAGGTGTGGATACGCACGTCACAGCAATGAAATGATGCGTCAATCTTTCATTCTCTGTCAAACCGTCACTCATCGTAGCTCACTTGGGGATATCCTACAGTCATCTGACGAGGCAAGGATTGGCCAAATCTGGCCTCAGATCGGTCCAGGTACTTTGTATTCGGTAATTCCTGGATGGCTTATTCAGTGGAGACCCACCGTAGGAGACAACACGTCACGTTCTTATTGCCCATAGATGTGGGACTTGGAATAGCTTACAGAGACGGCAAAAACAATGGAATACCCTATCAAGAAAACAAGTAGAAACCCCAACTAAAAGAAAAGAACAAATCTCAATAACATCACGGCGAGAATTTGGTAGTGTCATAAGTAGAGGATGACAAGTCGTGTCATGGTTAAAATGCTACAATTTTGAAAGTATTCTGGTACTGCCATAAGTAGAGGATGACAAGTCAGTGTCATGGTTAAAATGTATGAATGTAAAGAATGTAAAATGTATGAATGTATGCGGGGGAGCTAAGGGAGAGTGTGGAAGGAGAGAGGAGAGGGAGAGATGGGAGACAATTTTGATAGTTTCTGAGTCCTCTCTAGCATGTAGCATTCTAGTGAATAGTCTATTCTTTTCGCTTTTCAATTTTGGTTCCATGGGCATCTAGATTGAAGACTATGGAGAATGGAGTATGGAGAATAAAGTTACGATGATTTTTAGTTTTTTTAGGGTTGAGAGTGATCATTATACACTGAGAGTGATGGGTTGAGAATTTTCATTTTTAACTTTTTGGTTTTCATGATTGAGTTCATGAGAATTTAACTTGAAAATTTTGGAAATGAAAATTGAAAATTATGAGAGGTTGTAGATTTTAGGGTTTAGAGAGATTGTTTTCTTATGTGAGTTGAGATGTGAGGGGTTGTGGTTTTGCAGATATAGAGAGATATGGAGAGGAGTATCATATGTTAGTATTATTATTCTTGTACTAGCCATGGCTACACCTTCCCATGTGGAGTCGTTTAGAGCGAGTCGGGATACATCATGCTCGGTGTGTCATCGACATTATATCTCGCAAGGGATAAAGATCCATATGGGAAGGACGCATAAGGACTATGATTGGACCACTTGGGATACTCACGTGAGAGGAGCGATCACATTGACAACAACAACACTAAGGATTACGCATGCTTCTTCTATACCTTCGTTGATCATTCTAGGGATATCGATAGAGTCATGAGAATGGTTAGTTTCGCAAGTGGGTTGCATTTTGGGGTAATTTGAGACTAGTTTTCCATATCCACGTTTATTCCATAGGCTACCTTGCACACTCCATGATGAGGCTAGACAAGCTTTTCGCCTACCATTGGACCGTTTAGCACGTGACCCCTTGGATGAGCTAGTGTGGTTCCTATTCCTCCTACTCCCTCAATGGTGTCTTTGTTATGCTAGAGGCGGACGTGCGGAGCATAGAGAGGTCGTGGCTAGATTCCGTTGATTCCGAGCGGGGGATTGGGCAGCCCTTCGTAAGGAATCTGTTAGGGCTATACGATTTAGGAGACAAGCATCGCCACAAGATACCATAGATTCCATTCGATTACGACGAAGTAGGACATTGGGTCAGGCGGGAGAGTATAGTAGAGCAGCACGAGCGCTACACCCTTTGTCTATAGCGAGTCCTATTGATGAGACCATCTCTTCCCTACGTTCATTGCATCCTATGGCAATAGAGTGACTACCACTAGAGGTCTTATGTGGCCTTTTATGTCTTGGTAGGTCATTATTTGCACAAGCATTGTGCATTGTGCATTGCCCTCGCCTTTCCTCAGGGGGTTTGTCAGGGATGGTTTATGAGCACCATAGAGATTGCTTCCAGGCAGATGATCCTTCTAGTGGTTTTACAGAGTTGTTTCAGGTGGCTGCAACAATGGTGAGAGGAGACATTCTTATGTTTGTTAGTCGGGTCTTAGGTGCTAGTCGACTTTTTGCGATCGAGAAGGACATTGGAGACATTAGACCGATTGCTATTGGAGAGATCTTTTTGCGTTTGGTCAGTCGTACCATTGTCCTTCAGCATCGTTCTCACTTTCGACAACACCTTAGTCCACTCTTTTGGAGTAGCTACACCTGGAGGATGTGAGGCTATATCCCTAGGCATTAGAGCACTCCTAGATATTCATCCGGAGTGGGTCGTCCTACAAGTGGATGTTGAGAATGCTTTTAATAGCGTCTCACGTGCATCCATCTTTAGAGAGCTTAGGGAGGCTGGTGGATCCTTGGCAAGTCTCATTCTTTTTGTGCGGTCTTTTTATGGCTCTCCTGCTTCCCTTTACTACCAGCATGGTGGTTCACAGGAGGGAGTCACCGTCTTGGAGTCAACTATTGGTACACGTCAGGGAGATCCTTTGGGGGGGGGGGGGCTTATTTGCCATGACTCACTTTAGAGCTCTCCTATCTACTACTTTGGCCATGCCAGGTTGTGTATTTCCCTCATTGGCAGATGATATACACATAGTAGGCCCTATAGATCAAATTAGGCTAGCCTTTGACTACTTGACTACCGAGCTACATCTAGTAGGCTTGAGAGTCAAGGTGTCAAAGTGTAGGGCATGGTCCTCTTTAGGTATCCTTCCCCACCTTGAGCTTCCAGAGGGGTGTATCACATCCACAGATGGACTTCGTGTTCTTGGAGTGCCAGTAGGATCGGAGGATTTTGTCACACGCTTCTTGGATGCTCCCCTTGCAGAGCATGTTCTCCACATGGATGACCTTCCATTACTAGGAGATCCGCAGGTGGCATTTGGTATACTCTCTTCCAGTAGTGCTCGTCGACCATCCTACCTCATCCGTACAGTTCCCCCCCCACCATCCTTCCTATCACGTCTAAGAGCATTTGATAGGAAGATTATGGGAGTCTTTGGTGATATTATTGGACCAGGGACTTTTGAGTGTGTGACAAGGGATTTGGCTCGTAGACAGACGGCTCTACCGATCTCATGTGGTGGGGTTGGCTTGCTTTCTATGGAGGAGATGACACCTATAGCGTTTTTGGGTAGTTAGGCTCTCTCGGCACCCTTACTTTCCTCTTGTTTTGTGGTTGCTGATAGGCCGGTTTTGGAGACTTATGTGATAGAGGTGGAGGGAGGATCCTTTTCTCTCCAGGTGTTATTGCGGCAGACAAGAGATAGTCTATCCCCACGAGCATGAGAGAGTTTTCCACCGTTTGCTTCACTATTGTCAGATTGGACTAGAGGTCTACCGTCTTCCTTGATGGAGCGACAATGTGAGCATACGCTACATTCTCTCTTAGTTGATTCATCCCTTCCTCAGGCTATTAGAGCACGTCTATGCTCTTGCTCCGGCAAGGGTGCAGGCTCGTGGATCCTAGCTCAACCATGCATTAGGGCTTTCCGACTCGCACCGGCTACTTTCTCTACAACAATGAGGTTTTGCCTAAGTTTGGTCCACCCATCTGCATCTTCACTACTCACTTGTGAGTGTGGTTCTACACTAGATGCAGCGGCGGTCCACATGACATGGTGTCCTTTTGGAGGACAGAGGATAGCTTCCCATGATGCCATTAGAGACATAGTTTTTGCTATGGCGCGAGAGAGTGGATACTTGGCTTGGAAGGAGCGTTCGTATGCGTTGCAGATGACACGTGTCAGGGCAGACTTATACTTGGTCCGAGATGATCAGGTGACAATAGCGGATGTTGTGGTCACGGACCCTACGTGAGATACAGTTTTGGAGGGAGTGATTACCCAACCCCTTGGATGGCCGGCAAGTGTAGCAGCAGGTCGCAAGGTCTCCAAGTATAGGGGCATGCAACGAGGTCACCTCTTTGTTTCTCTAGCCTTGGAGTTATATGGAGCGATGGACACGGCATTTGACACATTTGTGAGGGAGTGCACGAGAGCTTATCATGTTAGGCATCAGGGGGTACCACTCTCACTCTCATACTTTGTAGCTTACTTTAGACAGCGTGTGTCCATTGCTCTACAGAGGGCAGTGGTTGCTGCAATCCATAGGAGAGCAATCATATTAGGTGATGTTTCTTTGGATGCTCCAGTTGTGTGTAGACCTTACGACTTGCATAGCTTAGATATCTTAGGTGCGGTAGGGCAGATTTCTCATACAGACTCTATTGGGGCTTAGCCCCATGTTACCTTTTTTGTCTCCTCCTTGTATGGCTTGATGGGGTCTTCCCATCCTTCATTTTTCCTATGCGGTTGCCTCTTTTCCCGTTAAAATGTTACAATTTTGAGAAGTATCACGGTCCTTTAATTTAGCGCCCAAGACATACCATCTCTTCAGAAATTGGTAACAGTTAGAATTTCATAATGTGGTAAGTCATTGTACTTAGTATAATGTGACATCTATAGATGTACCATCTCTTGTAGGTTGCATCTAAAAATGTTAATTGCGAAGCAATAAATAAATCATTTAAAATAAACTATAGAATATGAACGTGTCATTGCTCCTCTTTGAATTACTTTGTATAAAGTGTCATCTATAGATATATCATCCATTGTAGATTGCATCTAAAAATGTTAATTGCATAGCAATATATATAAACCATCTTAAATAAAATATAGAATATGAAGGTTTCATTGCTCTTTATGAATTGCACCCATGACTTGCCCCCATGAAAGCCTTTTGGAGAAAAAAAAAAGTTCTTATTGTCTTCAATCAATTGTATAATATGACATTAAAAGTAACATCTTTATAGTGTACTAAATGTTTGTATACAGCTATCAAACGGTGTATTCATTGTTTCATGCATATATAGGTGGACAAATAAGAAAAGCTCGTTGCATTCGTCTTTTTATATAAAAACATTGTTTATCATTGTTCAACTCACCACAATAGGAAGATATGTACTTAACCTTTCCCAAATGTTCTCAATGTTATCATGGTAGAATCTCCAAATATGGTGTTTGCTATTATGACCTGATTATCTTGGATCATATATAATTGCAGTGGCTACGTAGACATCTCTATTTGCTCCATTGATGCCTCACTTGCTCTATTTATTCAGATTAGTTACCTCTGTACCATTACAAACTCTATGTTTCAGTCAATTTGTGCAAAGACAAAATTATCAACCTTATGTTTCAATCAAATCTACATACTTTGTTGCAAAAACATACCAGGACCATTTGTTGCAAAAACAAGAACAGGCAAATTAACAAAAATAACTCAAGCTTTCCATCAGAATTCAAACGTAAACATAAGGGTAAACATAAGGGACCAAGAACCAAGCAAAAGCAACTCTTTACAAAACTTATCTCAAATAGGCCATCTATTAGTACTAGTAGCCCATAAGCACTATTTGCAATCAACAAGAAAGTGACATTCAATCCTAAACTATGAAAGATTGGATTTGGCATGTGTTCTCCTACTTGTAGTTGCACCCACTACAATGTTTGACTCTTCCTTGCATGAAACTTGAAGTAGTAGACCTCACCATATTGAATTGTCCTTCCTACCCTATAATCATCACCATATGAACTGTTTTGATAAGTAGCAAATTCTTGTTTCTTGAGAATTTTTTGATGGGTAGAAAATTCTTTTTAATTGAGACATGCTCATGTATGTCCTTATGATAACAAACATGACAAGTAATGATTGGAGAATAAAGGTCCAACGCTCTCATATTATTATATGAAAATGGATTTGAAGTATGAACATGTAGCATGTATCTTGTTCTCTTGTTACTATATATCTAGTGGAATGTTCTTGCAAAAAGCCAATATCTGCTCATACCATTCTTTTCAGATTTCACCACCCAAGAATCTAGCTACGTTACCTCTAGCTTGGATGGCAACAAAGAATCACTTGAGAACTTGCATACTAGTTGGGATCGGTTTATGGACAAAGTGGTAGTATGCCACATCCAAGACAAATACTATACCTCTAGAGTTTAGAATTCAATGCAAGTCGTAAACTTAATTGGATATTCACACAACTTCTCTATCATCTCACCAAAAAACAAAACAAAATGTGAAATTGTAGCATGAATGTAAAATTTGAAGCTTTCTATACAAGGTCAAGTCTTCAATTACAAACCATTTGACCAACCATTGTTTGGTTTGGCCAATGTTGTTCTAGATTTTCACCCAAGATCTGGCACTTGCAATATCTATCATCTAAGTCATTGTAACTATAGCCAATACGAAACATATGGAGACCTAAAGATACCATGGGACAGTAGTACCTTTCACTCCATCAACCATATGCAAACATAACAGCGCCTAAAAATTTACACAACCAAAAATATGAACCTCGCTAATTAGTAATCAAGTCACCTACAAGCCACGTCTTTGTTATCTAATGTAATGATTAGACATTGCAAATGTCATGACATCTGTAATGCCAAGGCTAGTTTGCTCAAAATTTGGAGTGGTCATGTTGGTAATCATAGGTATTTTAATAGTTACTCATGGACTACTTGTTGGTGATCCAATTTCATGTTAGGGCTACTGATCAAAGTCACTTGCACCATTCACACCATCAAATGTATCATTAATGGTGATGTTAGAGTAGGAGACCTAGGTCAAGCAAAGGGGTATACCTTTGAAGTGTAGCTCTAGAGAGCTCACTTCTTTGATGTTGAGCCTTTGAGTTCCTAGCTATGGTGGATAGATGTTGATGAGTGTCACATGGAGTCTCTTAGCTAGAGTGGATGTGGCTTGATTGTAATCAGTGCCTAGTTGTTTGCAGATTGTGGAATGAAGGATTTAGTACCTATTTGATTTGAGTGTGATTTGAGTTGAAGAAAAACTGATTAAATCAAAGAGTCAAAGTCAAGAGGAAATAAGAATTGAGGGTGTTGGTTGTATCTCCAAGCCTAGCTAATTTTTGGTACTTTGATCATGGTTTAGATTTAACTAGAAGTGATTGTGTTCAAAAGCTCTATGCAATTTGATGCAAATTTTGCAATGAAGCATATAGTGTGTAGAAGTGCTGGCCAAATTTTTGAGAATGGAATCAATTTGAGATAATGTGTAATACTAATAGTTAGACATATTATCTAGAGGTGAAATTTGGCTTTGTAACATCTAGAAGGATTTTGTGTATGATAGGCTAACTAGATTAGATAGAGGCATCACCAAAAGAGTATTTCTATTAATGGAGTAGAAGTAAAAAATAGCCTAAACTTCAAAGTCAATTTTGGAGGCCCCAACAAATGAATTAAGCCTTGAAAATGGAAAGATTCCATTCCTTTAAGGTGACAGGCTTGCCTTTTCCCCCCATGATTTGTCTCATCAAGAGCTTTCTAATAGTACCTCATCCACATGAATCTGAGTTTCCTACAAGAAGATTCTATAAAGATTCCATTTGGTCAAACCTATTTGACCAACAGATAGGACAAGGAGTGACATATCACCCATCCAAGAAACTAATCTAAGGGTGGAGCTTGCTGACATGTCACCAATCCATGTATCTGATCCAAGTGTGGAGCTTCTTTGGAGAGGGTCTTCTTTGCTATATAATAAAGAGCAGGTGCTCCTTTAGGAGCATCAAAGTATTGAGTGTCACTAGTGTTTTCTCTCTTGTAGAGTTCTCTTGTCCTTGGAGTATTACAATGGTATTAGAGTGAGATTTTTAATCCAAAAGAGTGGATCACCCTCGTTGGAAGAACATGAACTACTAAAACTGAGTAATTTGAAGGGAGAAAACATTGTGAGATTGCTAGACTTGGGAGGTGTTTCAGAGAGCAGATGGGATAGAGGCACCTAGATGACAATTTCTTGCACCTAGATTTCCATTCTTGAATCCATTTCACATCAAGATTATGTACATCCAGCATGAGAAAATGAGAGTATCTCTTGTTTATTACTTTGGAGTAGAATTCATGGACAAAGTGATGAATTCACCAATGATTCTACTTGCGGTGGAATACAACAAAGAGTGGGATTTGAAAATCTATATTGTATTACAATGTTATGGATCTGAATGTACAAAATCCTCACCCTTTCAACACAAGTAGAAACCCGTTATGTGGTTAGACCAAAAGTGATGTTAAGGGATTTTGTAGTTCGCAATTTTGGTGAGAGATATTATCAATGAGTGATAGCCTTTGAGGTTCCAATGGTAGTCCCAATAGTTTGTGCTCCTTCTCAAGTGATCATTCCAGCCCTCTATTGAATTAGGAAGTGGCAATTGAACATTAGCTCTGTGTAGGAATCATGGATCCGTAGTTGCAAAAGTTGATGCAAGGAATGCAAGGGATGTTCAACGAGTTTCATGAAATCAAGATGCACATGGAGAAATTGAAAAATCAATATTTACTATCAAGAACAATCAAGTAATGCAAGAAGGGAAGCTATCTCAACAACTAGCACCAACAATCAAAGTACCTAAAGAGATACTCATGCCGAGGACACCAATGCCAATCAACAACCAAGCCACATTGTTATTAAGAATGAAATAGACATGCAACATTGAGCCTTACAAGGGATAACATTCCATGGGAGTAGTGGAAAATTGGATTTCAAGAATGAATTGATACCTTTGATTGTTCACAATGTAGATCATGGATCATTCTATAGGTATGTTTGCATGTGGGTACTTGACCTATAAAGCACTCACATAGTATAATGTTTGGAATGATCCTTGTTGGTAGAAGGAAGAGAGTGCACTTGGACAGCCATGCTTGAAGTGCTGCTCAAGAATTTCCAATTTGTGGATTTTGTGCACATGGCCAAACTAGACTTTGGGGGTTGAAGCAAAAGAATAGTATACAAGGGTACATGGAGGGATTTCTTGACATACAGGTTTCGATAACCAATATGAGTCCAGCCAAAGCTCTTGACAATTTCAAAAGAGGATTAAAAGAGTGGATTTGCTTGGAGGTAATGGTGCAAAATCCTTGTATTGTTTTTGAAGCCATTGCTTGTGCTCAAAGAATAGTAGGAAGTGAAGTGATAACATTGATGCAAAACTATCAAGCTGAGATACACCATTTTGGTGGACTAGTAATTATGGAATTGTGCAACATTTGGTTCCAAGATCAAGAAGCAAGACCCCTCCAAGGAGAACAAGGACGTGTCAAAGAAAGGAGAGAAGGAGTCCTACAAGGAGAAGGGGCTCAAGCAAAACAATGATGATGTTACAATTGTGGCCAAATTGTGCACATGGCCATCAATTGTCATGCTCGTCATCTTGGAGGCCCTTGGTCTTGATCCAAACAACCTTTGAACCACATGGAGAGATGAATTGAAGAGAAGGATGCAAAAACCACATTAAAAAACAAAGATTACCAATAAATGTACCTTGTGACCTTATTGGCTTGGTAAAGAAGAGTAAAAGCGGGGGAGGAAGAGGACAAGTGTGCAAAGATGGAGGAAGATAAACATACAATTAATTGTTGTAAATAGAGTGTAAAAGGCAATCTGGTGATAGTGTTGATAGACTCTAGAGCAATAGAGAATTTCTTGTCTTGCTTTGTTGCAATAAGGTTGGGGATGGAACTAGAGAAGGATGAGAATGACAAAATAGAGTTACCTAATGATCAAATAGAGAGGATTGAGTTATTACCTAGAAAGGTAATACTCTCTATAAGAGAGTATCAAGAAGTCATTGAGTGGTGAGTGATACAAATAGCTCATTATGATGCAATCTTAGGTATATTGTGGATGGAGCACTACAACCTCAGGGTAGATTAGAGAAAATAAGTAGTGAAAACTAGTCAAAGGAAGATCTTTGGGGTTAAAGGACAATCACAAAGATAAGAGTTGCCTCTATATGTCATAGAGACCACATCTATTGGTAAGACAAATATATGTTTCATGGGGTTAATAATAGAAATCCAGATTGCTCAACATAATGGACAAATTTTTTTAGAAATTGAAAGACCTGGTCAATGAATTCCAAGATATCTCTTTGGATGAATTACTTGTAGGTTTACCACCAAAAGGAAGAGTAGATCATAAAATTGAGACACTTCTTGGGAAGACATCTCCTTGTAAGGCCCCATATCAACTATCACCTCATGAGTTGGAGGAGTGTAAGGCTCAAATTGAAGATATGTTATAGAAGAGGTTTATCCAACCCAATGTATCACCATATGGAGCTCTTAAATTGTTTGTGAAAAAGAAGGACTGAAAAATATGCATGTGCATTGACTACCAAAGATTGAATCAACAAACGATTAAGAAAAAATATCCATAACCTCACATGGATGATTTGTTTAATCAACTCAATGGCGCAAGGCACTTCACCAAACTTGATCTATGGAGCGGTTACAACCAAATCAAGTTTGCAGAATAAGACATACACAAAAGAGCCTTTCAAACAAGGTATGTCACTTTCAGTACTTGGTGATGTCGGTGGGCCTCACCAACGGTCCAACCACTTTCATGAGTTTGATGAATGACATATTTCATCCATACTTAAATAAATCCATTCCTATCATCTTCCTGGATGACATCTTAGTCTACAATAAGACAATGATAGAGCACAAGCAACATCTGCAAGAAGTCCTCCAGATTCTATGATAGAATCAATTGTATGCTAAAGTCTCAAAGTGCAAGTTTGGAAAATCTGAAGTAGACTGCTTAGGACATAGAGTAAGTGCAGGAGGTATCCAAGTGCTACCAAAAATAATAGAGGTCATTCAAAAATGGGGTGCTCCAAAAGATCAAAATCAACTCAAAAGTTTCTTAGGATTGAATGGGTTTTATTGTCAATTAATCAAGGACTTCTCCAAGATTACATAGCCTCTAACAACACTATTGGGCAAGGGGAAGAAGTAGATATGGGGAACCACACAAGAATTTACCTTTCTAGAGTTGAAAGATGCATTACTACATGCACCAATCTTGAAATGGTATGACCTAAAACATCCAATCAAGATGGCTATGGATGCATCAAGTGTAGCAATAGAAGTAGTCCTACAACAAGAGTGGCAAGATGGATGACACCCAATTGCATATTTTTCTTATAAGTTGTTATTGGCAAAATGCAACTATCACACCACCAAATGAGAAGAGGTGGCTATTGTCCTTGCAACCATGCATTGGAAGCACTATTTGGGTGAGAAGGCACTTGTGGTAGAGACGGACCACAAACCTCTAGTCTACCTTGAGACACAGAAAGATCTTTCTTGTCAAGAGATTCAATGGGCAATATGGAGACAACAATTTAACATGATAATCAGATATGTGGAAGGAAAGAAGCAACTTGCAGATGTATTCACCTACATGCCAATGGTAAACAATTTGGTGGTGGAAGTCAAGATGAACCTTGAATTCTGGCCAAGGATTCTTATTGCTACAAAAACTGATCCACAGATTGTAGGTGCTCAATCATCCAAAGACATCACCAACATCCAAGGACTTACCTTTTGTGATGGCAGGTTATGGATCTTGGATGTCATAGATCTAGAACCACCATCCTAGCAAAATGTCATGATTCTACCATTGCACATAACGTTGGAGTAGATAAGATCTTGGATGCAATCAAACGCCATTACTGCCCAAGATGAGCAAAAATGTGATGGAATCTATTCAGAGTTCCCTACTCTATCAACAAAATAAGGCTTCTAATCAAGCTCCTACATGACTCTTCCAACCTCCTACACAACATTGGAAACATGTAAGCATGGATATGGTTTGTGAATTACCCAAAACCACATGTGGGTTTGACTCTATTGTGGTCTTTGTCAAACAAATTAGCAAAATGATTCATATTTTTCATACCACCAAGGACATGACTACACCACAACTAGCTCAATTATACATAGATACAATCTTCCACCATCATGGCTTGCCTCGAGTACTCATCATAGATAGAGGCATTCAATTCATTAGTTTGTTTAGAACACTCTTTGGATTCTTCAAAACCAAATTGGCCATGTCCACAATTTACCATCCACAAACCAATGGATAAATAGAGAGGGCAAATTGCACTATTGAGGACATGCTTTGGAACTTTACTTTGGATGAGTAATAGATGGGGGACACCTTACTCCTATTGGTGGAATTTGCTTACAATAATTCCATGAATGCCTCCATAAAAATCACACCATTCTTCTTCATGTATGGAGAGCATCCTTTCACACCTTCAAGCTTGATGAAGGTCCATATGGTGGCTACCAAGGATGACATTGTCAACACTTTTGTGTTTAGACATCAATAGGGCATGGATAATGCCAATCACAAGTTGGCAAAAGTAGTATGCAAATGCACACCACCAACACATAGAATTCAATGTAGGAGATCAAGTCTTGTTGTCAACCACCAACCTCAAGTTAGCTAGTCCTCATAAGCTCAAACCTTGTTTTATTGGACCTTTCTCCATTCTTCATTGAATTGGCGCAATGGCTTATCACCTCAAGCTACCGCCACATATAAAGATCCACCCAATATTTTATGTTTCCTTACTATGCAAATATGCACCTTGACCGCACCACTTCTCTTCCATCTAAGAAAGTCAAAGGAATATGAAGTCAAACGTATCTATGGCACTTGCCATCCACGTGTAGAATATCTTGTACATTGGAAAGGGTACACATTGTATGAGGCAATATGGGAGCCAATAGCCAACTTGACCAACGCACCGGTGTTAATTCAATCTTTTGAGCAACAACTTCACAAGGAGGATGTTGTGTCTTAAAAGAAGGGAGGTTTATAGAGGTTTATATGAGGCAACATGGGAGTCAATAGCTAGACATATTATCTAGAGGTGAAATTTTCTTGGTAACATCTAGAAGGATGTTGTGTATGGTAAACTAACTACATCAAATAGAGGCATCACTAAAAGAGTACTTCTACTAATAGTGCAAAATTAAGAAATAGCCTAAAAACTTCAGAGCCAATTTTGGATGTCCAAATGGATAAATTAGCTCTTGAAAATGGAAAGATTTCCCTTCCCTATGGTAGAATAGCCTTGCCTTCTCCCCAATGATTTTTCTCATCAAGATTTTTCTAATGGTACCTCATCCATGTGATTTTGAGCTTCCTACAAGAAGATTCCATACAGATTCCCTTTGGTCAAACCTTTTGACCAATGAGATAGGACAAGGATTGACAAATCACCCATCTAGGCAATTAATCTAAGGGTGGAGCTTGTTGACGTGTCAACAATCCGTATATCTGATCCAAGGGTGGAGCTTCTTTGAAGGGGGTCCTCTTTGCTATATAATAAAGAGTAGGTGCTCCTTTGGAGGGATCGGAGTATTGAGTTTGAAACTTGTGTTTTCTCTCTTGTAGAGTTCTCTTATCCTCAAAGTATTACACAATGGGTGTTGAATTTGAGTCAAGGAGTTGAAATTAGGTTGATCTCCTGCAAATTGAGCTTGAAGTTCAGAAGTTCAAATTTAGGAACCCATCTCCTTGAATTAGGGATTTGGAGATCACCATCCTTCTAGTTTGGCTTAAATGGAGATTTAGTGGTGAATTTGGTAGTCAGCCAACTATAGAGGAGTTATGTTAAATTTGGTGGAGGTTGCTTAGATTTGGAGGTCATCCAAACTACCCTAGATCTAGCTCAAGTTGTGTGAAGCTTGGCCAGATTTGGAGAAGGTTTGTTAGATTTGGAGAGAGTTTGAAATGGCAAGAAGAAAGGCCTCATTTGGCTGAATTTTGGCATTTGGAAAGGGTTTGCTAGATTTAGAAAGGGTTCAAATTGGCAGGAAAAAGGCTTCATTTTTGCATTAGAGGCTTTGAGGCATAAGGATGTGAGGGTATGAGAGGCTACAAAGGCCTAGAAGAGCCAACTTGCTGGCGTGAGGCTAGCTAGTTTAGATGAGTTTTGTTGGTCATTGTTTGGCAAAATTTGTCCACTCTTCCAGATTGTGCATAACAAGGTTTGGTTCTTAGATTGGTGCCCTAGCCAATTGGTCCACCTTTACTTGTTGTCCTAATGACTATTCCACTCATACCTATACACATGTGGCTTTGGCTAGGAAAAATTTGATCCTATTCTTGATGATCTCGGTAGCTTAAGAAGTAGGTAGACACTCCTATTATATCAAATGCCAAATAATAATATAGTCAATCTAGTGTTGATTTATGAGATTGAAGGTTTCATTTTAACTTCTTGTGATTGGATTCCTTTATTCTTTGCTTCCTATTTATACACCATGTTTGTGTGAGGTGCACTGACTTTAGAGCGTTGGTGCTTTGGAATGCTCTTGGTAGTGAGGTTGGAGTGATGACCAGTCAAACTATTGTATTTCTCTCTAGTGATGTAAAAAGTGATGACCTATAAACCATGAGAGTGTGTGTTGTGATGGCAAGTTACAAGTAGCTTATTCACTTAATGTAGTTGTCACAATTAGAGCTACATTAGTGGGTGGTGTTCAATTGGTGGTGGTCCTTGGTGGTGTACTTGTGGTGGTTACAATTGCAGTTTGAGTTATATTGTCACAATGGAGTTCTTTGGGGATTCTAAAGGAGATAGCACTGCAATATGTAGTGGGTTTACTCAGATTAGTGCTTAGTATCAACTCATATCTTAGGTCCTAACAAGGGAGGAGATTGACTTTGAGTTGGAATTTGATATAGGAGATGATTCAATTGAGAGTGCAGTTGGTGTCCACATTATTATTGTGGAACATGGATAAGATTTATGGGGCTTCCAAAGAGCCCAAGTGCTACTTTGGTAAAAGAAGCACTTTTAAGTTAAATGACTTTATCCATGAGTTTGATAGTTGGTGTAATCTATAATAGACAAGGAACCTAACTTTGTTCACAACCTTCATGGCATAGAAGGGATTCTTTAAGCACTTAGAGGGTCCACCAATGGATGATTATCATGAGTTTAGGAGAGCTCATTTGGAGGAGATTGAGCTATGGAGACAATATTGGTCTATGTACTACATCTCCATCACTTCAAGCTTGGTTGCTATGGATAAATTGGTAGTACCTACAAGTTCTAAGTCTAGTAGTATTGGTGGATCTTGTGGAGGTGCACTAGTTAGAGATGTTGCTACTATGACTGGAGGTACCAGTATAGGAGGTAGTGTAGTATCAAGGTTTACCCCATGGTGGAGTTCTTCCAATACCTTAGGTAGAACTACCAAGGAGTGCGGATTGACAAATTGAAGGACTTGCAGGAGTTCCAATGGAAGGCTAGAAAAGGCTTATGCAAGGCATACACTTGCATGAGATTGCTGATTAGTTTCAATCTAGGAGTTATTGAGGCCCAAGCAGTCCAATTTTGGTATGGGATCTTGGATAAGGAGTTGCAATGTAGAGTACATGATGTTATGTTGTCATAGGCTACTTCACCTACTTTGGCAACAATCTTTAGTTTGGTTGAGCATATTGAGCTCAACATAGTAGAGAAGAGAGTGGTGACATCTAGATTTGGTAGGGAGATCTCATCCACAACTATTACTTCTTTTAGAGTATAGTAGAGTACACAACGCCATGTTGGTTTTTAAAGACAAAGTGGATAGGCCAAATCCTATAGAGCAAGTAGAGAGCCTAATGTAGCTAGACCCTTATCTTCAGTTTCAAGTCAACAATAGCAAATGAGTGGTGGTATTGCTTGTTGAACTTGTGGTGGACCTCACCACAAGAGAGAGTTCACTTAGGGTAGCAAACATGATACTTTTGGTGCATCATAACCAACACAGAGACAATGTGACCATTTCTATAGATTTGGTCACACTAATAGTCATTGACCTTCACTCAAAGGTAAGTGGTACTATGGCAAGTAGTAGAGGAGCTCCAATTCATGGAGGACAAGGTGGTAGAGGATCCACACCTAGTAGGAGTGCAATACCTACCTTTACTTCTGATACAACTATGGATACTTAGATTGAGCTATTGGAGCAGAGTTTGGCTAGCATGGCCATAACTCAAAGGAGATCAGATTAAGATGCTAAGGCTTCCACCTCTTATGTTGGTGATAGAGACATCTTGGACTTCATGTGTGGAATAACAGATGTAGATGCATCTACTGTAGTGATTGGTAGTGTAGTACATGCTCTAGAGCCTAAAGGAGCATTCATGGAGTTGGATCCATTGAAAAGAAAGGCTGGTAGACATGTCAGACTCCCCCAATCTTTTAAACTCTTTGAGGCACTACAAACAAAATCCATGGCTCTTAGATGTCCTAATGCAAGTGTGGTAGGTAGTGATGGAGTGCATGATAGACTACTTTCTAGTCAGCCACTTGCTACTACACAGTTTGAGTCTAGCTTGATGTTGGAGGCGGCTCAATTGATTATGTGCTTCTCTTTATTCTCAACCAATGACATGTTTACTTTGGAAGTTGACCCAACTCCAATGTTCTGGTTGGCTGCCATACTTTGTGAGAGTAGGGATGATGTGATTCTTGCCTCTTGAGTAGAAGTAGTTGATAGTGGTTCTAACTTGGTTGTGGAGCATGGGATCCACTCAACAATTGGTGGTTTATGGCAAGTGATAACAACTAGATTGGAGGTGTTACAAGCTAGACCTATGTTTGAGCAAGCACGGTTCACACTTGGAGTTGTCCTATTGGATAACCAGACAATGATTTTCTATTTCGTGGGACCTTCAAGGAAGGTTTATACACCGTAGAGAATCTTATTAGACTTTGGTATGTAGCCCTTTATCTTGGGGAAGACTACACTTGTTGATTGGAGCTATAGAACCCCAATGTAGAGAAATGTCCATTTCAGATCCAAACATCTCTAGGGGTGGTTCTACTCATTACATCACATGTAGAGAGCTTATTATCTAGATTCAACTTGGTCATCTTATTAATAGCTCTATGGTGAGAGCTCAAGCTATTGCAATAATAGTTGAGTCATATGATGTGCTAGTTGGTAGAGGAGTATTATACCCCATGGGATTCAATATTGACTATCAGGAGGAGATAGCCTCATATAGACAAGGTTGGCAGTCAATTGAGAGATGGATATGTTGCCTACCATTATGCTTTATTAATGACAATCTTGGCTCACTACAGTCAAGGACCATGGCATTAGTTTCAACTTTTAATGGTTCCATTACTTGGCCTGGTGACTTATTGGAGTGGAATGCCCATGCAAAGGATACTCTAGTACCAAAGGAAATCATTCAGATTTGGAGTACAAGTGGGATTGTTCTATCCACCTTGGATGTTCCATTGTGAAATTTAGAGGAGGCATTGTAATAACATGCAGAGCAGTTGGTGAAACAAGCTTGAAGTGGAACTTTGTACCACCAAGAGACCAGTGTGAAGATAAGCCTTTGGAATCTATTACCTTGTCATCTTTGGATACCACACTCATTGCTTGGCAATATCCAATGGAGGAAGTATGTCTATTGGAGTTATTTGGTGGGATTAGC
The DNA here is from genome assembly GCA_948567375.1 of Lunularia cruciata. NCBI lineage: Eukaryota > Viridiplantae > Streptophyta > Marchantiopsida > Lunulariales > Lunulariaceae > Lunularia > Lunularia cruciata. Next base: position 1,532,035 of record OX419760.1, on the reverse strand, counting down.
ACTAGACTAGTTGCAATATTACAAGCAAGTATACAAATACAAAGGTACTTATATGTGGAGAGACATGAAATTGCTAGGCAAGTCTCTCTACATTATGTTGCACACTTGGCATATAGGTATCTTGAGTTATTACTGATGCCAATAGTCAAGGGTTACCAAAAGACCCTACCAATAAACATTTCCTTGTTGAGAGTGTAGGATTTGGAGAGACATGGTCCTATTCATTTGGTGATTTCTAGATGGCCATGTCAAAGACATACACGTGCTAGCTAAGGTCAAGGTCTCCAAGATCCTTGTTCTAGTGTGTTTTGGGAGATGTTACATATATTATGACATCTCTTGGTTCATTAGTCTGTTTCTCTTGCCTACATTTTGGAGAATGTCCCTTTGATAGGTGATTCTTGTACTTGGGTGGTGGTGAAAACACATTAGATCCATTCTTGGATGATACTTTCCGTGTTGTTAGATGCAGCTAGAGTAGGATCACAAGCTCATTGTCTTTGTCTTTGGTGGAGAAAGATCTTACTTAGAGAGGTTCTACAACATGCTTATGACTGGACCACCTTACTATTGATGAAATTTTGGATGTTTGACGTTAGTCTCAAACAATGGTAGTGGCTGATGGGTCACCTATGGTAGTGGTGAACCTTGTTGGACAGCCCAGAGCTACTTTACCCATACTATGAGTTTCCCAAGCTCCCATGCTTTTTGAGAGAGAGGTCTTGGACTTGTTTAGGACTCACAATTATAGCAATTGATGGAGCACAATGTGGATGAGAGGGAGCAAGCAATGGGTTTTTGTACCATTATTATTATTGTTATAGTAATGTTAGAGGCATCTATGCATCAAATGTTACGTCAAGCTATAAACCTGAACCATTTGACCTAGATTGTGAGCCTTGACTTGGTAGAGCAACGTAGGATGCACTTGATAGACATCACCACCCAACCTTTTGTGAGATTTGTGCCTATCAAGATGATTCAATTCAAGCACATGCTGGGGATGATGGACCGTGTAGGGTATTCTTGAGACAAAACCAATGGCTACTAGTAATAATGGTCTACTTGGGGTCCATCTAGGTGAGCATGGTCTACTTGGGTTACAATTTAGGTCTACTTGGAATGCAACTAGAGGACGTATAAAGCTTGCAACCAGATTGGAGGAAGTTCTCCACATTGAGGTTAGGAACTCTAGTGGTTGGGGGCATGACACTATTTCTCCCAAGGGTAGTAGCCAATTAGTACATCTTCCACTCCTACATCAGTTACCAAGGATACTTAGGAGCCAGATCTTAAGGAGGGGAAAGACAAATATTTGGAGGTTCTTAAGGAGCTACACAAGTTGTTTTGCCTTCAATATGAAGAATTTGTGTGCAATGAAAGGACTTGGTATTTAGATTGAGCTTATTAGTGACACACAATTTTTCAACGTCCCTATAAATATAGTGACATGGAGAGAGCATTGATTTAGAGTTGGAGTGAGACCTTTTCGAGGTTGGTTTGGTGGAGATTTCACATAGAAAGTATGCTTTAGCTGTAGTGATGCCAGCCAAGAAGGACATGCATGGCAACTACACAAATAATTAGATGTGTAGAGATTACCATCCTATCAACCAACAAACTAGGGCTAATTGGTTTGCCATGTTGAAGGAGATCTAGATGCAATTGTGCATGCAACGGTCTTCACTTTGTTCTTCCCATCCTTCATGTGTATAAAGATGTGATGGTGCCGCCTACTAGTGGGATGGTGGTGGTGGTGCGGGGCCATGGACGGAACGGAAGTAAGTGTTCATGGGGATGGGGACAATAGAAGCAGAAAGAGACTTTGGATGGAACTATATCTCTAGAGATATTACTAAAGAGGATGGAGACAACATATGGGAAGAGAGATGTTGGAACTATATCTCTGGAGATATTACTAAAGGGGATGGAGACAACAAATGGGAAGAGAGATGTTGGATGGAAGAGAGATGTTTATAGAGTGGGGGACAAAGGGACTGATATATGTTTAAGAGGGTATTTTTTGCCACGTGTATCATCATTGGCACTGGGATTAAATTTTATTATATCCACAACATATAATTAAATAGTTTTTTAAATATATATTTAATTTTTTGAATTTATATGATAAATTTATTAAATAAAAATAAATATTTAATCATTAGTCATTACAATGAAATTTATTTTTAGCATATTATTAAATTATTAATCAAATAAAATATAATCATGAAACATATTACTTGTCTTATTCAACTTAGTTATACTCAACTTTGTAATAGGCACTAGGTACAAGATACTTAGAAGATATTGCAAAGAGCAGGCTTTCACTTGTCAATTTTATGACTGAGATATATAGATTTAGAGGTTTCACTTATAAATATGGAACTTGAGAGTTTGCTCAATGTAGTTGATTTAATTCAAGCATGTAATTTTTATGAGTTTATAGTTCTTAAGTCCAAACAGATGAATGTTGAGACAATATACAAATCATAGTTATGAATATTTGGTAACTTTTTCATTTGATCCATTTTATGTGTTTGTGGTGGAAATGGAAAGTTCTATGAATTTATTATCCAATCAAAATAAAATCAAGCAAGGTATCATAAGTTGCCAATCAAGGAGGAAGATAAGTCCAAGATAATATTTTGGGCTACTAATACTCATGATGTCATGTTGTGGATTGCGTAGCCCATGGAAAAGTAAACAAGTATGGTTTATCTCCACAAAGATGGAGTAGATTGTAAGGCGGATCCCATTGTTGAGCTACTACCAAGTGAGCAATCCATGTGCATTCAAGTGGCTGGCCATGTGGAGTATGATCTTATCCTTTTCAAGGGCTTTGATGTATATAGGTGGTGGAGAGTTGAGAGAAAGGTATTTTTAGTTTGAGGTGTCTCTAGCGGAAGGAGGACATTGGGAGTGAGAGTTGTAGTAGCGTGTGAGCCTTAGAGCATTGGGGAAGCATTTGAGCATGAGATGTCCCATGCTCCCAATATGTTACTCTTGAATCCTTTTCTTAGACTTCAAATTCTACACTATGATGGCTTACGGGATTGGATGGTGACACAATTTGAGGTAGCATTCATGGAATTGATGATAGGAGACCCATATTTGGTCCTCCTTCTAGTGCTTACTTACAAGCAAGTTTGGGATTTGATAAAATATGTCTTCTTATAGATGGAAAATGGCTTGATTTCTCTCATGAGCTTCAAGGTAGAGTTGTGAGGTCCATTTGTCAAAAAGTGAAGAGGCTAAATGAAAAATTTGTAAGAGTTTGGGTTCCAATAGGAGAAGCTTGGACTTCTTCAAAAATTGAGGGAGTTTGGGGAGGTCATTTGAGAAGAGGAGACCATAGTTGGAGAAAGGAGATGATAGGCTACAATTAAGAAATGGAAAAAAATGTTTGAGTATATTCTGGGAGAGATATAATAGATTGAATCAAGAGGGTAAAATTTATACCTAAGAGTAAAAAATATATAATTTGGAGAGCTTTGTAAAATATTTTTATGATTTGTAAGTGGATAGTAGACAAAGTATTTATAGTTTTGAGTAAAAAAGTTTAGGTATTGATCAATCTCAAATTAGATCTGGTCAATTGAAGTTGGAGCTCTGGGAAGTGAGATGTTGGAGGTGAAATGCTGATTAGGTTTTGAAATTTTGGTCACTCATGAAGTTGTGGTTTGAATCACCTTATGAAAATCTCTAGTACTATTTGTGGTTAGGTCTTGCACTCTTTGCAAAGTTTTCATGTGACCTCAAATAGAAAATGTAGGGTCTTGGATCAAGCACACTTGGGGTCTATAGAGCTCACGAGTTAGCCAAACTCATGAATTGATCCTTATCTAGGGATTGGGATTTGATTAAGCCATTAAACTTTATAGGGCTTTAGAAAAGAGTAAAAATAGCTAATATGGAAAATTTGGTTGGCTTAGGGTCCATAAGGAGTGAAAATTGATGCTATAAGTTCCACTAAAAATTCTTTCATAAGTTCAAGAGGAGCATTTCTATATTCAGTCACTACTAAATGCCAATTCTTCCACCTTTTTTGTCCATGATTGAAGATTTTAGATTATTAGAGTGGCTTTGAGGATTATGTGTATCTTTGATCTTGAAATCTGGTGGAAATTACCAAGAGCTAGAAGCAAACCCTTTGTGATCACCCAACAAGTATCACTTTTGTGATAATTTGTAAGTAAAGTTTGTTTCCATATAGATACTAATCAGAAATGGTAAAATACAAAGTAAAAAATAATTCAGGTTCTTGAGTTCTTTAATCTCATAGGTAGAAACCACACCCAAAAGAGAGAAACAAGCACTAATATGTAGTCTTGTCACAAATCAAAACTCCATCAAATCTTTCCAAACAATCTTGATTGTGATGATTCAGATTTTTCCAAATAAGGCTACTTCCAAAGAAGACTACAAAATGATTTCACCTCAAGATTGTGTTCCACCTCTCCACTAAAGGCACAACTTCCTCAATCAAAATTGCTCCGCATCAACCCTGTGCTATACTCACCAATGAAAAATACTACCAACACTATAATTCTTCTCATATTTGTCAAGGCAGTGCTTTGATCGGTATCCACTCAAGATCATACACACAAAATCAAATCAGAACCGTGGAATCCAACATCCACACAATCTTACTGACTTGCACTTTGAAATTCTCTAAACACTCACAAACACACACACAAGATTGATATTCAGAATTAAGTTGAAACAATGAGCACTAAGTTCCAACACTTTGCTTTACTAAAATTCAAAATTAAAATTAATTCTGAAGTTGAATAACAACACATTGCAAATGCTTCCTTTAAATAGGTAAAGCACTTTGACAATTAATAACAAATATACTATTTCCTAACAACTTTACCAACCTACAGATCCAAGATTACAAACCACTTCTTCATATTTGCCTCTTCATATCTCAAATTTGTTTTTACTCCAATCCGATGTCAACCTCAACTTTGGTTTCCAATATTATTACAATTTATTCTCACTCTTTGGATCTATCTAATACTACTACTCCATCCACTTTTTCTATTATATCTTCACTCTTGACTACAATTGCAAACATTGGTAATCTATCTACTTCTTCATAAGCTAACCCACTCTTCTCTAATGTCTTAGGCAACTCATCCAAAGACACATGGACTCTTATTTCTACAATTTTGGACTTAATATTCATTTTCATCTCACCACAAAGTCTATCTAAATCAGATCTAACCAAATCTAATCTGAGACAAACATTGTCTCCTACCTCTTACATTTTCCTATCCACTTGATCTCTTAAGCCAATCAAAAGATCATTTAATTCTGCATCTTTTGCTTCCCCTTCCTATTTTCTTACACCAACAACTTCAACTCCCGCAACCTCACCTATTCTAATTTAACTTTAGCTTCAGTACTTAGCATCACTTTCAACTCCTTCATGACTGCTCCTAATACATTTGACTCCACGCTCGGAACTACCTTCTGCTTACTTCTCTCCAGCTCCAATTTGATCTGATACATAGTCAACTTGTCCTTGAATTCAACCTTCAATGCCTTCTTCTCTTGCATATACTAGACTAATTTCAACTCCTTGGAGCAACCTTTGCAATCGTTCCTCTTCTTGATTACATTTGGTCAATTTTTGTTGCCAAGCTTGGTCTCTTTATGATTTTCTCTTCTTCAAACTCTCCAACTCTTGCTTTACTATTGCCGCCATTGCCTTTGAGTGTTTGATGTCACACCATTTGTAGTGTCACATGTAGATTGCTAGGACACTTGAGTTGCAGTGATAGTAGTTAGAGGTATTTTAGCAATCACTCATAGACTACTTTTTGACGGTCAGATTTTGTGTTTAGGGTCATGGTGAGGCCCATCATCAATTTTTGTACCATTCGCACCATTGGATGTGCAATCAATGAGACCGTTAGGGTTTCAAACCTAGCTCAAGTCTACGTGTATACTTTTGAAGTGCATCTCTAGAGAGCACACTTCTTTGATGTTGAGCCTTCAAGTTCCTGGCTATGGTGGATAGAGGCTTTCAAGCATCACTAGGATTCTCTTAGCTAGAGTGGGTGTGGCTTGACTATAATTAGTGCCCAATTGTTGGTAGTTTATAGAGTGATAGATCAAGTTTTGATCTGAGTTGAGTTGATTTGAGTGGTGTAAACAAACTGATTACAATAGAGAAATGAGGTTAGAGAGAAATTGGGTGCCAGAATTATGAGCGCTGCTGGTATCTCCAAGCTTGGTGGATTGTTGGTAGCTCAATCAAAGTTTAGGTTTTCCCTAGTGTGCAAAAGCTCTTTGATTGATGTAGATTTGACAATGAGGTAGACGGTGTGTGGAAGTGTTGGCCAAATTTTGAGCAATGGTTGTGATTTTGAGCTTAGGAGGTGAAAGCAAGACCGATTTGTTGCGAGTTGGGCTCAGAAAGTGAAATTGAAGGTGGAGTTGAGAACCTATCCTCATGAATTTGTGATTTGGAGAAACTTGTTTTTTCAATTTGGCTCAAGTGAAGAGTTAGTGGAGGATTTGGTGGTCAACCAAATTTAGGGTTTATGTTAGATTTTTGGTGGATTTTATGTCAAATTATGGCCAGATTTGGAGGAGTTTTGTAAATTTGGAGGAGTTTTCCAGATTTAGAGAGGGTTTGAACGGGCAAGAAGAAAGGCCTTATTTGGCTGAATTGTGATGTTTAGAGGCTTCAAAGCATAGGGCTATAGGCTATAGGGGCTACAAAAGGCATAGAAGGGTAAGCAAACCAGCTTTTTGGCATGAGGCTAGCTAGTTTAAATTAGATCTTGGTCATTGTTTGGTAAAATCTGTCCATCCTGCTAGATTGTGTACAATACGGTTTGACCCCTAGAACTCTGGTTCTTAGACTCGTGCACTTGCCAACTGGTCCACCCTCACTTGTTTTCTTAGTGACTAGTCCACTATTATCTATACACTTAAAGCTTTGGCTAGGAGGGGCAGTTTGATCCCATTCTTGGTGATCTTGGTAGCTTAAGACGTAGATATGAACTAGTAATATGTCAAATGCCATATAGTGGCAGAGTCAGTCCCTTGTGGCTTTATGAGATGGAGTGTATTTTTTTAGATTTCTTGTGATTGGACCCCCTCCATTCTCTACTTCTTGTTTGTGTACCACATTTGTGTGAGGTGCCCTAAATTTAGAGCGTTGGTGCTCTTGTGTGTTCTTGGTGGTGAGGTTAGAGTGATGACCAGTTAGACTACCTTTGTTTCTCTTTGATGAGGTAGGAAGTGATGGCCTACACATTGTGAGAGTGCATGTTGTGATGGCAGGTTACAAGTCACCTTTTCACCTAGTGTAGTTGTCTCAATTAGAGTTACATTAGTGGGTAGTGTTCCCTTGGTATTGGCACTTGGTGGTGTTTGGTTCTTGGTGGGGTACTTGCGGTTGCGGTTGGCGGTTGGCGATTTGTGGTTACTTTGTCATGATGGAGTTCTTTGGGGATTCCATAGGAGATAGCCTTGCAATACATAGTGGGTTTACTCGGAGTGACACTTGGTATCAGCCTATATCTCAGGTCCCAATGAGGGAGGAGATTGATTTTGAGTTGGAGTTGACATAGGAGTTGATTCAATTGAGAGTGTACTTGGCATGTCTGCATTGTTTTTATGGGACATGGAAAAGATTTATACGGCTTCCAAAGGCCGCATTCCTTTGGTATAGTGTGTACCATTGAGTTGGATTACTTCATTCAAGATTTGATGGTTGGTGTGATCTGCAGTAGATGCAGAACCCAATTTTGTTCACACCTTTCATGGCATGAAGGGGCTTGTTTCAGCATTTGGAAGGTCTACCAATGGACAACTAGCATGAGTTCAAGAGAGCTCACTTGGAGGAGATTGAGTTATGGAGATAGTATTGGTCTCCAAACTATGTCTCCATTACTTCAGGCTTAGTTTCTATGGGTAGATTGGCTGTACCCACAAGTTCAAGCTTGAGTAGCATTGGTGGAACTAGTGGAGGTGCACTAGCTGGAGATTGTGCTACTACAAGAAGAGTTACTATTACAAGAGGTGGTGTAGTACTGGGGTTTAACCCCATGGTGGAGTTCTTCCAATGTTTGAGGTAGAACTACCAAGGAGTGCAGACTAACAAGCTAAAAAGCTTGCATGAGTTCTAGTGGAAGGCTGGATAGAGCCTACGTGAGGCATACACTTGCATGAGATGGCTGATCAGTTTCACTCAGGGAGTTATTGAGGCCCAAGTAGTCCAATTTTGGTATGGGATATTGGATAAGGAGTTGTAACGTCAAGTTTGTGATACTACATTGTTACAGGCTACTTTGCCTACTTTGGCAATAGTCTTTGGTTTGGCTAAGCGTATTGAGCTCAACATGGTGGAGGAGAGAATGGTGACATTTGGATTTGGTAGAGAGATCTCATCTACAACCGAGACTTCTTCTAGAGTGCATCAGAGTGCACCATGCCCAGTTAGTTTTGAAGACAAGGTGGATAGCCTAGATCCTATAGAGCAAGTGGAGGGCCTAGTGGAACTAGACCCTTACCTTCATTTTCGGATCAATAGTGGACAGTGAGTGGTGGTGTTGCTTGTTGGACTTGTGGTGGACCTCATCATAGGAGAGAGTGTACTTAGGGCAATGGACTTGATACCTCTGGTGCATCATAGCCAACACAAAGACAGTGTGAGCATTGTCACGTATATAGTCACTATAATGACCAATGCTTTGACCTACACTCAAAGTTACGGAGTGGTAGGGCTGCTATGGTAGGTAGTAGAGGAGCTCTAGTTCATGGAGGAAAAGGTGATAGAGGTAGTGGTAGAGGATCTACACCTAGTAGGGGTGTAGTACCTACTCTTGCTTTTTATACAACTATGGCTACTCGGATTGAGCAATTTCAGCATAGATTGGCTAGTATGGCCATTGCTCAAAGGAGATCAAATTTGGGTGTTGAGGCTTCCACCTCATATGCTAGTGATATAGATGCTTTGGACTTCATGTGCAGAGCAACATAGGTGGATACATTTGCAATAGTGACTAGGAGTGCAGTACTTGCTCTAGAGCTTATAGGAGCATAAGTGGAGTTGGACCCACAGAGAGGAAAGGTTGGGAGATAGGTCAAAATTCCCCAATCTTTCATGCTATCTGAGGCCATATAGACGTCATCCATAGTTTCTAACGTCCTAGTGCAAGTGTGGTAGGTGGTGATGGGATGCATGATGGACTACCTACTAGTTAGCCACCTGCTACTACAGATTGAGTCTAGCACAATGTTGGGGGCGGCTCAGCTGATTATGTGATATCCTTTATTTTTAGCCAATGACATGTGTACATTGGGAGTTGACCTAGTCCCAGTGTTCAAATTGGCTACCATGCTTTGTGAGAATAGGGATGATGTGGTTACTACTACTAGAGCAGAGGTGGTTGATAGTGGAGTTGACTTGGTTGAGGAGCATGGGATTTTCTCAACGACCACTGGTTTATGGCAAGCAACAATGGCTAGATTGGAGGGGTTGCTAACTAGACCGGCCTTTGAGAGAGTGCAGTTCACACTAGGTGTCGTTCTATTGGATAAGCAGAAGGGGATTTTCTATTTGGTAGGACCTTCAAGGAAGGTCTATACACCATAGAGAGTCTTATTATACACTGGTGCGCAATCCTTTTTGTTGGGGAAGGCTGTAGTTATCAGTCTAGGGTTATGGAAGATTGATATGGAGAGGTATCCATTTCAGATCCAGATATCTCTAGGAGGTGGTTTGACACAATACATCATGCGTGGAGAGCTAGTTGTTCAAATTCAGCATGGTCATTCAATTGATAGCTTGGTGGTGAGAGCTCAGGCTATGGCAAAAATAGTTAAGTCATATGATGTGCTAGTTGGTAGAGCAGTGTTATACTCCATGGGTTTCAGAATTGACTATTGGAAGGAGACAACCTCCTATATACCAGGTTGGCAATCATGTGAAGGACAAGTACATTGTCTACTAGTATGCTTTAGTAGTGGTAGTCTTGGCTCACCATAGTCCAAGACCATGACAACATCAATTTTAGCTTTCAGGGGTCTGGTGATTTGTTGGATGAGCCTCTAGAGTCAATTACCTTGATACCTCTGGATACCACACTAATTGCTTGGTAGTATCTGGTAGAAGGAGTATGTCTATTGGAGCTGTTTGGTGGGATTAGCATTGGACTAGCTGCAATACTATAGGCGGGTATACAAGTACAAAGGTACTTGTATGTGGAAAGAGATGAGACTGCTAGGCAAGTCTCTCTCCATCATGTGGCACACTTGGCCTATTGGTATCCTAAGTTATTACCAATGTCAACAATTAGTGGTTACCAGAAGGTCTTAATAACAGACATTTCTTTGCTGGGGGTGCATGATCTAGAGAGACATGGGCTTGTTCAGTTGGTGATTTTTGGATGGCCATGTTAGGGACATACACATGCTAGCCAAGGTTAAGGTCTTCATGATCCCCTTTCTGGTGTGTTTTGGGAGATGTTATGAATACTACGACATCTTTAGGTTCATTAGTCTATTTCTCCCGCTTAGATTTTGGAAAATGTCCCTTTGATGGGTGATTCTCACACCCGGGTGGTGGCGATTACACATCAAGTCCATACTTGGATAGGAGCTATTATATTGTTAGATGCAGCCAGAGTAGGATCATAGGCTCATTGTCTTTGTCTTTGGTGGATGAACCTCTTACCTAAAGAGGTTCTACAATGCTCTTATGATACAATTTAGTGACTAGACCAAATCACTATTGATGACATCTTGGATGTTGGGCATCAGTCTTAGACAGTGGTAGTGGTTTATAGGTCACCTATGGCAATAGTGAACTTAGTTGGACAACCTAGAGCCGCTTTTCCCACACAGATGAGTTTCCCATACTCATGCTTTTTGAGAGGGAGATCCTAGACTAGTTTGGGATTCATAGTTACAACAATTGGTGGAGCACAATGCCAATGAGAGAGAGTAGGCAATGGGTTTTTGCATTGGTATTACCATTGTTCTAATAGTGTTAGAGACATCCAAGCATTAGGTGTTAGGTTAGGCTATGGACTTGAATTGTTTGACCTGGATTGTGAGCCTTGGCTTGGTAGAGCAGCGTAGGATGCGCTTGATAGGCATCACCACTTGAACACTTGTGAGCCCTGTGCCTATTGAGATGGTTCAGGCACATGTTGGGGACGATGGATTGAGTGGACATGGTATTCTTGGGACACAACTAGTGGCTACTAGGGAGAGTGGTCTACTTGGAGTCCATCCAAGTCACCATGGTCTACTTGGATTACACTCTTGGTCTACTTGGGATGCAACTAGAGGATGTATGGAGCTTGCAGCCAGATTGGAGAGAGTTTTTCACACTAAGGTTGGGACCTCTAGTAGTTGGGAGCATGACACTACTTTCCCAAGGGTTCAATGTAGCAGCCAGTCAACACGTCTCCCAATCCTATGATAGTTACAGAGGATACTTTGGAGCTAGATCTTGGACCCAAGCTTACAAGAGAGGAAAGATGGAGAGTTTGGAGGTTCTTGAGGAGCTACACAAGTTGTTTTGCCTTCAATATGAAGGATTTGGGTGGTCTAAAAGGACTTGGTATTTGGATTGAGCTGACTAGCAATACACTAGTTTTCCAACAACTCTTGAGAGTAGAATGCTTTCCATCCATACATGAAGTAAGAAGGTGCCCAAGATGCAAGCAAACTTTTGTCCAAGCTTTAAAAAATGCTCTTTGTAGACAATCCTTGTAATTTTGATGTACAAAATTACATGACTATTTCCATGCTCCCCAAAATTCAATTGCATACTATGCCAGTTCTCTACTACACATATTTAGTTAATACTTGCAACCAATGTATTCCAATCTTCAATGAATTTTGTCCATTCTTCCTACATGGGAAAGTTCTTTAATTTGCAATGATTTTATTGGAGATATTCCATGGGAAAATCAGATTGTAATAAAAGGAAAAAGCCGTGCAATTGTTGAGATGATGGCTAGCTCCTAGTCAATAGCAATGATATGTGGAATCCGTTGGGGAAAGAAAATATTCTTAATATTTTCTAAAGCCCACATGTAACCTTTTTGGTTTTTCTACTCATGAAATAAAATGCAAGTGAAAATATCATGTTGGTCAGTGTCATACCTACAACATGGAGAAAGGGCATTCTAACTTTGTTTGCTTTTTAACTTGAGTCCATAAGAAGAATATTTGGAACTCTCTAGCCAAAGCAATTGTTGTAGGTGGTGCAAAAATGAGACTAGTGACTTACATATTAATGTCATACAAATGATTGTTACATATACCATCCTCTTGTAGCATATTAATAAGGCTTCATTTGCATTCCCCCTACCAATTGCATGTTCCATTCTATTTCCTTTGCATTATATGATTCTTTGGCCATCAAGCAAATATTGTGCTCTTGTTGACAAAGAGTTGTCAACACTACCTTTGGTGAGGCTCTTGCACTTAAAATCTCCCCAATTTTTGCAAGGCCTGCTTTTGATAAAATGCAAGCTTGGAGTTATGCTACAACATTTTTTAATCTCCTTGTGGTTGTACAAGCTATTCTTGACTCAAACATACCAGTGTTGGCTACTTGTTTCTCATTGAATGATAACATCCTATGGATATTTAAGTGCTCAAGTGCTTGATTTTGCTTTCTATTTTTGTTCATGAAGTACATACAATTGCTCTTTTTTTCTTGCACATACATGCAATACAACCATATTTTCCACATATCTCACAATTTTGACACTTTGTTGCATAAACAAGTTACTATCTATCCATGAGCATGATTTTGAATAACAACTTGTGCTTCCACAAGTGAACTTTACACTTATTCTTGTGTAGGTTGAAAATCATTGGAAGTCAATAATATTACACATTGTATAGGTTGAAAATTGGTGGGAGTTTATATTGATCTGTAGAGTAGTGTAAAGCAATAATAGTGGCATGTGGTCCTATAAGTGTTGTAGTTGGAAGCAATAGCAAAAGAAGAAACCAAAGAGTATGGAACATAAGTTTCATTATAGTCTTAAATTAGGATGAAACACAAAAGTCCAACAAATTCAGTCACTAGAATTCAGGTTGTAGAGTTCTCTTTAGTCATTGAGTTTTGTAGTTGTAAGCCTCTTCAAACAATACCCTTGGACCCTTGACCAAGAATCAGCTTAAATGAGCTTGTGATCATGCTAAGAAGACTAATGTGGTGCATATTTATCCTCAAACTTCAAGACAAGAGCCTACAAAGCATTTGCATTATGCATGGGGATTTACTTGCTTGCTTCATGGTCCTTTTTATCATATCAGCACTCAATTTTGATCAAAAGCTTGAGCTATGCTTTCTTCTTGGTCCTTTATGTCTTGTTTGCACTCAAATTTTGGTCAAAATCTCAAGCCTTAGATGCTTGAATTTTGGTCTCTTTTGTCTAGTCACTGCTCAAATTTAAATCAAAACCCCAAGCCGTATGTGTGCAAAAATTTTAGTTGAGTTGTCATCCATTAGATTGGTTGGGTCAATTAAACATCAACCAATTTGTTGAGCACATTAACAGAAGAGATAACATATTATACTCACCTTTTTTTTGTGTTTTGTATGTATACATTACTACACAATATAAATTGATGTCAATATCATACACTATAGAAGCACAACTCACACATAAGTCATACATGAACTCTAAAGTGCCATAATAATCAATCCTTCACTCCACAATCTACCAAAAGTCGGGCATTGATTACAGTCAAGCCACATTCACTCTAGCTAAGAGATTCCAAGTGATGTTCACCGGCCTCTGTCTACAATAGCCAAGAACTCAAAGGCTCAACATCAAAAAAGTGAGCTCTCTAGAGTTGCAATTCAAAGACATACCTCTTTGCTTGACCTAGGGCTCCAATTGTAATAATGTTGTTGATGTTGCATCCAAAGGTGAATGGTGCAAGTGATGGTGGATCCCACTATGTGATTAATAGCCCTACCATGAAATCAGACTGCCAACAAGTAGTCCATGAGTAAATACTAAAATACCAATGACTACTAACACTACTACTGCAGCATCCAAGAAAACTAACCTTGGTGCTACAAATGTTATGACAATTGTTGTGCGTATATACATTGTTACACAACATACATTTTTGTCAATATCATACACTATAGAAGCACAACTCACACATAAGTTTTACATGAACTCTAAAGTGCCAAAATTGCCCCCTAGTTGGCGGTTAGGTCTCTCTAACTCCAATTAGCTATCTACTCCAAGTATATGGTGTACCCTATGGTGGGCAAACATTAGGAGGTTGGGTGCTATTGAGCCCCATTGTTAGTTTTTTGTTTGCTATCTATACCATATAAAGGGTGAAGTTGGATGCACATGTTCTAAGATTCAATAGAAAGCCTATGAGATAGGCTTTTCAATGATATGAAATATGCCACAACCAGACCACTATAGTTCCCTTGACAAGGTCTCAAACTTGGCCCATTTTTTGTAGGTTTTCACCCTAATTCCAAAATTACTAATTGAGGATGTGGGACCCACATATTTTTATGAGTTTTAAAGAAGAAGTACATTGGTAAAGCCAAAGGAGGGCTAAACAAGGAAGAAACACAAAGAATCATATGTTTGGCGTAAACCTAAAGTCAACCTTGGGTCACACAAGTCTAAATCAGGACTCAGGTCAGGCAGATAGAAGTATGAAGCCAAAGATAGAGGACTTCAAATCAGGATGCACAACCCAATTCAAAGAACCTATAACAACTTTTCCTTGCATTCATCCAATCAAGAAACTATGTGGGAAGAAAGTGACTACCTTGGGATTAAGATGACCTTGAAAGTGACAAGAATCCAACCCGTAGAATTGGTGGGTAAAAAAAGAAGTGATTGAAGAATGACCAATCAGCAAAGGACTATAAAATTAATTTTTTGACAAGGAAGTGCAAATTTTAGACAATATCATGTTATTATTTAGAGTCAACCCAAAAGAATGCAAATTGTGAGTATGCAAGAGGAGTGGACTAGAGTCTTGGGTTTGATCTTTCATAAACAAAGAGTGAAGAAGTGCATGATGGCTCCAAAGGGAAATAAGTAGAGTGTGGTGAGGGATCTTGCAATTTGTCAATTAGATGTTGTGGCAAGGATTGAAGTCTTGACCAGACTTTGCATGACAATTTTGGCCTGGAACTAGAATTTGAGCTTTCTAAGGTTCCAGGGAAAAATTCGCTGCCAGCAATTGCAAAGATGGGCCCAAGCATGAAGAGAAGAGGGAAAATCTGGCTTCATAGACTGAGTTAGATTGGAGATTAGCCATGGGAAGAGAAGTAGGAGAAGTAGGAGGTGTCACTTCTATTGAAAGTGTGAGCCTTTGGAAGAAACTATCAAGGTGAGGAACTCTTTCAATAGATCTCACACCAAAAATGGGTACAAGGTGGACAGCTACAAGGATCCAATACAAAGAGAGAATTTAAATGCAATGATGGCTATGTTCATGCCAAAGTGGACCACCCATGTAACAATTCAGCATGTAGTCTTCTTTCACCAAATGTTTGCAAGAGAGGCGGTGGACTGGGTAAAGTGTTTGCACCAACAGGATGAGTAGATGATTACCAATTGGAGAATGGATATGCCGCTCCACTATTTTGTACCCTTTGTAGCCCACTTCTACTTTGGGCTAAACCTGCTTAGCTTGGAGGAGAGAGGAAAAATGGTGTCCCATTTTCACCCCAATTTACAAAGAGAAGCAAATGAGGATGAATAATATTATATCAAGTGGGTTTGTGAAGGCAATGACTATTATCTGAAGAGTAGAAAGGAGAAGATAGTGGTAATGAACATCCCCATGTCAAGGAAGAGAAGTAGACTCAAAGGAAAAATCATGTTGGTATAGCCCCAAAAGATACAAAGACTAAATCCAAAGCCCACACCGGTAGAAGTGAAGGAATTGTCTTAAAGGAAGAATCAAAAGGAGAAACAAAGTCAAAGGGAAAAGCCTTGGGAGTAAAAGAAGAATTTACCATGTTAAGTGAAGAATCTAGCAATGGTAGTGAAGGAGAGACTATTGGTACTAGCCGGCCTCTGTCTATCATAGCCAAGAACTCAAAGGCTCAACATCAAAGAAGTGAGCTCTCTGGAGCTGCACTTTGAAAGTATACTTCTAGACTCAAGCTAGGTCTGAAACCCTAATGGTCCCACTAAAGGCACACCCAACAGTGCAAATGGTGCAAAGTGACAGTGGACTCCACCATGAAGTCAATACCCCAAACACAAAATCTGACCGTCAGAAAATAGTCTATGAGTGATTGCTAAAATACTTCTAACTATTATCATTGCAACTCTAGTGTTTGAGCAATCTAGATGCAACACTACAAATGGCATGACAGTTGTTGTGCATATATACATTGCTGCAAAACATACATTATTTTCAACATCATACACTATAGACATGTAATTCACACATAAGTCATACATAAACTCTAAAGTGCCACAATCACCCCCTAGTTGGCAGTTAGGTCCCTCTAACTCCAAATAGCCATCTACTCCAAGTTTATGGTATACCTTATGATAGGCAAAGATCAAGAGGCCGTGTGCTATCAAGTCCCATTGTTAGTCGTATGTCTGAAATCTATACCATATAAAGGATGAACTAGCTATAGGTCAAGTACATCTAGGACATAACCACTGTCTCTAAGGAACTACCATGAGGGGAGGAGTCATACATACCATATGCCATCCTCTCAAACAGCTATCACACACATAGTAGCAGCTCTACCAAAAGAGCCACATAACATACACCTCAAGCCTGCACGTACAAGTGTTAAGCTTGGGTCCATAGTACCATCAATGTTTGGGAGGTGACATGGTGCAAAATTTCACACATGATCCTTCCAAACAACTCTATCATGTCCTTCCAACACAAGGACTCCAAATGGCAAAACCTCACACACATTCAAGATAGTGCGGCCTATCAAAACATCAAGTGTTGTCAATGCCATCTATTACAGATATAAGTAGTCACCTAGATGAAATTGATAGATCAAAGGTCTATATCCTCTTCCTCAAATAGTAGCATAATGAAAAGTATCCCTATGTTGAGCAATCACCAAGTTCTCAAAGACCATTGGCATCACTCTTTGAAAGATCTCTACCTATTGAGAACATGCACTCACACATACATCTGGATCATCCAAGTCCAAGACTACAGTAGCATCTCAATGAATGGTTTCAAGTAAATCTAGATCTTGTCCATAGAGTAGGAAGTAAGGAGAGAAAGATGCTAAGGAGGCTTGCCGGCTAAACTGATAGCCCATGGCCAACCAAGGTAATTGGAAATCCCAATCTCCCAAGTGGCCTCTTTGCAAACCATACTTCTGCAATCCACTCTTTATTGTTTGAACCACTCTCTCTGCTAAGCCATCTGCCTCAGGGTGATCTTGGGAGGTAGTACAATGATCAATAAAAGCCTTGTCATACAAGACCTAAAACTCCCTAAGAACTCTGTACCTTGATCAGTCAAAACCTCAATTGGTGCACCAAAATGACTAAGAACCCGATCTAGGAATGAATAAGCAGTGTCTTCACTGGACTTGTCAAGAAGTGCCACCAACTCAATCCACTTTGAGAAGTGCTCCACCATCACAAATCATACCAATGATGTCTCACAATCAATGGAAAGGTCTTGCAAAGTCCAAACTCCAACGATAGCCCAATCCCATGATAGGTAATGGGTGCAACTGTGGCATAGAAGCATTAAATGATGCTCTAATTTGGTCACAGACCACACATTTGGCAACAAATTGTTGTACATTGGTTTGCATACCATGCCACCAATAATGACTCTAGAGTAAGCTACATGTACACTTAACTCCAAAATGTCCTAGCTCCTCATGAGCATGACGGACCAATTGTAGTCTCTGAGATAGAAATGGTACTATTTCCACTCTACCATCCTCCCATACACAAAGAAGGTGTCTGCCCTCCAATTTGAACCACTTGGCTTATTTAAGAACATTGTCTCTCTCCTTGGCCCCAACTATGCCACCCACAACATTAGTGCAAAGATAGTCCATCACTAAGACATCATCATGAATGTCTCGCTGAATTGTACCACTATCTACACTCTTTGGATCTATGACCTCAATAACTCCTCCTATATGCGCTGAGAGAGATACCACCAAAGCCTCAAAAAATATACAAAAAGGCAAGTGCATGCCAACCAGGCACCATCTCTTCATCTATCTTACCTACCAACGTGCTTTGGTCTGATCTTGTTGGCTAGGACATGGGTTTCTACTCAACCTATCTGCATCACGGTTCACCACTCCCAATCTGTGAATAACCATGAAATCATACTCTTGTAAAATCAGAGCCCATTGTGAAAGCTTCCTTGAAAGCTTGTCAGACTCTATCAACCACTTCAATGGCTGATGATCAATGATGAGAGTAAAGGGGTTACTAAATAGGTAATGTTGGAAATGTGCTACTACCCAAATTGCTACCAAGCACTCTCCCTTATATGAACTATACTTTGCCCCCATTGAATTGTTGGAGCAACTAGCATAGGCCACCAAAGACTCCTTCTCCTCATCATCATGTTGGGTGAGCAGTACTCCAAGCTCCAACATACTCCATTCAGTGTAAACCTGAAATGGTCGTCCTTGATTGGTCTCCTCAAAATAGAAGCAAATGTCAACCTCTCCTTGAGCTCTAGAAAATCTCTCTCTTGCTCATCTCCCAAACACCACTCCTATGTAAGCTTGGTCAGCTTTGTCAAGGCCTTGGCAATGGCACTAAATACTCTAACATATCGGCAATAGAACTTTGCCAACCCAAGGAATGCTCACATTTTTCTCACATCCGTAAGCCAAGGAATACATGCATTAGCCTCCACCTTGGTCTACTAAACACCAAGTCCTCCAAGGTAGATAGTGTGACCCAAAGACTCAACATGCTTGTGGAAGAACCTACACTTCCCAAGATGTAATTTGAGTCCATGAGATCTCAACCTCTCAAACACCTCCAACAAATGTCTCTATTCTATCTATGATCATGTAGGACTCAATAGGAGCATTCTTTAACTAAAATGGTAAGAATCTCCACTAATATAACACATCCTTGCCGTGAGGATCAATAGCCCAGAATGTTATCTTGGACTTATCCTCCTCTTTGATTGGCAAGTGATGATATCTTGCTTGAAGATCCATAGTACTAAAGACCTTTGCATGCTTGATTGCATCAAAGATGTCCTCCGGTGTAGGCATGGCATATTGATCAGCCCTAGTTTATTGGTTGATAAGACAGTAATCTCCACACATCTGCCTATCTGTGCAATTGCCATGCATATCCTTCTTGGTTGGCATCACTGTTGCTGATGCATAATCTCCATGTGAAATCTCCACCAAACCAACCTCAAAAAGGTCACTACTCTGGCTCCAAATCAATGTCCTCTCCATATCATTATATCGATAAGGATGTTTCACTTTTTCTTATGGAGATCTTAAAGATATGGTAGAAAAGTTGATGCTTTATGTTCAACATCAAGAGAAAATTATTTGCCAAAAAATTACATTTGATAGTGGGCAGACATTATTGAGCCATACTCAGCCCCTATAGATCAATGTCCATCACAAGATCTCACACTTTATTCTCAAATGACATATGACAAGATCTTTGAGGCACAACCATTTAAACATAAGATTTGTATAAAAGGACATACTTATAAATGGACAATGAGAATATCATCAACTCATTTCTTAAAAGTCCTTTTGGATGCAAATACCCAATTGTCTACAAACCACTTTCACCCACATTGATGATTAATAAGACCTTAACTACATTAACACAAAAATCACGAGCTAATAGTGTTCAATATGATGCTAAAATAGCTCACGGTAAGATATCACAAATTTATGCCACATCAATATCATTTATTGCAAGAGAAAATTGCACAGATTTCTCAATAGCAACTACCTATTATTCAAACCCTAAAATAGTATCTACACATGGTCATCTTATAGGTATAGTAGTTGGAAGCAATAACACAAGAAGAAACACTTCCGCCTTTGAGTATGTCAAGAAAAATAATCAACATAAGAGATATGTTGTTGGTATATTGCCAAATCACACTCATAGAACTTATACATCACTTAATTTTCAATCATTGAACTTGAATAAAACATAAAACAATTGTAAATTTTGAGTAGATGGCAAGTAAGGTATGACACAATTAGCTTATTATCTTTCTTTATATGTCAATCAAATTCATTGTGATTTACCTTGAGGAGTTGGATCAATTGGACACAAACTGAGGATTGTTTGAGCATATGAAAAGAAGAGATAAAATATTATGCTCTTTTTTTCCAATGGCTAAGCATTTCATTGCAAGATTTTGCTCATCAATGACTTGATTGCTAGTGAACAATGTTTCATATTTTTGGTTGTGTAAAGTTTCAAGCTTTGCTATATTTTTCAATGGTTTACAAAATGAAAGGTACTACTTCCTTATGGCATCTTCAAGTCTCTATCTGTTTCCTTTGGCTGTGGCTATAGTAACTCATATGACAAGTGTTTCAAGTGCAAGATTTTGGGTGAAAATCTGGAACAACATTTGGCCAAAAATTGGTCAAATTTCCTATAATTGAAGGCTTGATCTCATATAGAGAGCTTTGGAATTTGTATTTTCATTGCAATTTCAGCTATCTTTTTTTTGTCAATGAGGTGATGAAGGAGTGTTCTATGAATAACCAATCTACTAGTTGCATTGAACTTGAATGTCTAGAGGCATAATATTTGCCCTATATTTAGCATAAAACTACTTTGTCCACAAACCAATCCTACTCTAATAAGCAAGTTCTCAAATGACTCTTTGTTGCAATCTAGATTAGAGGCATGATGATAGATTAAAGATGGATTCTTGGGTAGCAAAATTTGGAAAGAAAAGTATGCATGGAGAATGGCTTTTGCAAGAACATTCTATAAGAGATATAATAATAAGAGAAAAAAGGTATGGGCTAAATGTACATACTTCAAATTCAATTTTTTATAATAATCTAAGAGTGTCTAAATTCCTTCCTCCAATCATTACTTGTTCATTTTTTTATCAATGGGACATACAAGAGCATGTCTCTAGAAAAAATAATTTCTATTTATTGAAACATGTCATTTGGGGAAAATCATAGGGCAAGAAGGACAATTAAATTTGGTGAGATCTACTACTTCAAGGTTTGTGCAAGGAAAAGTAAAACATTGTGGTAGTGCAATTACAACTAGGAGAAGATATGCCAAATCCAATTCTTCCATAGTTTGGGATCAAACATCCATAGGTGACTTGTTTTAATTGATTTCTTGTAGTGCTCATAGGTTGCTAGTAATAATGGATGGTCTACTTGGGATTATCTATAAAGAGTTCATGTGGTAGGTGCTCACTTGCTCTTGCTTGCTTCACGGTCCCTTTTGTCTATGCTTTATTTTTATCAAGAGGAAAGAAAATGTGCAAGAGTGACTAAATACCAAAACACTTTAGACATCATCTCCTCTATAAACACTGCTCTTCCACACAAAATCAGCAAAGATGTTTGTCTATGTACCAAGTTTCTTTTCACACATTAAAAATCCAAATTCCTATGTTCTTATCATAAATGTACATGATTTTCCTATCAAATATTTGTAAGCATAATTAAGAAGACATGAAAAGGGAGAACCAAGCAAAGTAGACAGGTCAATCCATAAATAATATTAGATTATAACATATTGAACTTCACCTATATATCTTAGTAAAGGAAGGTCATCCACATGTAAAGTATTTTTTGCAAAAGCAATATCTAAGCATTTTAAGGTAAGTACACAACTCTCAAGTTGGCTTGAGATTAGGTTTATCTAAGCTGGTGTATAAGACTTATATGTGTTGTTTGCCAAGGAATGAAAGAAATAACCTAATCCGGCAAATGATAGAAGAGCTTTAAAATGAGCCATAGTTAATATAGGTCCTCATAAAATATCTCCTTGTTTTGTATCTATGGTTGATTGAAGAACAATGACTCTCTAGTTTTTGGAAGGTCATGTTGGTAATAAAGAGAAGATGAACCATAAATGTTCCATATAACGAAACAAGACTTTGTCAAAGGTCCATCATGCTTTGTAAGTTACACAAAGATGAATGCCTGTAAGATACTCTCAAAAGCGTTCTCCATCCTCTTGCAAGACTACTTGATCAAGACAAATACCTAAGAGTGCTCTTATGCAATTAGATATTGCATATTACTTCTTGGTATGTATATAAAGAGAAAGGTGTAATTGGAAGTAAAAATGATATGAAAGAATAATGAAATAGCAAACAAGGTGCAATAGGCCGCCCTAATTAAAAATCATAAAATATCTCTTTTGGTCGCAAAAAGTCAACTAATACCTATTACTTGGTATTTGGTATATTTGATATTTGTCCTTATTATTGCTTATCAGAATTATTTTATAGGCATATGGAATAAGTGTGACATGGAATTAGTTTTAAATAACTCATAATAGAACTTGTCGTTGGATGCACTTCACTCCCATATATATATATATATATATATATATATATATATATATATATATATATATATATATATATATATATATACACACGGGTATGATCATCAATCTCTCACATGTGCATACCAAGTACTCTAATCATAATCCTTATATATCTTTCATATATAGATTTTTATCTCGTAAGACATAAAGAGTCTTAATACATAAGGTATAACATGCATATCAAATAATCCAATCATAATCCTTGTTCATATTTCATACATAGATCTTCTTGATTCCATAGGAGATAGAAGATATATAATGCATAAAGCATGGTCTATCATGTGTTACTCTATGCCTCGCCACGAGAAAGCAAAGCCATAAGGAACAAAAGGGGAACGATAATAACATGAGATACCGCAAAAAGCAAAGCTATCGCTAGCAAAAATAGCTATAATTACACTTGATATTTTATCTTGTACCTCCCAAACTTGCAAAATCACAACGTACTAACTTTCTATCCAAATGATTGAATTCTAGATTGCAAGATCTTAAAAGATATAAACACTCAAACTTCTACTTATCTTCTCCGTTGTTTCCAAACTGATATCAATAAAACCTAGGCAAGAAAACCAAAAGATTACATTTAAAAAATCTAACCTATTACTTGCATATCTAAAAACTCACACAAAAAGCAAGAAAATTAAATATTTTTATACCTAGACATTTTTGACGATATTCAATTCGGTTATAAAAAATACCAAAATTAAGAAACTACAAATATTCAGTTTACTTATTACTAGGGTATAGTGGTCTCTCTTGTCCCACTTATGCCTTTCCATCCCGTGAATTTGAATCCCCTCTCATCTATATTATTTACTTGTCAATACTGAACTGAATACACTCTAGGATATAATGGTTTTCTCGTCATGGAGAATCTGATAGGTGCTTTTCTTTTCTAGTTTATAAGCCCCTATGTCTTCCCTGTGCTCTTTGTAGCTTATTTCGCGACATCCAGCGCAGGTTTATGGCGTGCTTGTCACCTAGTTTCTGACTCTTGGTACATTCATCACACATTGGACGTTGAGTTCTGTTGGAACATCGACCGGTCAGCTCCAAGATCCTCTCATTCACACAGATTCTACCTAAAACGGCTCTCAAATCCCAATTGCTTCCTCATAGAACAGAAGATCTGAAAGATAAATTGAATTTTCAACATGCAGGCCAGCTGATCAGTTCGATAGATCTGACATTTAGCTGATCACAACATGAGAAGGAAAGATTCTTCGGAGGAATCGAAATAAGTTCAACGTTCCTTGTAAGCTGGGACAGGTGAGGAATATCATTGGCTTCTGACCTTTTTGTTCGTTGGGTCTGGTGCTCAATTCCTTTTTTTATTTCTTGATGTTTTTCTTTTTCTTTTTTTCTAGGGGTATACTATTTGGCCTCTAGCTATCTTTGGTTGTAGAAAGAAAAAGGGAACAACACTAAAACAAGAAGGATAGGAAGATCCTATAGTGCCGGACAAGGGTGAGATAAAATAAATAAAATAGTGGTTTTTAGTTTTAGTGTGGATAGAACTTGTCTACAGTTGACTAGACTCTTCTTCTTTAGTTATTGAAACTTTTAATTTAAGTTAAATATCTTAGTCAAATATGAGCAGCTAGCTGGATTAGCTCAGTTGGTTAGAGCGTGCGGCTGTTAACCGCAAGGTCGGAGGTTCGACCCCTCCATCTAGCGTTTTTGTGAGTGAATGCACACTTTTAATTTATCTTCTGAACAACTTCTTCGCTGTTCTTCATCTGGATGAGGTTTGATTCGAAGCCTCAGGTGAGAACTACGGTTGATATTTTGCCAACTTGAAAGTGTTTAACGCCTCGGTTAGTCTCGGTCGTTTCTTTTCACTATCCGATCATACCTTTAGCAACAATCCAGCAAATAGTTCCTGCTCCTTTACTTCAAGTTTCTTCATCACGTTCATTGTTCTCAAGGACCACATGAGAAGGTGAGCATCAGTTTAGCGTGCCTACATCTATAAGAATGTGCAAAACGAATGCTTCCACTGAGAGTTGAACTCAGGACCTCCCGCTTACTAAACGGGTGCTCTAGCCAACTGAGCTATAGAAGCTCCACGACAGTTTCTAATATTTTGGAGATTTGTCTACATAATTAAAGTTTAATGGTGATCCAAATTTGAATTTTAGCTTTATTTGGTTAGTAACAAAATTTTAGTACAGATTATACAAAAGGATCGTTCAAGCTGGGACTTCAACCAAATCACCTGATATAGTAACTTTCTAAACAAGCAAATTAATCAAATTGAGAATTCCTCCGATTCTTGTCGATTAATTTTATGACCTTCAATAAAAGAGAGAAGGCGACCAGGTAGCACACATGAAGGATCCCCATCAGTTTATTGTTGAGAGAACCCCGAGTGAAGATAGTCTACATATATGAGGTGGGAATAAGTTAGAGAAAGCTGCTCTTAAAGCTCTTTTACGGGGTGTGCAGCACATTACAGATCAGTTAACGCCCCCTTTTGTCTCCAGGAATAAAGTCCATTCGGGCACTGAGCTTTAAAATACCCCACTTAATCTCGCAAGTTTCCTTTGCCTTGATTGTTGTTCTCTGAAGATTCTCGAAAAGAAAGATCTAGTTCTTGAAAGAGAAAAGGCTACCGCCTAGAAAAACGACGGACGGGAAGAGACAAGAAAGGTAAAATGGGGCTAAGCCCCAATAGAGTTATGCAAGATATCTGCCTAAGATATCCGAGTTATGCAAGTTGTACTGTCTACACACAATTGGAGCATCCAAAGAAACATCACTTAATATGATTGTTCTCCTGTGGATTGCACCCGTCACTGCACTTTGTGGAGCAATAGACATACAATGTTTAAAATATATTGTAAAATATGAGAGTGAGAATAGTATCCATTGGCGCCTAACATGATAAACTTTCGTGCACTTCTTGACAAATGTGTCAAATGCGATGTCCATCGCTCCATATAACTCCAAGGCTAGAGGAATAGAGAGATGACCTCGCTGCATGCTCTTATACTTGGAGACCTTACAACCTGTTGCACTCGGGGCCCATTCGTGCACTCTCTGACAAATGTGTCAAATGCTATATCCATCGCTCTATATAATAAGGTTAGAGAAACAAAGAGATATCTCATTGCATGTCCATAGCTCCATATAACTCCAAGGAACAAAAAGGTGACCCTATACTTGGAGACCGTACCACCTGCTACACTCACTGCCCATCATGTATACCCCTGTACTTGGAGACTTTACCACCTGCTGTTGCATTCACTGCCCATCATGTATACCTCTGTACTTGGAGACTTTACCACCTGCTGTTGCACTCACTGCCCATCATGCATGCCCCTATACTTGGAAACCTTACGACCTGCTGCTGCACTCACTGTCCATAATGCATGCCCCTATACTTGGAGACCTTACGACCTATACTTGGAACCCTGCATGCCCCTATACTTGGAAACCTTACGACCTGCTGCTGCACTCACTGTCCATAATGCATGCCCCTATACTTGGAGACCTTACGACCTATACTTGGAACCCCTTGGAACCCTTCCGACATGCCCCTATACTTGGAGACCTTACTTCCTATACTTTACAACCTATACGTGGAACCCCTTGGAACCCTTCCGGACATGCCCCTATACTTGGAGACCTTACTTCCTATACTTGGAAACCTTACAACCTATACTTGGAACTCCTTGGAACCCTTACGACCTGCTGCTATACTTGGAAACCTTACTACCTATACTTGGAACCCTTACGACCTGCTGCTGCACTCACTGCCTCCGAAAATGTATTCCGCGTAGGGTCCATAACCTTAACCACACCAGCTCTTGAAGGTCACACCAGCTCTTGAAGGTGCTTTTGCCAATGTCCAAAGATTGCAGGCCGAATTCAGGATTTGTGCATTTGATAAAGTTGTGTTAGCATTTGTATGGTTGTGCAAACACGTTGATCGTGAGTTGTTTCAATAAGATTTGGCTGCAACGGTAGTTGGTTTCAGCAAATGAAGAAATCCACATTCAATACGCTGCGCGAGGTCAGTGCGTGTGGGGTATCATTCATCGATGAGGGATAGGATTACAAGGTAAACGGAAACAGAAGTGTGTTCCTTTGGTGGAGAAGACCAAGTGGTAAAATGCGGAAGAATCATACCACTGGACCCAATGCCCAAAGTGTAGTCCTATGAAGGAAATGTGAATCATTATTATTTTTTGTAACGGCTTAAAACAGTTTAAAAGAGTCGGTCTGTAGTTCAGATGCCTTCCACTACATCTTCCCTTTGTTCAAATACGTTGGGGCTGTCTCCCAGGAGAAGAAACGAAGTCACGCGTCCCAGAAGGGACAGAACGAAAAAGAGACTTTGCCGAGTGAATTGAACTCGGGCTCCTAAAATCGGGGTTCAGAGTGATAACCGCTAGACCATAGAACTACAAATTCCCGAAGTGGTTGTTAATACTAATCTCGTTTGAAAGATATCGATTGGTGGCGACAGCCCGTCTGCTGTCGATGATGAGACAGGCCTTTCCGCTGAAGAGCTCCCAACATGGAGTCTCCCTCGGTCTGAGACTTGATCAGCGATGAAAAACCCAAATATCTGAGAAACCCAAATATCTGGACCCTAGGAGTTCTAGTTCCTGAACGACAGACACATTACACAGAAGATCATCATGATCCATGTCAGAGAATATCAAAACGGCAGTTCTCATCCACGGCATCGTGTTGTGGATTGCTCAATGTCAAAAACCGCTTCAACAGCTGATGATGGTTGCAGCACTTGAAGACAGGTCTTTAATTTGGGAAAGTGCAGCTTAGTGTGGAGTCCGACATCAATAATTCCCGCCTGTATTGCTAGTTAGAGGCTGAACTGTCAAGAACTCAGAGGATGGTGCCCTAGAGTTCATGCCTCTTTCAACCCTGTCCTGCGTTCTTGTCAGTGCAGCGTCTCACGAGCAACTTACCGCTAACGTGTTGAAAAGAATATGATTATTGTAGCTGGCCGGGTCTCGCGTATCGGCACTTGAACATAAGGCGGGCCTAGATATCACTTGCTGCATTCTGAGCCCCACCAAAACCCTAGTACGTAGTATCCGGAAGCTGACTCAAATTTCCGAGAGCGGACGCCAGTTGATCATTCTGCCAAGAGCTACTCAGCAGTCTTGACCAGGATGAACTTACTCGAAGCCTCTCATGGACGTCCAGAGCTGCTGCAATGAGTCGTCACCGCAGAGGTGAGTGACGCACGCAGAAACTTACATCGACCAACTAAATAACGCACAAATTGAATCTGATCCATTTCGACCAATACAACTCAATCTTCGTAACTAGCGCTACGCTCGCTGTATACTTCAGAGACCTCGACAATTACTCTTACCAAAAAGCAAGCAGCCCTCTCCTAGGGTGGTAACCGACACTTCTTGGATGCGCGCTCCCATGGACGAGAGATGGCGAAACCGAACCTCCGCTGTCCACATAATGATGAACAGTTCTCTCGATCCTCTAAAGCTTCCCTTACCATATCACTCTCTGTAGGAACGCTTCTCCATGAATGGTCTTGACTACTCTACGAGGTTTGAAGATTTTGAATTTAAGGGGGCTTCGTAAGCCCCAACCAGCATGCATGCATGTCGATCAGGAAATTTTGCTTGCTCAGCTCAGCGCAACTGTCCATTCGATGCTTGCAGCAAAAAAGTACTCTAATCACCAGCACACATTACAAATATTGCCGGTGCAACACCATTCCTTTGACATGTGGACCGTGAACGTTAACCTCTACCGCGCTCTCTCAAAAGAAGCAGTATCTTTCAGTTATTTACATGCATGACACGTGAGTCCAGAAGACTGACGCTTTGCTGACACTCAGTGTGGCGGATACAACTTGCCCATGAATAGAATTTCCGTGACAGATAATGGAGTGCAGTACTGTCTTATTTGTACAACTTGCCGTGCCAGTAAGAAAGATGAAATTGATGAACAAGTAGTCACACTTTTCTGGTGCAGACGTTTCTTAAGGGTTTTGCTCAGGGTTCTTTTTCCCAAGATTAGGTTTGTGCCGAGCAGACGTTTCTTAAGGGTTTTGCTTTAGGGTTCCTTTCCCCCAAGATTAGGTTTGTGCCGAGCATGATGTGCGTTCGTTGGCTATACGTCCCTGGGTTCGGTTATTGGAGATTGGCGGGAATTGGAGCAGTAGGGCGTTTGAGTTAGTGAGTTATGGGGTCTTACAATTAAACATGGGTCCCGTATTATTTTATGGTAGTTGAAGCAGGGGTACATGTTTTGAATTCCGAGGTGAACGCGGTGCCATAACTTTAATGACGGTGAAAAAGAAAAACCCATAAATCTTTTATGGGTTTAGTGTATGTATGGGGTGATAAACATTAATAAGGGTAATTAAAAACAAGAAATTTGAATTCAAATTTCTCCTTATGCTACAGATCCGTGTAACTCGTGTAATATTTGCAATGTGATCCAGACGAAGAACTCAAATTCAAACAAAAAATGAGAGAAAATTACAAACAATTAAGAGCATGAGCTACACAAAAACCAAGAGATAATTGATAAAGAAGTCACATATAACATAACAGCGCACATCCAAGACCACTGACAAAAATGCCCCTAAAAAGAATTACGGCGCCGCTAATCAATGATCTAATGCTGCTAAAAAAATGCATTGAAAATTGCATGCATGAAATGAGTTTTTGGGTGATGATGCAAGGCGAAAGAAATCTTGATGATAATGATGTTGATCCATTTGATTTAGATCTGGAGTGTGATTTGTAAGAATATGACTTAGATGATATGAGTGAGGATGAGGACACCGTAGAGTTGCTTTGTTAGTGGTGGGATAGAAGACAGATGAGTCAATACATTTCAGTGCATATGTAGTGTTCCCGTAGCACCCATTTTGTGAACAAATATTTCAGAAGTCTTGGATAATAACCCCTTCAGACAATTGACACGCATAGACAAGATCTCATTTTGTGCTGTGGTGGAAATTCTGAACGAACGTATTGTATTTGAGATGAACGAAAAGGGGGAGAAAGCAAGCTCCTATGTGGATTTAGGTTGCTTGTGCTCTGGACAAATTTTGGACATAATAGGAATGGAGCTAGTTTGTCAAGAGGTACCAACATTTGGTGTATTAGTGTGGGATCCTAGATTGCTTATACACACAAAGTGTTTGAAGCAATCATTTCCATCATGTGCAATGAGATGCAATGGCCAGACCATGAGGGAAGGGCTAGGATTTCTTCTGTATTAGATGAGAAGGGTTTTGCAAGGGTTTTTCAACGTCACTTTCTTCCCCTCGGCACAAAGACTTGCTATAAATAGAGAAATATATTTTAGTCGTAAAGGATTCTATTCTATGAATGTGCATGTTATATGCAACAACAAAAGAAGATTCATCCGTTTTTGGAGTAAGGACCTATAGGTGGTTAGCACAAACCACCTACAGGTTTGTGCAAATTTGTAGTGCAAACTCAAACCAACTGCAATTGGTTTGCTAGAAAACCTGCACAAACTTGTTGGTTCCGCAAAGAAAACATGCTTTATATCTATCATTTGCCAAAATTTTGGATGTCGGTTATTGCCAATATCCACACTTCTTTCAAGTTGTTAGAAGTAACTTGAAAGAAAGTTCATATGACCTAACACATGCTCCTTAACATAAACCTTCTCTTTGGGTGTTGCAGCTTGGTTTTCAGTCTTGTTCTACTCTTTGCTTTGCTTTACCCCGCAATCACATCAATGTCATTTTATTTGGCAAAATAAAATCACCAGTTTCTCAAGAAGATACATTCATAAATTGTATTGCCATTTTTGACGGTTATTGATGGTTTTTTGACCTTTAAGCTTCAAATGCAACATAAACACGAGTAAGAAAAAGGCTTGCCGATTGAGACCATGAGCATCAAAGCTACAACATCAATGAAGCTGCCTCCTAGCTGAAGATCTTCAAAATTTGGAGATTCATCAAAGTGCAAGCACCCTCCAAAAGCGTTGTTGTTGTAAGTTTGATCAAGAAAATATTGGTTCAAAGGTGTTGTGTGCCTGGTCTTTGAGTTACGACAAGTTCACCAGAAATATTTAGGAGGTAGGCTATCTTGGATTATGTGCAAGATTGAGAAGCACTCTAAACTATCAATAGGTGAAGACCTTTCCAATCAACTTTGCATTATGAATACCGTCTAGCCTTAGAACATTTCATTTGTATTGTTAAGCTAGATAGCAATACAATGTCAAACAAGGATAAGAAATCTTGTACATGGATGACAATATCTTATTTACAATTGTTTGTTAGGTTACCATCACTAATAGTGATGCTCAAAGTCGACTATATTGGAGCTGAAGAATCTGAATATGATCTTAACCTCTATGATAGATAGGTGTTTATAATATTTGTACAACCAAAGGATGATGTGATTAACAAAAGCAAAACATTGAATGCTTGCCGTGTTTATTCTTTTTGTTGGATCAATATATGTAAACAAACAGATCAAAAACAAAGATGGGTCCTCAAACATGAATGCATTTGAGCTTATCACTCTTAGGCAAGGGCTTAATCTTTTTTTTCTTGTTGATAGACGTAAGGTAGAATCTAAACTTAGGCTAACTCTTACAATAAAATGATTCATGATTGCTTCAACAACTCTGTTGAACCATTATAGAGGTATGCAGCTTGAATAAAAAAACAATGAGAATTTTGAACAAATTCAAAATTTTGTGAAGGCATTATTTTAGGCAGACCTTGGACTACTTTGGAAATAGAAAACTCAAGTAGAGAAATGAGGTAATTCTGATCATCCTATAAGTAATTTTTTCTTGCACTTGTCAAGGGCTAAATTATATAATCATTAGGTCCTATGCTTTGATTGAGTGACTCTTGGACTTATGGCTCTATTTTATAAGCCATTAGGTGGTTTTCAACTCTAACTTTTTGAAATTATAGGGGTTAGAGCTTTGAACTCCATGAATTATTATACAAGTTGTCATAAAAGTTAGTGGTTGCAATAATGAATAGTCTTGTATAGATTTGTGGGGTACTAAAAAGTATTTGATAGAGGTGGAGGTTTCAAATTTAGATTTTATGGCTAGTTTATCATGAAGATGTGTGATTTAATTATCTAACTATGTGTGACTTAATTATTGATGCAATTTGGAGTTAATTCTAACCACCTATGTTACAATAACCATTCATATTAAGCCAAATGTAAGTGAGAGAGGGATTTTCATGGGAACCAAGTGTTGAATCCAAATTTGAAAATCATCCAGCATCCTTAAACAAATTTGAAAAAATAGCCTTATCTCTTTGAGCTCACATCATGCATCTTGGGCAGGTTAGAAAGGATTTACAAATTTTGAATAAATCCAAATGGTACCTAGTGAGTTAGAAAAAAAAATTATTCTTTGAAGGTGTTAGAATTTGTGAGTAAACACGCCACTTATTGCATAAAAATCGTGACATAAGATAGTAATAGAGATTGCATGAGCAAATTGAAACCTAGATTTGCTTCTTATGCTTTAGAAACATGGATGAGTCTCCTATTTCTTGTCCACTTATGCTTCACAATCTGAATTTGCTCTCATTCCTCATCTCCTTGTTCAATTTCAAGAATTACTTGAGAAGATTGTTGCTTTTGTCCCACTTCCATGTTCAAATGTAACAATTAAAGGATGAAAAAGTATTTTTGTGCAAGCACAGGTGGGCTCGGGGTTACAGTCCACACACCAAGTAGTAGCTCGGTCAAAACAAAAAAGTGCAAAAATGATTGATTTAGGATGGCTTATCACCACTACTTGCAAATCCTTGATTATTTGGAAGATCCGGAGCACTTAAGTCAAATCCATGGAGGAAATAGTAAAAACTAGTCCAGAAAAGCATAACATTCAGCTACATGGCCACTTACTTGGTTTCGCATGGGCAAGGATTTCCACTCTCTACGAATGGTGATAGGCTTTATAAAATGTGCAAGATACATGAAATCATACAAAGATACTCAAGAATAGAAAAAATTTTGCATTGAAGGAGGGTCTCAAAGTCGAGGACTTGAAGCAAGGATGGAGAACAACAGAGGATAAAACTCAATCATCTTTGTCCATCTTTTGAAAAAATGGATTTAATGTTGGGATGCATAGCTAATATATCTTCCCTTGCATTGGTTAGTATTGATGGTATTGAGGAGGAAGTTTTATTCATGGATGGAACATGCCTTGTTGTCATATCAAAGGAGGCCAATGAAAAAACAAGAGAAAATCCTCTTGAAGAAACAACTTCAATTAGCATCCCGAGCACCCAAGGGCCATTGGATTACATGTGTACATTTGGAAATTGTGAATGTGGAGCATTTGGAGTTCTAGACAAGGAGGTTCTAAACAAGGATGATATTTCCTATTTGATGAGAGAAAAAGCTTAGCAACACTACCATACTTGGGAAGCAAGAGGGAATGGAACACCAAGAATGACAAGAGTAGAAGAGAATCAAAGAACAAAAGTCAAAGAATCAAAGAGAAGGAGAGTCAAGAATTCCATAGTGAAGAGCAACCTAGAGATACATCCAAGGAGAAAGAGGAGCAAGAAAATGCAAAAGAAACATTCAAAAAGAAGGAAGTTGATTCTCAAAAGAGGAGAACAAACTTGATAGCTACCAAGATGGTCCCAACCCGTACACCCACTCTGGCTAGATTGTTGCAAGATTTAACATCTCACAACAAAAAAAGAATTGAATCTAGGGAGAGATGTAAAATAACACAAATTGAAGCTTTGCAAATGGCAGATCTTGAGAAACACAAGAAAGGAGTATAATCAAATATCTTAAAAGGCAAAGAAAATCAGGTCCAAAGCAGAAACTTTCTGAATCAAGAAGAGTGAAGCCAAATCAAAATGCTTTTACGCCATGATACGTGAACTAGCTCATGTAGAAAAATCTTCAAACGATATTAAATGAATTATTACCATATTATCCAAATAGATTCAAAAAATTATGGTGGTTCTAATACCAATTCCAAAGTAGATCCCAAGTTCCGTATACCCGATTATAATCTTGATTCAATTCCTTGTGGTATTTGGAACAAGAGTGAAGAATAGACAAGAGTGTGAGAGTTTAGAGCTCTATTATGCCCAATGTAAACTTATGTTGTATATAAAGTTTGCTAAGTTTTTTTTTGTACCCAATATACCACATATTTCTTCTTTAGCAATGATTATTTCCATGTGAATCATTGTAGTTCTCTTGCTATAGAATTCATCCATTTGTATATGCATAACATAATAATTTGATTATGATAGGAGAATTACATAAGCATGATAAGAGCATGAGAACTACAAAATTACCAAAGATACAAACTACAAACTACCAAGAGCAACCTCAACTTGTGTGACTCTCATGTTTGAAATTTTTTTAAATCTTGTCATTTATAATACAAAGCAACCAAATTATGTTTATGCCACTATCCAAACACTTGGTTCTCATTGACAGGTTCAACCCACACAAACCACATATGAGTTTGCATAGATTGCACTGCTCATGCAGTCCATATTCCGCCCACATACATGTGAGTATACTCCACACTTTACTTTGCACTCTCCATTGTAGAGTTGATTAGAACAATATAAAGATATACACATGTTCACATCTATAGTGTCCATCAAATCTAAATCAATACTACAAGTTTGATGGTTACAAAATCAATATTGCAAGTTCAAAAGAGAAATATGTAAAACTACATACATTATAACAAGAGGAAAAGTGTGTATGAAATATAAAGGCACTAAAGGCTAAGCTTAAGGTCTACTATGAATATCTCTCCATGGTGTCATGTAACCTCCAATATAAGGTAGGTCTAATAAAAAAAGGACTATATTACCACATCCATCTCTTCTCTTAAGCATGCATTAGAGGCTCACTAAATGCTCTCCCTAAAAGCTCACAAGTAGAACTATAATCCCTCAATCTAATGTTGGTACACTCTTCCTCTAGGAATCTAATGGTTGGAGCTGTAGAAGCCCTAAATCTATCTAGAAGTGATACAAGGAGCTGAAATAATGAAGTATATGAAGTACTAAGGGTATCACTTGGTGCAAATGGTGGAGGATGTATAGCATGAGGATTTTTCCTGCAATAATAAAGAGCCTTGCTATCCACAAATAATGTATCTTGGATATATTATCTTGGTGAAAGAGGTGGAGGATGTATAGCTCATTGAGGATGGTTCTTGTAATAAGGAAGAGCCTTGCTATCCACAAATAATTTATCTTAGATAATGAACCTAGTGAGGTAAAATTACTATATGGTCTAACCATAAAACCTCTAAATTCATCAAAATATCCATCCATCTCTACAAGGCATGCTAGGCAACATGAAGTGGTGTGAACTTCTACCAAAAGGTAACCAAGCTCACACATAGAATGCAATAGTGTCTCCACATCATTCTTGGACCACTTGTCCATATGATCACCTCAAAGTGAGTGATACAATACTCCATAACTCTCTAATTCCAAGTTGTGGAATATACTATGAAGTACTACTTGTGGTAAAATAGTGCCATTCCCTCTTCATGGTCTTGGAACACCACTCCAAGAAATGAGGTCTACTAGGATCTCTCACATCTGCTATACAACTCAAATCTAACACTAGAATCTTCCTCCTCAAATCTATATGGAAAATGATACAAGGAATGAATAATCTGGATAAAATCATTTTCTCTCTCAAATGAGTGAGTCTATGTATCTCATTACTCAAAGATGCCTTCTGCTCTTGAAGCTATAAGCATTTGTGGTAAGTGCCCTGAAAACTGAAAGGGGGTGCAATATCATCTCCAATGCAAGGTCTCTATTAAAAAATAGCCTCTCACAAATGCAAATAAGGCTTCTCTGTCGGGCCACCTACAAGAGTCAACCAAGTTTGATTGACTTGAGTAGCTTGTAAGGACAATGCTCTCCCATCTGATGGAGTTGTAGTCTTTCTAGCATGATGCACTTTGGATGAAGAACTTGAAGTCTGTGGTGGTGTTGGTGTTGATGCTAGTGCTAGTGTTGTTGAGGACTCTCTTTATGGTAGGATCTTTAAACAAACTATTGATATGAGCCATTATATGTGTAAAAAAAGCCTCACTTGGGATCTAAGTCCTCATCTCAACTAAATTAGCCTCTCTTTGAGCCCCTACCACACCTTAAGGGTCATCACCATGATTTATTTGAGTCCCTACCTGCTTTGGGAGAAACTCCTAAGGATACTGCAACATATCTACCTCTAACTACTCTCCAGCCTCCTAGGCAAGTATCCTTATATGATACCCTAAAAGTATCTAGTTGAGTACTCATCTCATGTACTCCTTTTGGGTCTTCTCCAATAGTTCCATAGTAATGATGAACTCTCTAATATAGATATCTCTTGAACTCAATATCCCTTTGATCTCTCTTTGCCATTTTTCATGAGTCATTCTAACTAAGTGAGTCTCTCTGCTCAATCTCTTGCATCACACTCTCTCTTCCTAATAACTCTTACTAACTCTACTAACTGCTTGCTCATATTACTCTCCTCAATACAGAGATACATCTCCCTCTTTGCTAGTATCTCTCCCTCTCTTTCAAACAAAATGTGCTCCTCAATCTAGAATTGCTCCTCCTCTATGCAAGTATTCTCTCATGCTCAGCTAGACTACTCTCCTTCTCATTCAAAAGCTACTCCTCTAGCCTAATATGCTCTTCTCTCTCTCTTTCTCTCTCTCTCTCTCTATCTCTCTCTCCTAGTCTCCTCTCATAAGAGGCCAGTCCATTCTCATCCATAGTGTGCATGTGCTCCCCTTCAAAGGTACTTGATAGTGATTACAATAGATGTGGCTCAACCCTATCTCTTTGTGTAGACTCTATGGATGATCATTGTGCTCATGGGTTCTAGGTTTTTGTACATCAACAGTTTGAGATGCATGGGAAGGATCATGAGGAGTGTGATCATCAAGTGCTCATGGAGATTGGATCTTCTAACATCATGAGATGCACTTTCTACACAATTTTTCAAACCATATCATGTTAACCACAAAGGGATTATCCACAAGTTTGCAATAATAAAAATAAAATATAAATCTCAAAAAGACACAAACATGTGCATAGGACTAGCTAACCCATACACAAAAGGTGCACTAAACTCTCACTCGCTCGATTGCTCATCAAGTGCAAGCTCTTCCTTTTCTGCCTTCTTGTGAATATAAACCTTCTCCTTTGCACCTCCAATGGTATATACAATCTCATTTTCATTGAGAACTCCACTCTCCATGAGTAAATGAGTGAGAACATATCCCACATGGGTCACACAAAAGCATCTACCATTTGGGTGCCTAACCTACTTCGAGGCTACAAAAAACTTTGCCTCAATAGCCAACACATAAGCTTGGCCCAATCATAGTCCACTAGAGTAGATCAAACAATTTTACTCTTCACTATGAGAGTGATGTTCCCATGCATAGCTTTAGGTCACCTTGCATGAATAAGTAGTGAACACAAGAGCTGGAAAATAGTTTGAATGTCAGATATGAACATTGCCTACCTTTGTCTCCTAGATGTCCTATCTCTCATATGAAACCAATCTTCCACCATGCTCTATGGAACTATCTTATTCCTCTCCGTAGTACCTAGTGGCAAACAAAATGCTTGGAAAATGAGAGATGTGGTGAGAATAAAACCTCTCACATAGACTATCTCTCTATGAGTGTCACTCTCCCAAGTGTGTGCAAACTCCATGCACAATGATAGTTGCAAATATGTCATCAATATTTAAATATTTAACATCTCACACAAAAACCTAACCTCCATTTCCCACGTCATACAAAAAAAGCATGCAAACATGCAAACCAAGCACACGTGCCATGCAAACCAAGTCACATAGATCGCACAACCTACTAGAGTTGGTTTGTGCAGCCTGTGCAAACATGATTTGTGCTGCAAACCCTGGTTTGCATGGCTTGTGTGCTTGGTTGCACAGCAATTGTGGTTAGGGTTTGCCAACTATGCGGTTTGCATGCAATTTCACTTGTATGTTTTGCAATTTTGAACTCAAATTTGGCATTTTGCAATTAGGATTTGATAGAATTTCAATACAAACTTACATGTGCTTTTGGATACTCAATGCCAAGTGTTATTTTCAATCTCAATGCTTTGAAATCAATTTCACAAATGGACTCTATAGCTTCTTGGATTTGATCTTTGTCCAACCAACATCACCTCAATAATAATATGGAGTTTAGCAATGTAGTTAGTAAGGCTAACAAAGTAGAAAATAAGCCAAAGTAGCCTAGAATATTCCAAAAGAATCTAGGAAGCTTCCCACTTAGCTAAACTTGCACCCCAAGCAAGTAGCTTCTAGAAGCTTACAACTAGCTTAGCTTGCAAGCCAAATAGGCAACTTCTAGAAGGAAGCTTCTTGAGAAGCTTTGTGGTTAACTTGGCTTGCACTCTAAGAAAGTAGCTCAAGAAGCTTCTTGAGAAGCTTCTCAAGGGCCTTGTATGCTACCTGTAAATACCCAACCCAAAGCTCATATTGGCATTCAGAATTCCCACACATTCAAGTGTCCCAATGTGAGTTTCCACTCTCCTAATTCTCTCCTCGGTCTTGATCTTTTACATTGGTATCGGAGCAAGAATGGGATAGATGGAATTCATGGACCAAAAAATCCACTTCCACCAAACCATTGGGATTTTTATATCCAAGTACTACCCAAGCATCATTTCACACAATTCATCACCTCACACTTTGGACAAGATTTTCTACATATGATCACCATATTTGAGGAACCCTTGGTACTTCTGGTTGTAACTTATGGAGAATGGTGGACGTGTTGCTTCTATGTGCTATAAATTAGATAGATTAGGGGTGGCATGATAGAGTAGTAACCATAGTGACAATGCTTGATGTTATCTTTACTATGTAATAACAAATCAAGCACCTTACTTGATTGTTGGACGAACAAGATCTTTGACGACAAGAGCACGTAGAGAGAGTACCAATTCAAGAAGGAGAAGATCAAATCAGATTTCCTAAACTAAAGGTATTTGAAGGCAAGAATCTCCTAGGTGTAATGGAGAATTTTGTGTTTGATTGTGAACATTGTTTTGAAGCTACCAATCTGCAAGACAAGCAAAAATAGATTCTCTTAGCTTCTAGCCAATTGGATGGAGTAGCAAAGCTATGGTGGAGATTCTGAGAGGAGCAAGCTGAATGATAAATTTTTGCACCAATCTTGACATGGGAAAAATTCAAGAGTGCAATAATTAGTTGGTTCCAAGCTATAAATGCCACATAAGCTGCACGAGATAGGTTGGCAGAGTTGAAATAGATTGACTCAGTAAGAAGTTACATCATGCAATTCTTGAACACCATCATGCAAATACCAGATATATTTGAAGGTGAAGCTCTAGATTGATCTGTGAGGGGCTTGAAGTCAAGAACCAAATTAGAGGTAACCATGCAAGAGCCACAACACTTGGAGGAAGCCATGCGGTTGGTCAAAATTTTTGATTCCTTGGTTGCAACAACTTGGTCTTGCACTCAACCTCCATAGAACCTATCAATACACTACACACAGGTGGAGGAGCTAGCACCAATAGAGATTGATGCCATTCAATGGTGACCACTTGGCATTGTGGATAGAGAGAAATTGTGACAAAATGGTGGTTGTTTTTTTTGTCGCCAATTGAGACATCGCATTGCTAAATGTCCACTCAAGAATAGGAAACCTCAACAAGTTACCTAGATGGAGTTTGTGTAGCGGAATGATCAAGGAAACAATGAATCTCAATATGAGATTTTGAGCTGCTTATTGAGAGTTTGACTAGTTCCAATGGGATTGAAGGCTCGACCTATGCAAATTTGCTTCAATTGCAAGGTATGATATCTAATTGGGGTTGTAGGATTTTGGTTGATTTTGGAAGTTCAGAGAATTGCATGTTTATGCAAGTAGTAAAGGAAATGGGTATTCCTATCAAGCCAAGAATTGGAAGTAGATTGATGATGGCGGATGGTAGAAAGGGTTTTGCATTCCATACCTCACATCCTATTACCTTCAAGATTGGGAAGGAGTATTTTGAGTGTATGAGGTTTGTAGTAGCACCTCTACACTATGATGTCATTCTAAGACTACCTTGGCTTGAACCTCATAAGGTTCAATTTGATTGGACCCGACAACAAATTCAAGTATAACACAAAGGTAGGAATTTCTGATTAGGTTGTTTGGCACCTTTGAGTAAGACACCTAAAAATAGTCAATCCCAAGATAGGAAGTTTGGTGAGAAGGTAGCCATAGAGCAAGCTTTGAAGGGAAATGAGTCCCAAGATGAGAAGTTTATCAAGAAAGTAGCCTTGGAGCAAGCTTTGAAGAAAGATGAGTCTCTAGATAGGAAGTTTGTTAGTGAAGCAGCCATAGAGCAAGCTCTAGAGGAAGATAAGTCTACTTTTGCGATGTGGATCAAGCCAATTGCACAAGGACAATCTGAGGAGGGCCAAGAACCTCATCAAGCAATGGTTGATCAAATAGTTCAAGAGTTTGTGGACATGTTTCCAAATGATCTGCCAAAGGCATTACCCTCGAATCATGGTATGCCCTTCAAGATTGAGTTATTACCAAGGAGTACTCCAGTGAGTAGACCAATCTATCAGCTCTCAACAAAGGAGTTGGAGGAGTTGTAGAAAACACTTACAAATTTGTTGGAGAAAGAATTCATACGACATAGCACCTCTTGTTGGGGAGCACCGGTATTATTTGTTCCAAAGAAGGATGGAGGACTTTGTTTCTATATTGATTATCATGGGCTCAATAAGCAAACAATGAAGAATGCATATCCCTTGCCTTGGATTGATGACTTTCTTGATCAATTGAGTGGAGCACAATACTTTTCCAAGTTGGATCTTCATAACGACTATTGGAAAATCCCCATTGATAGGAAAGATGTGCAAAAGATTACCTTTCGCACAAGGTATGGGCATTTTGAGTGGAAGGTTCTACCTTTCAGGTTTGTTAATGCTCCAGCAATCTTCATGGATCAAATGCATCAGGTGTTGAATAGACTATTGGATTGGTACGTGGTGGTGTTCTTAGATGATATCTTAATCTATAGCAAGACAGAGGTAGACCACATGAATCATGTGCGTAGTACTAAGATGACTATGA
Organism: Lunularia cruciata; assembly: GCA_948567375.1. Taxonomy (NCBI): domain Eukaryota; kingdom Viridiplantae; phylum Streptophyta; class Marchantiopsida; order Lunulariales; family Lunulariaceae; genus Lunularia; species Lunularia cruciata. Next base: position 1,491,338 of record OX419760.1, on the reverse strand, counting down.
CAATGGAAATTTTTTTATTGTAAGAAGAGTCAAAGTGTGTCTTTTGGCAGAAGGAAGTTACCTTCTTGGGTCACAAGATCTCATTGGAGGGGATCAAGATAGAAGAGGAGAAAATCAAGGCCATTACTAATTAGCCTACTTTGAAGGATGCTACAAAAGTACAAGCATTTAATGGATTGGCCAATTTTTACCGATGGTTCATCCATTATTATGCTCATGTAGTTGCACCATTGATTGACTCTTGGGGAAGAACTTGAGCTTTCAGTGGACCACCAAGCACAAGGAAGCATTTCAAAAGTTGAAACATTGGTGTCTTCAAGGTACATTCTTCAACCATATGATCTTCAACTACCTTGTGTAGTTGATTTTGATGCTTCTAACTTTGCAATTGGAGCCGTGTTGCAATAGGAATTCCTAGATGGACTACATCATATTGTCTTTGTGTCTTGCCGACTAAATACTGCTAAAAGAAATTACTCTACTTGGGACCAAGAGCAACTTGCAATGGTATATGCCACCAAGGTATAGAGGCATTATCTCTTGGGGAAACAAGTGATCATGCAAACTGATCACAAACCATTGTTCCAAACTTTATACTTGGAACACATGAAGAGTCAACATCATCAATAGGAGGAACAACTCCAATTGTTTGACATCAAACTTGAGTACAAACCAAGCTAGTTCCATGTCCTTGATGCTCTATCACAACAACATGATTGAAGTCTCTTCTTCTCATCATGGCAAGAATTACAACGGTGTCAATTGACCCCAAGGTCCAACACAAGTTTTGATCAACTCTATAGCAAGATCCTTTCTTCCAAATGGTACACGGTTGTCTTACAACATGCAATGTCGACAAGGAGTACAACACTTTCTCCTTCAAGGAAGGCCTTCTATTCCATAAGGACCAAATCTATGTTCCAACCAAAGGTGATCTTTGACTTGTGCGCCTTCAAGAAGCCCATGATTTACCAATATCTAGTCACATGGGTGTGAACAAGACCTTGGGTACCCTCCAATGCCAATGGTGGTGGCCCAACATGACATGAGATGTTCAAGAGCTTGTCTGATTGTATGAGAGCTACCAATGTAACAAGGCCATCAACCAAAAGCCAAGTGGACTCCTTCAACCACTCCCCATTACATCCGCTTGATAGGAACATGTGAGCTTGGATCTCATCACATCCTTGCCTCAGATAAAGCAATGACACATAGCAATTGTGGTGTTTGTGGATAAGCTTAGTAAGAAAATCCACTTTTCACCAACCTTTGATACCATGGATGCTCTAACCTTAGCATAAATCTACTTCAACAATGTCTTCAAGTATCATGGGATAGCACATGTACTCATCTCCAACCGTGATCCTCAATTCACCGGGAAGTTTTGGCAAGCACTCTTCTAGACACTCAGCACCAAACTTGCTTTGTCCATGGCCTACATCCTCAAATTGATGGACAAACTGAACATGCAAATTGTACCTTGGAGGATATATTACATGCCTTTGTCAATGTCTACCATACTAATTGGATGAATGTCTTGCAGTTGTGAAATTTGCCTACAATAATTCCAAACATGCAAGCACCAGATTTTCTCCTTTCTTTCTCAATTATGGCTAAGATCCGTTTGTTTTAGATTCTCTTCTTGATCCTCCTCCATCTCAGGTCCCTCCTACTTCAACCTTCTTGACCACTATCTCAATCTCTCCAACAAGCCAAATTTCATCTCCTTGTTGCTCAGAATTGTCAGAAACAATATGCGTACCACCACCGTTGTGATCTCAACTTTGAAGTTGGTGATAAAGTCATGTTATTTTCTAGTAACCTACCATTCCCACTTGATACCTAAGTTTCTAAACTTGCCTCTAATTGGATAGAACCCTTTTATGTCACCCAAATCATCTCTCATGTTGCTTATCGACTTGCCTTACTTTGTCATATGTGCATCCACCCTATCTTTCACATTTCCAAGTTAAAACCCTTTGTTTCTAACACATCTTCCTTTTCCTCTCATGTCCAACCTCCTCCTTCTCCCATCTCTATCAATGATCATGAGGAGAAAAAAAGTTGATCGTATCATTGCACGTCGCCACATTCAACGAGGACACCAACAACATACGGAATATAAGGTCCTTTGGAAAGGATATCCACTTCATGATGCCACATAGGAACTTCTTTCTCACCTCTTGAATGCACAGACAACCATCCCAGATTTTGAAGCTTCAATGGCGACAAGGACGTCACCAACTAGCAATGGGGGAAATGTAACAATATGGAGTTTTAGCAACATAGTCACTAAGGCTAAAAAAGTAGAAAATAAACCAAATTAGCCCAAAATATTCCAAGAGCATCTAGGAAGTTTCTTAGGAGGCTTCCTGACTAGCTTAACTTGCACCCCAAGTAGGTAGCTTCTAGAAGGAAGCTTCTAGAAGCTTCTAACTAGCTTAGCTTACACACCAAGTAGGCAGCTTCTAGAATAAAGCTTCTTGAGAACCATCATGGTTAACTTGGCTTGCACTCTAAGAAATTGGCTCAAGGAAGCTTCTCAAGGGCCTTGTATGCTACCTATAAATAACAAAACCAAAGCTCATGCTAGGCATTTGGAGTTTTCCCACATTCAAGTGTTCCAATCTGAGTTTCCATTCTCTCTCTTTTTTCCTTGATCTTTCATAACTTCACGTATGGCATATAATCAACAATAGTATGAAATCTGATCAACCAAGGTCCTTTGGATGTCTCCTCCATATATTCTATTTCAATTTCTCTCTTGTACTCCTCAATTGCCAATTGCAAATTGCCTTGCCTTGATTGTACCTCAATTTTGAGTTTGAAACTCCCTTGATTCCTTCCTTCTATCTTTTTTGTGCAAAACTATTCATGCACTTGCACTCTCTCTCTTCTCATTTCAATGTGAAACTATGTACTCTCTCCTCTCTTTTTCTTTTATGTCTTGATCTTACTTTATGAAAAACCATGCACTCTCTTCTCCTCTCTTTCCTAACTCCCACACCCGCACTCTCTCCCTCCCGTTATGATTCTTGCACCTATACTTGTCTTCTCTCTTTTTGTGATTCCCGCACCCATACCTACACTCTCTCTCATGGAAAATGGCTTTCTCTCCTCCTTCATTCTTCTCTTCAATCAATGTCCTCTCTCCTTCCCTTAAAACATGAACTTTATGTTTCTAATTTCTCTTAATTTTGAACTTCTCCTCCCTATTTTCACTCTCTCCAATGTATGTCAATTTTGAATTTGTGCTCCATGGGTGCCTCTTTAGAAATGTACTTCTTCTTTTCCTCTTCTCAGTTTCTCTCAAATTTGTCCTCCATCTTGGCTAGTGGTCAATATTGCATTCTCATTTCTCTCTAACTTAACTCTCAAATTTATCTTCCATCTTAGTTAGTTGAGCTATACCATCTACCTCTCCTAAAAACTCAAACTCTTGCTCAATTTTCCTTACACTCTCCAAATTTTGACCAGTCTTCATCTCCTTCACCATTCTTCCCTTGCTTTCCTTCCTCTTTCTATTGGTGTACATTAGCGCCCCTAAACTCTTCACAACCGTTCAACCACCAATGACATTGCAACTATGTTTTTTTCTAATCCGACCATATAAGTAATTCCTAAATTTCCCTATGCTCTTCTTCTAGACATTATGCATTTCCTAATTACTCATTTTATTTCTCTAGAAATCATGTATTCCCAACTTGCTCACCCATTTCCTCACTCCTTGCTTTTACCAAAATACTCATCTTCTCTTCCCAAAATACTCACCTTGTGCAATTTATGCTACCTTTTCAAATACCCATGCATATCACACAACCACACTAGGTTTACCTTTGCAAGTGTACATGCATACCACACAGCCACACTAGGTTTACCATGCAAATTTAACAAAGCTAAATGTATTCACAATTTAACCAAGCCCAAGTGTAATATTACTCATTTATGTACATCAAACACACTCAAACTACATCAATAGAGTCAATTGACATCGAGTTGGTTGAATCATAACATACTCAAAGTACATCAAAAGTAATCCATGGATCTGGAATCCATAAAATATATTACATTGATTGGGACCTTAGATAGGCAAAAAAAATGCATTACATAATGTCTTGTTCTTCTTTGTTCTCTCCATGTTACTCAAAGGCTACTTGGTCCACAATTTGCTCTTTGTTTCCTATATCTCAATTCAAACCATCAAAGTCCTCTACCCAATTATCTGCCTGGTTAATCAGAAAGTTAGGAAGAATAATACACACAATCACACATCTTAACAAATCCATATTTTGTCTTGGATCATTAAGTTGTACTCTTATCTCTTTGAGCAAAAGCAATCTAGCTTTTAGAATTACAATATAATGCTCATTTGCAACTCTAGCGCGGGCCAAACACTTAATTAATATTAGTATTGGCATATGTTTGAGCTTGTTTGAAGGAGGGAACTAAATGTCCATAGGAATATAACCCAAATCTCTTGATAGAAATTGATGGCTCTCAAACAAGATGCACTCTTCCCTTGTATTCAGTCCATAAAGGTGATTTTTATACATGCCATGTTGTGCAAGATCCAAGCATTCATGCATTGCAAATTCACAAAGTTACAAATTGGATCAATACTTATTTGCACCTTATAATAAGAAATATTACCATTTCAACATTATCAACAACATTGAACAAAACACTAATTCTTACTCCTAGCAAAATGAATTATCAGTCTCTTATCATCGTATACTACTTGACCATTGATTGAGTACAATACCTTTTGTCAAAAATATATTTCCCCATCCACTTTAGGTCATGATGACAATCTGAATAAAATCCAATTCATTAAACCCACACACCCAAGGAATCCTTTTTTCAAAAAAATTGCAGAAATTTTTGACCTCTCTTCTTGATTTGGCCATTTTACCTCCTTATCCAAGATAGAAATAATTGCAATCATTACTCATTTTGTAAACGCCACAATAGAACCTATACTGATTCTCCATAGATTTAACCCTCTTGTCACACTTGCCCCATTGCCATGATGGCCAAACCTGTCAACAGCAAGGGAAACCTGCATCCACATAGGAGTTTTGTTCTTCTAGAGGCATTTATAAATACTCTATGGTTTTGTACAACATTTACTAAAGCTTGGAATGATAATAAATCCATTCTAGTAAGTTTTCTAAATGCTTGAGAAAATATTTCAATACAACTCACTGCATATCAAGTACATTGCACTCTATCTTGCACTTAAAAGATTGAGGTAATCCTTCCATCTTTCTTTGCAATTTTTGCCTGCTAAGAATAAAAAATTGATCACACCATGATGAGTTCCAATATATTCTACGGTCAAGGACTGCCTTTAGATCTAGAGCAATTCCATTGGCTGTTTATAGTTTCTCCTTTACACTTAGATTGAGCTTGCTTTTCTACTTCTGTCGTAGAAGTTACACAAACAATCCGGACAAGCTAGTCAGAGAAGGGATGAATCAACAGGTTGGGATTAGTGACTAAAACTTCTCAAAGGTACCTTAAACCTGCACAAACCTATAGGTTTCATGCAAACCAACTGCTAGTTTGCACAAAACCTGCACAACCTCACGTTTGTTTGCACAACAAATTTGCACACACCACCAAAAACGTTCACAAACCACTTTCTTAGTTTACAGAAAAGCTCATAATCATGTGTGCCAAGAAGCACTAGGCTTTTGATTTCCTCTCTTTTTGCTAGGCTACTGACCTCAATTTTGGTTAGTGATCATAGCCCTTGTATCATCACCTCCTTCCTCATATTGCTATGGTTGGCAAAATCTTGCTCAAATCCAGATGCAAACATTGCAAGTTTTGCAACACCTCTTGACATTTTCCTCTTCTTTTTAGAATCACTTTCAACTTCCTTCACCCCTTGTCCTAAATTATCCTCCACTTTACATCTCAGATTTCCCTCCTCTATGGGTTTATCTCTCCAAGATGAACCATCAATTAATTCAAATAGATCTCCATGGAATTGAGACGGCAATGAGTGTTCAAACTCAAAGGAAGTACTATTCTCATCTTCTAGCTCATCTACTACAAGTATGGTATGGCTAGTGTCCTTTTGGCTTCCCCATTAGGTACAAGGAAATGAGAACTGAGATGGAGTATATTATGAGCTATGAAGTTTCCTATCTCTAAAACTCTCATGAAATACCCAACCCTCTAATCTATGAGACTCCTACTTCATCTTCTGCTTGCAAGCTTGCAAAATTATCAACAAAGTTATCCTCTCTAACACCCATATGCACATCTACTTCAACATTGGTACTCTCTTCCTCAATTCCCATGGTAATTTCAACAATATCATTCTCATCTCCAAGCCACATATTTAAAACTATGGGAGGATATATTTTTGCACTCCTACAAACAAGGCATCCATTTGGTGGTAATGAGGACAAAAATGATTCAATTTATCATCAATAACCCACCCTTGATTTCAATGAGACCTTCCCATGTGCACTTCTCCCTCCAATATCTGGTCAACTTATATGATTGCATATATTTGGCACACTTCTTGGTTAATTTTTCATCATTCATAGTCTTGGGAAACGCACTACCAAATGTCACCAAATGATTAGCCATAAATGAGAATGCATGCTCTTTTGCACAACCTTCTTCCCACCACTTTCCCATGTATTTGGTTGAAGTGCTCTAGGTCCTCCATGTAGTTGAGAAGTTGCACATAGTAATGAGGGACCATCCAAAACAAATTGTCAAACAACTTGCTTGTAGCTTGAGGAATTTTGTTTGCATTTCCTCTACATCTCACCATATGAGGATGCAGCTTCCTTGGAGGATTTGTAGGATGCACTTTTAGAGAACGAGGTATACAATATGAACTATCCACATAAGGAGGAGGCACTTCTGATACCATTCTCAAAAGACTTAGGAATTCCAAGTTTGGATTAATAGCTAAGGAATCCAAGTGATATGATGGGTAGGAAGGTGCACTTGGTGACAAAGATTGAACATGATTTAGACTGATTTCTGAATATGTACATGCACTTGGAGGAGCTCCAAAACAAATTGGAGTATAAATAACAAATCATAAATCCCTATCCATAGTTGAACCAATTCTATGCACTCAATGAATCGTAACTCAAAATTCAAATCTGCAAAGTCAGCGCATGTATGTTAAAAATTGGTGACAATAACATCCTTAATTCCTTCATATACCACCCAAATTTTGTCTTTGCTTTTTGAACAAGGATGATTGCAAATTGGGCTTCATGCCACGGAACAAACTACCATGACTTCTGCACTTTGAGAGGAAAAAACATCTACAATGAACGGGATCTTCAAATTTTGATAGTGTGAAACAAAGACACCCCGTATTCTTTCACGTGACAATTTTTATATTTGGGTTTGGCAAACCGAGTCCTCTTTACATCCATATGTCCACTACTTACAAAAACATGCGGAGGTGACAAATGAGCGCCTATCCTTGCACCATGCACCGTTCCTTTGCACCCCCTTTTGATCCTCACGAGACGGAGGGTCCGAAGACCACACTCACTTTGTCACGATGGTTGAGGGACAAGCACCGCCGCCATGTGGAGCGGAGTCTCGTTCCCTAAAGCCAACGCTTTCCTCTGATCTATACCCTTTGGAACGTAGCACTGCCTCTCATCACCAAAACATCTTGGTCGAAACCGCCCCATGAGTGCTCGATTGGGCCGGCTCCAAGAAAGAGGCGGACACTACTTACGATACACTTCGCTTACACCCATGACGCGTTGTACACCCATGACGCGTTGAGATCTTAGTCTCAAGCCCCATGGGGCTGTACAGAAGCGGCCTGAAGGCCGACCCGAGTTCACAGCCCACCGCAGGAGGAATCCACTTGGTTTACTTGGCCATTCGGCCGGGTCAAGGAGTGGGATGTCATCTATCATCACTCGCATTGGGAAAGTGAGCCCCGGACATGAACTGTGCACTTTCACCATGGAAATCTTCTGGGCTTGCACCCTCACAACATCTGAGGGCGAGAGAGAGAGTGTTTTGAACCTCCCTCCCCGTCTCATCCTTTTTCGACAAGATTTCCAAAGCTTTCGGGATGCACACATTCCGAGATGCACCTTTCTCGTGGAAAACACATATGTAACAATTGCATGCCTTCTTAATTTTGCACTCATGATTCTTAAATCCCTTTTGTCCCATAACCCTTCCTTGATTTTGTCCTAACAATAATGAAACATCTCCCTTCCTTGATTTTGTCCAAACAATGATGAAACATCTCGTATCACCATATGGACGTTTCAAGAATGGCAGCAGTTTGGACTAGTGGGACATGCTAGTTTTTTTACAGGATCAGACTCACTGCCGTAATTTGCCATAGATTTACCAACTGAGACACCCTATTGGATCAAGAAAGAAAGTGCCAGTGGAGCTGTTCACACTTCGTACTTAACCTGCCTCCAGTCTAAAAAATATGTCATATAGCAAACTGAGGCGTCTGGAGCAGAAGGAGGGTGAGGGCTGGTGTCCAAGCTCAAAAGGTAAAGTTGGTAGTATTTAGGGCACCCCAGCTTTCCTACGTTATCTCCTTCTTCGATCTCCTCTGTCCCACTTTACCCACAAAATCTTGCGTCCTCTCCCTCCTCAGGCCCGTGGATATATTGATTGCGCCTGGCATCATCATGCTTCCACACTTTCTAAAAGCCCACTTCTAGTTTTTTTATGGCGATTGTCCGGATGGCTCCAGACCATAATCTTTGGATGGGCTGCATGCATTGGTGGATTGAAATGGGATCCAACTTCAAAGGAATCAAACATACAACCACATTCTAACAAGGTAATAGTTTACTTTGTCAGACGATTGAGTACATTCGGACCTGGACACTGGATCATTTAAGGCCCATTCCTGTAAGGCATATTCCTGTCCTCCATTTTACCTCTTATGTTTTATCCTTGTAGGGCTTGATGGGGTATTCCCATCCTTCTTGTTATCCTACGCGGTCGCCTCGTCCTCCAATACCCGAATGTGACATGTACCTGTAAATTCTACTGTGGTATCTTTGATTTAAGAAATGAAGTCTACATTCCGTGATCTATCATGCTGAGTCTTGTCTAGGTGCACAACTAGAAATAAATGTCCAAACTATCGGTAACTGCCCTTAAACAATCATATGTCAACTCCGGTACTGCAATGACTCCATACAGGTCTCCTGCCCAAGTTCCAGATACTCAAATTGCTGGTGCCGTGATGGTCTTCGTTACACTTGCGCTAGTTCTTCGTCACACAAGATAAACATCCAGCTTCCCGCATACACCCTCAGAGATTTCCTGCATCCATACTCAACTTCTGTCTAAGCCTCATCTGACTGGGACAAGTTGCCCTGCCAATTGTGCAACGGTGTAGTTAGTTACACCTGGAAAATTGATATCAGAATTGAAAACTGGAAATCTGTGCTTTGCACGTTGAAGGGGCATTTGCTCTTGGGTTATCGTTTTCGTTCTTTCACTGGTTAGTTATCCACTTCAGGGCAGAATTGCATTGTGGTCCCTAGGTGTTGCTTTCCCGTTTCCTCTCTCCGTCTCATCTTCTGTGAACATTTCTCCAACTTTCCGGGTTTCTGGGCTCAAACTAGTACTTTACGTCAAAACCTTCAAACTCGAAAAGATACTCGCTTTTCGATCACATGATCCACGCTTAAAGAGCTCGTCTCATGTCTCTACGGACATATGAACTTCCGGCAACATCGTTGACAATCAAAAAGCCATCAATCTAATCGTTGCAGCCACTATTAGACTGAACGTCGATGGTAAGCGACGCACTTGGACAAAGTAATGAAGTAAAATATTGAATAGTGATCTTCCAGGACCATACATGTTCTCTATTTGCCATAAGAATTTCGAGTAGTTTAGATGTAATACAAATAGACCCCAGGATCGAATTGTAACTCAAGAAGGAATGCATTCATCAAGGAAAGATCGCATAATTCTGAAATCGAAAAGGGCAGAAGTCACTACTTCGATGTTCAAGGAAACCCATATATAAATGTTGAAATCTCAGGATATGTCTACAAGTGGGTTCAAAAAAGAACCACGTTTAGGTGTAACAAACCTTATACCTTCAAAACCTACCTTCACACAGCTCATTGTCAAAACTGCCTTGCTGAATGATTTTCTACGGTATGTGAGTGCATTCTTCCTTTCAAACCATCCTGACAAACCATTTCTGAACCATTATGAGCCTTGCATGACTAATTCAGAAGCCAAAGCAACATATTTTCAGAACTTACATTGAGATTACTATTTGAAGAGAGCAAATCACTACATTCTAGTGAAAATATTCATCATAGAGGAGATCGAGAAGCGCATCACTTGCCGCAAACTGGCTCCTGAATGCGCGAAATCTGCAAAACAATAAATAATTTATAGCAGATTATAACGAGAAGCAACGTTCTCGTCAAGTACTTTAGTCTGTAGAACGGCACGGAAATGGAAAGACTCAAAATTTGCAAAATTACCATTTTGCTACTTAAAGTGGGGCCGGGCCGACATGGAGAAAATACATAATCGTGTACTGACGTAACTCGTCCCAAGGGCTTGCATACTTAATTTAGAGGTAGTAAGAAGAATACTAGCTGTAATAAGTATGCAACGCACATCAAATCTTTGACCTACAGAGGACTCTTTTCTCGAAAGGTTCTCGTGTGCGGACCAGTCTATTTCGGCGTTCGCCTCCTACTCGTTTGATCCTACTATTGACCACCAAATGTATCGATGTTCCCCTCACAGATAGGACTTGAAAACGCCACCCGTTCAACACGTTACAAAGCAGAGGCGAACACTCGCTTGATTGGTGCACTCTTTCTGACCACAAAGAATTGTTGAAGGCAATTACAAATATGACGTACTAGCTGATGAATGAGACATGACATACCGTGAAAAAACTCTCTGCCACTTGCCCATGAGTATTTTAGGTCACAACATGACTTCTTTGCTGCTTGGGGGGCGATATCTTGGATGGCGATGTGCCCAGCAACTTCCGAACTGATAGCAAAGGATCCACCTGCATACACTACTCATTCCCTCTGAATAACCAAACACAAGCCCTTGATCATCAAATTGTTCTTAGACCTAGAACCACAGCAAAAGGCTCTCCATACACTACCTTGTCAGGCACTGTGGACGAGGTGGCAAAAGCAAACTACACCAGCCTACATACACTAGGAAGTTTTGCTCGGAATGGCATTCATCATCATAGGTAGACAAAGGGAAGCAGATGAATTTTGCCAGAATGTTCAGGCTAACATCACATACATGGATGAAGTCAAATGCTCCACGAACAGAAAGAAAACAATTTTAAAACATCACGCAATAGGTACCAATACATACTTTGTACATAGAAGCTGTGGACTCTGTCTCTGCGAAACCACCAGGTTGAGATGTGTGCAAGGCATCTACAGTCAACTGCCAGCCACATTCGGCAGAACTGCTACTACTCGCTGCTGCAGCAACATGAACATTGACCCACGGACAGAAGTGACGATGCTGCCGGATTGGGTCAAATTCTCCAGCCTCTATCTCCCAAATCCTTAGTTCTTCCATGCCTCGTCCTGTAAACATGGTATGGGTGACACATACTTCACGACTCGTGATCACAGACCATCAACGAATTGTTGTACAGACAGTGAACTTACGGGCGCTACAATTGCTGCAGTTAATAATCACTTGAAAGTAGGCCAATAATTTTCTGGACCACTAAACCCAGGTGTGGGCCATCAATAAGAATATGCATGGCTGAATGTGCTCTCACTGCATCTGCATAGGAAAAACGATATAACCATATAAAATAGATTCACTCAGACCAACCGAAACTACTCAAAGACAAGAGTACCTGGACCATTGACAGTTGTGCACCCAATGTCTTCGTTGGCAGCTGCAGCTGCAATGTGACCATCGGTAGCCTCCTTCTCCAAGGCATCACCATATACAATAACAGCCTTCGTTGTGTCCACGGTACCTTCTTCGTCAGTAAGGTCGCGATCATCCCCACAAATTCTCTTCCCTCTACTCTCTCCGGATTCACCTTCAGCCATCACTGTCTTCTTTGCTCGTCGTTTACCAGGTCGAATAGCAAGCATGACTTCGTGGCTATCTCCACGTGCATCCCGGAGGTCTGCCTTTTCTGCATCCTCTGCCACAGATTCACCCATTAAGCCTCGGTCAGGTACGAACTCTCCCATTAAACCCTGATTCTCATTCACTTCAGTCACAAATTCTGCCTCACCAGCAACACTGTATGTCCGATGAACAGAGAAATCAGCCCCATTCACTTCTCCCTGTAATTCAGCCTCATGACTTCCCTCCATCCCCACGCTTCCACCCCCCATCCCAACACTAGCTCCTCCACCAGTACCTGTCCCAGTACTGATAACTGCTACATTTGTCTCAGCCCCTTCTTCACACCCCACTTCATCACTCTTACTGAGTCCTGGTTCTAGTGGTTGAACACTTCCACTGCCAGCTTCTCTACAGCCACTCTGCTGAGCCTGCACAACTGTCTCAGTTCCTTCAACTTGGTCCACTAGGTCGTGATTCTCACCACTCGCTGCTGTTTCATGTCCGTCACTATCTTCACGATGATTCTCTACACTCTCCATAGAATTTTCCTGCTTTTGGTTATAGTACGTGTCTATCGCATTCACCGAGGAGGAACGAGGAAAGTCTCGGGGATCCTGCCTTGCAAACATAGGCGCACCTTGTGCTCTCTTCCTCCTCTTTCGAGTACCCTCAACCTCAGGCTCTACCTCTAAATTGGCATTAGCCCCTCCAGAAGTCACGGCAGCTCCTTGCGACAACTGATCTACGGCGGAGCTATCTGTCCTCCGCTTACGTTTAATAGAATCAGTCCCTTTGCCCACCTCACCATCATCCATGTCATGGTCAACAACAGTCCCTTCAGCACTATCAGCTGGTTGCGGTCTACCATTTGAGGTATCCACTGTGCTACCACCCTGATGAGCACCATGATCCCGGACCTGCGGACCTCGAGACTCATACGATGCCACCCAATCTCCCATTTCACTGGTCTCTGCTTGTCCGAACCTAGGTTGAAAACCTGGGATTGGACCAAAGGTTGGAGGTATCATGGCAGGTGAATTTAGCTGAGTGGGTGGAGGTCCCCCAGCAATGGTGAGACTCAAGTCCAGCACTCCTCGGGGAGAGGGTCTTACGCGAACAGGAGTTGTAGTGGCCTCACCAGCTTCCTCATGGTGCTCTGCAGCCTGCTTTCCTCGATGGCGTCGCCCACTACCACCATGAATACCACTAGTTGCCGTCGCCCACACTGGTGTGGTAGGGAGGCTTTTAAGTGTGAATGGCATGTCCGCTATGACAGAACCCATAATTGCTGAAGGGCGAGGAATCGTAGAGAAACCCCAAAGACCAACACTTGCTCCACACAAGCTGCAGTCTAGAACTGCTGACGCTGGATCGCACCTCTTTTCGGTGCTGGTTTTGATGCCTTCTGTGTCTTGTCTTTCGTCCCCTTTCTCTCCCCTGGAGACAAGCAGCACACTAGGCCCGGGATCCCTCAACTTTCGTGCTTTCATCTCATCAGATGAACCAACTGATCGAAAAGTTCTATTAGAAGGACCTGTACGCTCCTCACAATCCACCGTGTAAGGCAGGAGTCGAGGCTCCCAACCACAGAGAGCAATCAGTCTTTGTGCCTGCACAGAGACACCACCCATATGCATGTTGAGTACACAGGCAAGCACTCCTGTCTAGAAAAACAATTCTCTTTCATATATTCGTAATCGACTCAATCTCGAAAGGAGACGACTACATGTACCTGGTAAAAGCCATTGTAGCTATACCCTGTTTCTGACTTTTCTCCAGACTCGGCCCCAGAGACGTATCTTTCATTTTCGTAGGGAAAACCACTTGCTAATGGAGGAGGTTGAGCAAGTATATTCTCAACCTGGGGCCCTCTAGAAGCCTTCAGAACATCGACTGCGGCATTTGAGATCACCGGAAGTGCAGAAAGTTGTAAAAGGGCCTCACAGCGATCATTATAACCTCCAACAAGTGCAGGGGATGGAGTCGGAGGAAAAAGAGCAAGACTCTCAGCACATGCATTACCCTTCCACGCACACAAGGCTTTGTGTCCCGATTCCAGCTGCTCCCCAAATGCTTCTGATGCGCTATCAACTTTTTCCACATCCAGATGTATGCATGGAGCACATATCAGTAGAATATTCATTTCCTTCACCCTGTCGACTTCTACCAGATACGCGACTTACTACCGGTCATGTCTACAGAAGTTCTCGCTATTCACCGAAGAATGCAGACAGCAATACAGTATAAACTATTCATTAACTGCTTCCTATGTAAAGCAATGTAATGGGGTGCCATTCATGGCGATCGCTCCACTGCATAACTGGACGAAAAGACTGACCACGAGATTCAGAAAAGGCTTATTAGACAAAACGGAAAAGAAACACAAAGAAATCACAACAAAGAAACGAGAACGAAAACAAGATGCCGCTTTGAATCTATACTTCTTCTAGTGCTCTACAGGCCATCTCAAACCATCGAACTACTTATTTATTCATGTTCGCAGGTAATGGCTAATACGCCATTCAGACTGTTCAGAACCTGCCAAGAGATAGGAACAAACTCTCAGCCAAACGCAATCGCGACTCGATTGTGGTACCTTGAGTTCTCGTCCAAGAAGGTGGAACTGGAAAACTAAGTCGTGCACCACATCCTTCGCACGCAAGAAGGTCTACATCTACATTCACCCAACCTCGTCTGGCACAAGCTACTGGGCCTGCCGTCTGCATATAAATTTCACATCGAAGTGAGCAAAGGCACGGAATAGAAAAGCATTGGCACTGCTGTCCGTTAGATTTTAACATTCCAGGACGTACGGCTTCAAATGAAGCATGAAGAGCATTATCACACACGTAATACTAAGGGGAAAGAGTTGATATCGGCTTAAATCACATATTACGTAATGAAATACAGAACCCGTTGTAAAACAACCAGGTTGCATGCCCAAGTCTGACTCTGACTCTTGAGGGTAAAGATCGTAGAGACTATCTAGTACATAGAGAGGCAAGTATGTGTAAGCCTGCACCCAGGATTCATAGAACATTTACTATACAGCCATGATAGTTATAAATTGCTTGCAACATTTTCGAAGTCTGAGAAACTGAAACTTTTGAAAGCGAAAAATGCAACAATGATTTAGTGAAGGCCCTGCCATGAGAAGGTTAGTACACAGGAAAAACTCCGAGTCTCATAGAAGTTATGAGACTGTCCCCTGAGCGAGTGTATGAAGACTAGGATTTACCCTTACAGGCTCTATGTTAGCACGAGTCGTTCAACACTTTAAAAAACACAAAAAAGGAAGACTCAGACTTTGCATAGTAAATCTGGACGACATCACATAATCACATAATGCACCTGCGGTTTTCCAAACCAAGTGATAGACTTGAAGGTTGCGAGACGCTTCAGAAGATCTCCACGATCCCACGGTCTGCAAAGAGGTGAAGAGGAACCACCATGACCTGGAGTGCTTGTACTAGCGGCTGCACGGGGAGGTCGAGAACTTGGAGTCGATATAGGCGTCACTGCCCTTGTTTGTTCTCGGGTTCCCCGCCAATCCGCACCGGCCATGTTGCTGACCCGTGATGGAGTGGAAGCTCCCGCCGAGCTGAACAATGTCCGAAGAATGTAGCTGATAATTAGTACAGCATATGAGCAATGAGAGTACCCGTTCGTAAAACGGGGAATCCATACCCACTTTGGACAGCACCGACGCAAACTGTGCAGACGCAAATCTAAATAACTAAACTCATGGAAATCTTAGCAGCTAGGAATTGCCTTAGAATATCGTGCAAATCTACGCAAAGTGATAAGAGAGTAGTTAAACACAAAGAAAGTCTAAACTTGTCAAGAAGGACATGACAGCATCACACCGAGAACTAAGTTACCAATCTAAATGTCGTCACTAGTTCAAACGAAGTCTCGCCTACAACGCGAGGTGCAAGACACAACAAGCTAATGTATCACATATGGATGTCAAAGCGAGAATTCCATATATAGTTCTAATGTAGGTAAACGCGTGTATTTTGGCTATCTACACTGCAACATGCTGGATCTGCGTCAATTAAGATCCCTTTCTATGAACGTTGAACCCTGAATTGCCCAGTACTTCACATGCTGATCAAGGATCAAAGTCTGTTAGTAATTCGTAGGACTATGACCATAACATAACCGCGCCCACTCTCCTCCCTAGACGAGAACACAAATTTGACTTCGGATGAACTTTCCACTTAGTTTGTTCAGTATTACAGAAAACCTTGGCATCTTGTAAAGTGATTCAAAATTTTCCTCTGAAAGCATGTTGCGTGGAAGACTGCAAGGGAAACGTTCGAAGTTTCTGAAGACGAAACTAAATCGAAATTCAAGTCGGCTTCACATATTCGACTTCGAGTATCACTTATCGAGAAGCCAAATAGTGGCCAATTAAAGTCTTCCAAAAAATCGCAGCAAATATCATCAAGAGCCATTAAGGGTGCTTCTTGACGGCTAGAGACGTCAAGCAACATCTGCATTGGAGATCATAGATGAAACTAACCTACACCTAAAATCTCATAATTCGACCTCAAATTGGGAAAACGCAGGTCCAGAAAACCAATCAAAACTTCAATACCATTATCAAAGAGACAAGAATTAGCTTCCGTCAAGTACCTGGCAGCAGGAGCAGGTGGGGATGAAGACGATTTGGTCGTCGAGAACAGGCGGTCCATGGCCCGTTCAAAACGCTTCTCGGGATCCCCCGCCATCACTCTTGAAGACTAAAGATCAAATTACACTCCTCTCAGTCTCCACGACGCAGATCCACGCCCGAAATCCTCAACTCGCATCCATCTCAATCAAATTTGTCTCGCTTCACAATTACCTCGTTCGATTCAAGCCTCGAGAGGGTCTCTCACTCTTCACTCGTACTTTGTCTCTCGGCCTTTCTACTGCTCCATACCCGTTTCTGCCGCCAATTCTAATATCGAGCGCCCTGCTGTTCGGTACAAGAACTTAAAGTCCCGGCACGAGCGACCTTCTAGTTCCCCTCCTCTTATAAGACGAAACATTCCTGTATGCCTATAACCCCCTCCTTACTGGAATAAGTACATTGGTTCAACCCCATCTGTTCGCACAGTATTCTTGTAATTCGGTCATTGCTTGCTTTCTGGCCCGTTTTTAGTGCTCCCTGAAAGCGCCTATTGATGCTATTCTGTTCACAAACATCGTATCTTCCATACTTATCTACTGTTGTTAGAACTGACTTCATAGTTTAGCTGGTTGGCTACATTTCGTAAATATATTTATTGTTATGTACTTGAGTGTCACTTTCAAACTTTTATGTAAGCTAATTGGAGATACTGTAAGGTACACATTTAAACAGTCTAAAATGGATCTATATTATATAGAGATGAGTCTAGGCAACAATGTTTCAGCAACATGAAATGAAAACATTAGTATTATTACTATTATTAAGACATGGATGAAAATTTTGACTAGAAATAATGTGCTGAAAAAAATATGGGTAATAACTATCCGTTGTACTATGCATAGTTTTCTATATAAAGATATTTAGATGATTTTTTTCATCTTATCATATGTTTTTACAAAGTACAAGCATAGAGATACACCTTTATAGTACTTGTAGAAGGTATAACACATGGAAAGCTTGGAGTGAAAGATCGACTAAAAACAAAATAAAGAAATAGAGTGACATTAGATATTAGTTTCACAATAAAATTTCAAAATGAAAAGGTAATAAAACTTGACCACTTTCTGGAGGGAGTTTAGTGTAAACAAATAGAGAATAAAACTTTTATTTCATAATGGATATCATATATATATTGGAAAATACTAAATCAAATTAAAATAAACTAGCCTCACATTGAATCCAATGTGATGCTGACCTAGCGCATTTTTCTGCTGACTAGCACCTACTTGCTCCACTTGTTCTTGCTCTACTATAGGAGCACCTCCTTCTTCCTCATCACTTAAGTGATCAATCTCCCCTCAAATAGATCCAGGTTGGGAGACTTACCTTTATCCGTGTAGGGAGCCTGAGCATTCTACCCCCCTTTAAATGATTTGGATTTGTTAAAAAGGATACATCCTTATTGCTAGTGTAAGGTTGTTGTCATAGCCTATAAGCCTTCACTCCACTTTCATAATGTAATACCAATAACTAGATATATTATCTAGAGGTGAAAATTGACTTGGTACTATCTACAAGGATGTTAGCTGTGGTGGGCTAGGTAGATCCGATAGAGGTGTCACAAAAAGAGAAATTTTACTAATAAAGAAGGAGTTGAAAATAGTTTGAAAATGTAATACCACTGGCTAGACATATGATCTAGACAAAGGTGAAAATTGGATTGGTAATATATGGGAGGATGTTATAGATAATGAACTAAGTAGATCAGATAGAGGTATCACCAAGAGAGTACTTCTACTAATAGGGCAGGAGTTGAGAAAAGCCTAAAAACTTTAGTCAATTTTGGATGCCTAAACAAATGAATTAGGCCTAAAAAATGTGCTAATTCATCCCTTAGTGGAGGATAGACTAGCCTTCCTCCACCCCAAGTTTGTCTCATCAAGAGCTTTCTAATGGTACCTCACCTATATGATTTGGAGATTCCTACAATAATATTCCTTACAGATTCCCTATGGTCAAAGATGGTTTGACCAACCTGATAGATCAAAGCCTACATGTCACTCATGCATACAACTAATCAAAGGGTGGAGCTTCCTAACATGTCACCAATCCATGTATCTAATCCAAGGGAGGAGCTTCTTTAAGGGGAGTACACTTTGCTATATAATATAATCAAGGTGCTCCTTTGGGGCCATAAGAGGATTGAGTGTGAAGCTTGTGTTTTTCCTCTTGTGTTTCTCTTAAGGTCTCTTATCCTTGAAAGATTGCACATAGCCAAGAAAAACATATTTCTTTGACTTAGCATCCAATTTGGACCTATTCTCCTTAGGTATGAGTGAATATGAATATCTCCAATCTACCATAATCAGCTTGTCGTTGATGCCTCAACTCATATGGTGTCTTGAAGTTGATTGCACTAGATGGAGAAATATTTACCACATATGCTATTGTGTTGATAGCTTTTGCCCAGAACTCATGTGGCAACTTCAATTCACTCAACATACTTTGTGCATGCTCCAACAATGTCTAATTGAGCCACTCAACAACACCATTTTGCTATAGAGTATAAACCGTGGTAAGGTGGCAAGTTATCCCTTGCTCTATGTAATATGCTTCAAACTCTCTAGACACATTCTCCCCACCATTGTCTGATCTTAGAAACCTCACCTTCTCCCTAATCTAAGTCTCAACTTGGATCTTTTACTTCTTGAAAGTGGCAAAGACATTGGACTTATGGTGCATGAAATAAATCCACACAAACCTCAATAATTGTACAAATTATTGTAATTATTGCAAGTAATCATCAATAAATGTCACATAGTAAACTTTTCTAGAGTGTGAGGTTGTAGGAGATGGTTCCCACACATCACTATGTACATACTCAAGTAGACCCTTGGAACTATGGGTCCCCACTCCAAAAACAGATTGGTTATGTTTTCCAAAGATACAATGCTCACAAAAATCCAACTTCATAATCCTCAAGCCAGATAGCAAGTCATTCCTTCTCAAGACAACCAAACCCTTCTCACTCAAATGACCTAGCCATGAATGCCACACAACCATCATCTCATCATGAGACTTGGTTACATTGGCATCTCCACATACTGTAGTGCACTCCAATACGCATAAATTCTTTCAAAAGTTACCTTGCAAGATAGCTTTACCATTAGAAGTGACTAAAAGTACCCTATCACCAACACTCCATTGATTACTTTTGGCATGCAATACTCTAAGGGAAATCAAGTTTTTCTTCATGTCAAGTATGAACCAAACATCATTCAACTTATGCATAGCTCCATCAAACATTCAAATCCTTATAGATACGATACTCTCAATCTGACAAGGGTGATCATTCCCTATCAAAAGTGAACCATTTGATGCTGAAAGTGAATGGAAGAACTCCTTGATATAACATATATGGTACAAGCAAGCATAATCTAGAATCCACTCATCAATTCTACTAGGAGATGAGGCACAAAAAGCATACCCACAACATCATAAATCATATTGATCATCCAATAGATCAGTATCCTCATCAGCATAAACTATGTTTGATGAAGAGCCTTCATCTACTTTTCCTTTGCCCTTAACCTTACACTCCTTCACACGGCCTACCTTGCCACATCTCCAACAAGTCACTTGTTTCCTTGCCTTGGATTTACCTCTAGACTTGGTCTTGGACCTAGCCTTGCTTTTCCCCTTATCACCATCATTAGTCCTCTACTAAAGTCTCCCACATTGGACAACCAAAGCATTTCTTAAAGTAGAAGATGGCACCAAGGTTGCAACAAGTTTCTGTTGCAAGTCATCCAAAAGTAGAGTTGTTGTCACCTCTTCAAAAGTAATAGTCTTCTCCTCACAATGTAGCAAAATTCATAAAAGTGACTAATAGGATGTGACAATCCGGCAAGTATCACTTTTGTGGTAATCAACAAGTAAAGTTTGTTCCTATAAAGATATTAATAAAAGAGAGTAACAAGTAGTGTCATAGTCTCATCACAAATTAACACTCCATAATGACAACTTCATCAAATCTTTCCACACAAACTTGATTGCAATGATGTAGATTCTTTTGAAGAAGGCTACTTCACTACAATATAATCTTACCTCAGAATTATGTACCACCCCTCTACTAAAGGCACAACTTCCTTTATTGAAGTCGCTTTGCATCAACCCCGTACTAAGATCACCAATGCAGAACACTACCAACACTACAATTCCTCACGGATCTGTCAAGGCATTGCTTTAATTGCTATCCACTTAGGATCAAACACACAAAATGAAATCTGAATTGTGGAATCCAACATCCAACACTCTAACTTGCACTTTGAAATTCTCCTAACACTCACAAACACACACAAGATTGATACTCAAAATTAAGCCAAAATGACAAGCACTAAGTTATAACACTTTGCTTTACTCAACTTCAGAAATACAAATACTAAACAACTATACACTAAAATTTTTTCCTTTAAATAGGCTAAGCACTTTGATAGTTATCTAACAAAAACACCATTCTACAACAATTTTACCAACATGTAGATCCAAAATGACAACCACCTCTTCATATCTGCCTCTTCAAATCTCAAATCTATTTCTACTCCGATCCAATGTTAACCTCAACTTCCGCTTCCAAATCTGATGTTACTCCTAACATTTCCTCCTCATTGGGTCTTTCTAATACTACTCCTTCATCTTCTTTGTCTACTATCTCTTTACTCTAAATTACAATTGTAGACATGGGTAACCTATCTCTTTCTTTATCTTGCAATCCACTCTTCTCTAATGTCTCAAGTAACTCACCAAAAGACATTTGCACTCCTACTTCTACAACTTTGGACTTCATATTCATCTTCATCTCACTACAAAGTCTATCTAAGTCTGATCTAACACAGTCTAATCAGAGACAAACATTGTCTCCTACTTCTAACATCTTCCTGTCTACTCTTTCTCTTAAACAAATCAAAAGATTTTTCAATTCTACATTTTTTGCTTTCCTCATTCAATTTTCCTACACCAACAACTTAAACTCATGTTGTCTCACCTCTTCAAACTTACCCTTGGCTTCAGTACTTAGCATTGCTTTCAACTCCTTCACAATTGCTCCTACTACATCTAACTCCACACTCAAAACTACCTTCTCCTTACTTCTTTCAACTTCCAATTTGTTCTGATACATCATCAACTTGTCCTCAAATTTAGCCTTTAGTGCCTCCTTCACTTGTGCATACTAGACTAATTGATCTTAAACTCCTTGGAGCAACCCTTGCAATCATTCTTCCTCCGGATTACATTTCACCAATTCTTGTTGCTAGGCTTGATGCTTCTCGGATATGCTCATCTTCAAACTCTCTAGCTCTTGTTCCGTCACTACTGCAATTTCCTTCAAGTGTATGACCTTGACTTGTGCATCAAAAACTTCTTGTTTCATGTTCTTGACTAACACATTTTGCTCCTTCAATTCTTTGTTGCACTTCATGAAGTTCTCTTGCAAGGCATCCAAGCTTTTACTCCAAAGAACTACTTCAGCACAAAGTTCTTTGGCTTCCTTCTCTCCTTGGCTTAGCTAACTCCTCAACTTTGAGGTCTCTTCACTCCATTTCTTCACTACCTCTAACTCATCTCTCAATTTTTGATGGTGGCTCTTCAACTCTACTTTCTTTTGTTGTAGAAACACCAACAAAGGACAAATTATCTTTAATTGATGCTCAACTTTGCCATATCTCCCTTCATTGTCTCTTTTGTCTTTGTCTCTAGCAAGCATTTCTTTGGCTGGTGCCTTACCCAAAGACGTGATCTTTGTATCTTCAATGTCTCACCCTCCGAGGTTTCTTCTTCATCCTCAGCTTTGCTTGGTTCGGTGATGACCACTTGAGCACTTCACTTAGTTCTTGCCACCCTTGGAAAGACCAAGGCACCCCTTCCTACATGTTCATCTTCTAGCTCATCTATTGGCAACTCTAGACACGGCTTGTCTCCACCATCCATGTGGTCAATTGCCTCATGGAACTCACACTCTTCTTCTCCAACAATCCCTTCTCTTGATTGCTAAACTTTGGTCTCACCTTCACTGCCGCTACTAGAATCTTTGCTCTATAGTGTAAATTCTTCTTCTACTCTTGAGACTTCTCTCTTTGACTCCATTTTTCCTTCCAATTCTTCCTTTGAAGTAGATTCCTTCACTTCCACCTGTGCGGGCTTTGGATTGAATCTTCATATCTTTTGGAGCTGCACTAGTGTAATTTGTCCTTTGGGTCTACTTCTCTTTCATGGCGTGGAGATGTCTACTACCACTATCTTCTCCTTTCCACTCTTTAGGTAATAATCATCACCTTCAAAAACCCACTTGATGTAATATTGTTCATTCCTATCTGCTTCTCTTTGTAGATTGGGATGAAAATGAGACACGATTTGTCCTCTCTCCTCCGAGCTCAATAAGTTTAGCCTAAAGTAGAAGTTGGCTATGAAGGGTACAAAGTAGTGGGCATATCCATTCTCCAATTGGTGATTTGTCCAACTCATTGGTGCAAACACTTTGCCCAGTCCATAGCCTCTCCTACAAACATCTAATGAAAGAAGATTGCCTATTGCATTATTAAATAGGTGGTTTGCTTTGGTTTGAACATAGCCATCATTGTGCTCATGATCCCTCTTTGTATTGGATCCTTGTAACTGTCCATCTTGTATTAGTTCTTGGTGTGATGTCTATTGAAAGAATTCCTCACGTTGGTAGTTTCTTCCATCACACTTCCAATAGAAGGTGAGACCTCCTACCTCTCATGCTTCTCTTCCCAAGACTTGTCTCTAATCCACCTCATTCCATTGAGCTGGATTTCCTCTCTTCCCTTCATGCTTGGCAGTGATTTCTGCAATGAACCCTAGAAAGCTCAAATTCCAAGTCCAAGCTAGAAATATGATGCAAATTCTGGACAAGACTTTGATCCTTACCACTACAACTAATCAGCAAATTGCAAGACCTCTCATTGCACTCTGCTTATTTCCATTTAAAGCCATTGTGTGTTTCCTCGCTCTTTGCTTATGAAAGATCAAACTTGAGATTCTAACCCACTTCTCTTGCGTACTTACAGTTTGCATTCCTTTGAGTTGACTCTGAATAGGAATAGGATATCATCTAGACATTGTAGTGCCTCCTTGTTGGAGTCTCAATTTTATAGTTCTTCACTAATTGGTCATTCTTTAGTCATTTCTCTGTTTACTCATTAATTCTACAGGTTAGTTTCTTGTCACTTTCAAGATCATCTTGGTTCCAAGGTAGTCACTTTCTTCCCATGTACTTTCTTGATCCGCAAAACAAAGGAAACGTTGTTATAGGTTCTTTGGGCTAGGTTGTGCATCCCAATGCAAAGTTCTCTATCTTTGGCTTCATACTTTTGTCTAGCTGACATGAATCCTTCTAACTTTGACCCAAGATCAACTTTAGGTTATGCCAAAACACATAATTCTTTGTGTTTCTTTCCTGTTTAACCCTTCTTTGGCTTTATCAACACGCTTCTTCTTTAAAAATTTAAAAAATGAAAAATGTGGGTACCATATAGGACAATGGCAAGGAGCCCAACAAGTGCAGTGCCTTTCACTCCTCATTCAAGTCCTCTCCCAAGTTTGTCAAGTATACCACTAGGTCACAAAATGCATCCACATGGTCTCTAATGTTGGTCCTTGGTTTCATCTTGAATGTGATTAGTTTGAGATTGGTGTATAGTCTATTTGACAATTCATTCTAATGATACTTGCTCTAAAGTGCATTAAATGATGAGGTACAATCAAAATGCTCCCCACTTGCTTGATCACATGAGGCTAAAGGTAAGGCAAAATAGTATTCACAACTTGCTCTTACATATCATCCCAGTCACTTTGTCTCACATCCTCAAGTTTCTCCCTCAAGAGCTTACCCAAACTAGTTGCCCTTAGTACTCCTTTCACCTTCTATTCCCATAGCAAGTAATCCATGGGGCTATCAAACTTGCACCCACCAAGCTTCAAAGTGCACATATTGACTTTCTTCTACTCCACAAGTACTATGTAATACCAAGAGCTAGCCATATGATCTAGATGTGAAATTTGGTTTGGTAATATCTAAAATGATGTTATACATGATGGTAAAAATAGATAAGATAGAAGTATCACCAAAAGAGTACTTCTACTAATCTGGCAGAAACCAAAATAGACTTGAGAACCTTAGAACCAATAGCTAGACATATGATTTAAAGGTGAGAATTGGTTTAGTAACATCTGGAAGGATGTTACATATGATGGACTAAACAGATCAGAAAGATGTATCACCAAAAGGGGACTTCTACTAATAGAGTAGGAACCAAAATATGCCTGAAATCTTTAAGGCAATTTTGGAGGCCTAAACTGATGAATTAGGCCTCGAAAATGTGCATAGTCCCTCCTCCTTGCTTTGTCTTGTCAAGAGCTTTCCCATGGTACCTTACGTGATTTTGAGATTCCTACAAGAAGATTCCCTAAAAGATTCCCTCCGGTCAAAGCTTGTTTGACCAACCAGATAAGACCTAGACCAGACATGTCACCCATCCAAGTAAGTAATCCAAGGGTTGAGCTTGCTGACATGTCAGCTATTTGTGTCCCTAATCCTATGGTGGAGCTTCCTTGGAAGAGATCCTCTTTGTCTATAAAATAAAGAGAAGGTGCTCCCTTGGAGCATCGATTGTTTGAGTGTGCAATCTGTGTTTTCTCTCTTCTCTTGTCCTCAAAGTATTACAATGGTATCAAAACGAGTGTTTTAGTCCAAGAGAGTGGATCACCCCTCTTGGAATAACACGAACTACTGAAACTGAGTAATTTGAGATGGAGAACATAGAGTAGTTGCTAGACTTAAGAAGGACGTTAGAGAGCGGATGGGATGGATGTGCCGGGAGGCCAATTTCCCGCACCTAGCTTTCCATTCTCAAATCCATTCCACATCAAGGTTATGTACATCTAGAGATCACAGAGCATGTTGTAGGCGTGTTTGCATGTGTGTACTTGACCAATAAAGCCCTCACATGGTATGATGCTTGGGAACAATCCATGTTGGCAGAGAGAAGGGAGGTCACATGGATAGCAATGCAAGAAGGACTGTTGAAGAATTTCCAATCGGTGGATTTTGTGCAAATAGCTCAAACCTGACTATGGGGATTGAGACAAAAGAATAGCGTACAAGAGTATGTGGAGGCATTTCTAGATTTACAAGTTGCAATTACCGACATTAGTCCAGCAGAGGTTCTTGACAATTTCAAATAAGGGTTGAAAGAGCGGATTTGCCAAGAAGTCATGATGCAAAATCTTTGCACGATATTTGAAGCCATTGCTTGTGCGCAGAGAATAGTAGGAGCATTAGGTGGAGGTGAAGGAGTAGCTCCACCTCAACATTATTGGGCAGAAATGCCACCCATGGGTGGCCCAGTACCAATGGAATTGGGCAACCTTCGATTCCGGGATTGAGGAGCACGACTGCTTCAAGGGGAGCGGGGACAGGTAGAAGAACAAAGAGATGGAGTCCCACGAGGAGAAGGAACTTGAGGAGAAAAACGCCATTGTTACAATTGTGGCTGTATTGTGCACATATCTACCAACCGTTGCACTTGTTTCCCTAGAGGCCTTGGCCTTCATTCAAGCAATCTTTGAACAACATGGAGAGGCACATTGAAGAGGAGGAGGTGGAAATCACTTCGGAAAACAAAGATCACCAGTAAATGTACCTCACGGTCTTACTGGCTCAATAAAGAAGCAGAGAAGCAAGGGAAGGAAGAAGAATAATGTGCAAAGATCCCAAAAGGTAACCTCACAATTGATTGTTGTGAATGGAATGCTAGAAGGTAATCAAGTGAGAGTATTAATAAATCCGAAAGCAATAGAGAATTTCTTGTCTTGCTCTGTTGCAATAAGATTGGGAATGGATCTAGAGAGAGATGGAAGTGAAGAAGTAGAGTTACCAAATGGGAAAATTGAGAGGATTGAATCATTACCTAAACGGGTAACCCTCTCTATAGGAGAATATCAAGAAGCAATTGAGTGGCAAGTGATACAGTTAGCTCGTTATGATGCAATTTTAGGCATGCCATGGATGGAGCAATATAACCCTATGGTGGATTGGAGGAAGAAAGTAGTGAGAACCCACCAATGGTCAATCATTGGGGTTAAAGAAAAATCACACAGGCAGAAACTGCCTCTATATGTTGTAGGGACGGCAACTGTCCATAAAACCAATAGATGTTTTATGGGTCTAATAAGAGAAGTCCAGAGTGCACAACTTGATGGAAAAATTCTTGAGAAATTGAAGGATGTGGTGGATGAGTTTCAAAATGTCTTTCTTGATGATCTACCCTCAGGATTACCACCAAAAAGGCGAGTAGATCACAAAATTGAGACACTTCCAGGGAAGACACCTCCTTGTAAGACCCCATATCGCCTATCACCTCATGAGTTGGAGGAGTGTAAGACTCAAATTGAGGAAAAGCTACATAAAGGGTTCATCCAACCTAGCATATCACCATATGGGGCTCATGTCTTGTTTGTGAAGAAGAAAGATGGTACAATGCGCATGTGCATTGACTATCGGGGTCTCAATCAGCAAACAATGAAGAACAAATACCCCTTACCTTGCATGGATGACCTGTTTGATCAACTCCATGGAGTGAGATACTTCACCAAACTGGACTTGCGGAGCGGTTACAATCAAATCCGAACTGTAGAGGAGGATGTGTACAAAATTGCATTTTGAACCAGGTATGGCCACTTTGAGTATCTTGTGATGCCTTTTGGCCTCACCAATGCACCTGCCACTTTCATGAGTCTAATGAATGACATATTTTGTCCATACTTGGATAAGTCTATTATTGTCTTC
This sequence comes from Lunularia cruciata, assembly GCA_948567375.1. Taxonomy (NCBI): domain Eukaryota; kingdom Viridiplantae; phylum Streptophyta; class Marchantiopsida; order Lunulariales; family Lunulariaceae; genus Lunularia; species Lunularia cruciata. Next base: position 1,463,754 of record OX419760.1, on the reverse strand, counting down.
TTGGATGATATCTTAGTATACAATAGCACGATGATAGAACACAAGCAACATCTATGAGAGGTCCTCCAGATTCTAAGACAGAATCAGTTGTACGCCAAAATCTCAAAGTGTGAGTTTGGCAAGTCTGAAGTAGACTACTTGGGACATAGAGTAAGTGCAAAGGCATTCAAGTATTGACAGATAAAATAGAGGTCATTCAAAAATGGAGTGCCCCAAAAGATCATACTCAACTTAAGAGCTTCTTGGGGTTGACAGGATTCTATCATAGATTTGTCAAGGACTTCTCTAAGGTTGCACAGCCTTTAACGACACTACTTGGCAAGGGGAAGAAGTGGACATAGGGAACTGCACAAGAGTTGGCCTTTCAAGAATGGAAGGCCGCCTTGCTACATGCACCAATCTTGAAGTGGTAAGACTCAAAACGTCCAATCAAGTTGGCTATAGATGCATCAGGCATAGCAATAAGAGCAGTCCTACAACAAGAGTGGCATGACAAATGACATCCAATTGCATATCTCTTGAAAGTTGTTACCAGCAAAGTGCAACTACCACACCACAGAACAAGAAGAGTTGGCCATTGTTCTAGCAACCAAGCATTGGAAGCACTACTTGGGCGAGAAGGAATTTGTAGTAGAGATAGACCACAAGCCTCTAGTCTACCTCGAGACGCAGAAGGATCTATCTTGTCGCCAAATTTGGTGGGCAGAGTGGCGACAACCCTTCAACATGACAATCACCTACGTGGAAGGTAAGAAGCAACTTGTAGATGCATTCACCCGCATGCCAATGGCCAACAACTTGGTGGCAGAGGTTAAGATTAACCCTGAAGTCTGGCAAGAGATTCTGGCTACTACAAAAACTAATCCACAGATTGTAGAAGCACAATCATCCAAAGGTGTCACAAGCACCCAAGGACTCACTTTTTGGGATGGCAGATTATGGATCCCAAATGTTCCAGAATTATGCACCAACATTCTAGCGGAATGTCATGATTCGGCCATTGCAGCTCATGTCGGAGTGGACAAGACCTTGGATGCAATCAAGCGCCATTACTATTGGCCCAAGATGAGCAACAACGTGATGGACTATGTGCATAGCTGCCTACTTTGTCAATAGAACAAAGCTTCTAATCAAGCTCCTGCAAGGCTCTTTCAACCTCTCCCCACTCCTACCCAATGTTGGGAACAAGTGAGTATGGATCTTGTCTGTGAATTACCCAAGACCCCCTCAGGGTTTGACTCCATTGTGGTCTTTGTGGACCGGCTCAGCAAAATGATTCATGTACGCCCTACCACCAAGGAGGTGATACAACTAGCTCAATTATACTTAGATGCAGTCTTTGCTCACCATGGCTTGTCTAGAGTACTCATCACCAATAGAGGTACCCAATTCACCAGTTTGTTTTGGCAAACACTCTTTCATTTCTTCAAAACCAAGTTGGCCATGTCCACAACGTACCACTCACAAACAGATGGCCAAACAGAGCTGGCTAATTGCACGATTGAAGACATGTTACGCGGCTTCACCTTAGAAGAGCAAGAGAGATGGGACACCCTATTCTTGTTGGTGGAATTTGCTTACAACAATTCAATGAATGCATCCACCTAGGTCACTCTGTTCTTCCTCATGTATGGTGAGCATCCCTTCACACCTTCTAGCTTGATGAAGATCCATCCAGTGGCTACCAAGGTTGATGCAGTCAACACATTTGTTTCTAGAATCCAACAAGGTGTGGAGAGCGCCAAGCACAATTTACAAATTGTGCAAAATCAACAAAAGCAATATGCTGATGCAGACCATTGGCACATGGAGTTCAATGTTGGGAATCAAGTGTAGCTATCAACAACCAACCTCACATTAGTTGGACCTTGTCAGCTCAGACCTTGTTTTATTAGGCCTTTCTCGATTCTTCGTTGCATCGGCGTTGTGGCCTATCACCTTGAGCTACCACCACACATGAAGATCTATCCAGTGTTCCATGTCTCCCTACTATGTAGATATGCTCCCTGATCAGGCCAGGGTCATTCCACACCAAACATTCAACCTTGTCCGACACTCATTGATGGCACAAAGAAATATGAAGTGGAGCGGATTCTCCAAAAATGCATACGTGGTACTTGCTACCCGCGGGTGGACTATCTAGTACAATGGAAAGGTTACTCCCTCTATAAAACAACCTAGGAGCCCGCTGCCAATTTGGCACATGCACTGGTGTTGGTGCAAGCATTTGAACAACAATTGTACAACGAGGACATTGCGTCTTGAAAGGATGGAGGTCTGTAATACCAAGAGCTAGCCATATGATTTAGATATGACATTTGGTTTGGTAACATCTGCTTTGGTTTGGTAATTTGGTTTGGTAACATCTGCTCCCCCCTACTTTGTCTCGTTGAGAGCTTTCCAATGGTACCTTACTCACGTGATTTTGAGATTCCTATAGGAAGATTCCCTAAAAGATTCCCTCCGGTCAAAGCTTGTTTGACCAACCAGATAGGACCTAGACCAAACATGTCACCCATCCAAGTAAGTAATCCAAGGGTGGAGTTTGCTGACATGTCACCTATCTGTGTCCCTAATCCTATGGTGGAGCTTCTTTGGAGGAGATCCCCTTTGTCTATATAATAAAGAGAAGGTGCTCCCTTGAGGCATCAATTGTTTGAGTGTGCAATTTGTGTTTTCTCTCTTCTCTTGTCCTCGGAGTATTACATACTACTACAACTACTTCTACACTTAGAGACTCCTCTTGAGCCCCTAAACCTTCCACCTTAAAACTCCATTACTCTCAAGAGTAGGTCATAAGAAGGAAATCATTTTACATCAGCTTCTTCAAGTACTCAAAGTCAATATCTAGTTGCATCAGCTTGTAGACTTGGAGATAAGTTTTTCAATACACTAACCAGATCATTCATCTAAGTCCTGAGTCAAAAGTTATGAACTAAATTCAATAGGAGTTCAAACCTTGGATTCTATACCACATTCATAAGTCTAAGACATCTCTTCCTATGACTCTCTTCAGGTTTTACTTCTTGCTCGACTCCCAATGACTCTATTTGGGTTCTACTTCTTGCTTGTCTCCCAATGACTCTATTTGGGTTCTACTTTTTGCTCATCTCCCAATGACTTTCTTCAGTTTCTACTTCTTGCTCGTCTTTGTTGGTGCAACAAATCAATTCCATAATATTGAACACAACCACTCCTTGCAATCAAAAGCTGGTGCAAGATGACTATCAATAACAAGTTGGTTGACTCTTGGGAAAAATTGCAAGATGGATTAAGTGATGATCAAGGAAGCAAACATAGTTCTGAATTGCAATTACAAATTGTAGCACCCTGGAAGAAATCCTTGTTGGCCTTCCTCTTCAACCTTCTACTTCTTCACTTGGAGAAGATACCTTTAACTTTTTTAAGACTGATGAGACAACAAACCTTTACCCAAGGAGGAGTTCCTATTGGTGTATATGAAAAAGTTCACTATAGGGCTTCCTTATTTCTTATACATGACTTCTTTCTTGCAAAAGTTCACTTTGTGACTTGCTCAAGAAATATGGATAAGGATTGTACCAATCTTCAAGCATTTTGACATGAATTATCTTTCTGCAAAACTGCAAATTACTTAGGCATGCCGGCTTCAAGTAGCTCAAGGATATTTGGCAAGTTGTTGCTTTTATTCCCAACTACATTGGCAATGAGAAAGTAGAATGTTGTTGCTTATATACTCATGCCAGTTTGAAAATGCTTTGACTCTCTAGAAGGTCTACAGGTGCTGATCAAGATTGCCAAAGATTAATTCTTTGGATCCTTCAAAAGAATTATCTCTCAAGCTCTCCTCATTATGAACAAGAGAATAATCTCTCGGGCTCTCCTCATTACCAAGTTCTTTGACAGAATGCCCTACCTGAAGTCTCTCATCATAAGAAAGGTGGACTGCAACTGGAGACAAAATGAGCAAGCACACACACCATCTTGTGGCCGCCATCTCTCTAAGATTTCAACTCCCACCTTCCATTCTAATGAGAACTTGATAGCAATGTGATGAAGAGCCTTCTATTGGCTTCTAATCCTCCCTTCCTTCTTTTGCTTTTGCTACAATTGAAGAAGAAGGGACAACACTAAAGAAAAAACAAAATTTCTTCCTCCTTACTATGGTACTTCTTTCCTCTTCCCTGATTTTCTGCCTTGCTCTCAAATCTTTGTAATAGAACACAATCCGCTATAGGTTGTCTTTCCTTCCTTTCACAACTTCTTCACAAATTGCTATAAACCATCACATCTTCACCATCAACCTTGCTCTTGATTTGCACACATATTCCATGCTCCCTGCCCCAACAACCTTCTATTACCTCACCAAAGCAACGAACTTGTCAAGCTTTAACCCTATTGATCACCTCTATAGTCTATTGCCTGACAAAATAATATCAATCAATCTATCTAATCCAACTTACATGCAAAACTCCCTATTGAAATTGGTCTTTAGTCGTCTCAAAGTTGCACAGAGGACAAACCTTTCCTTTCTTCCTTCCTTTCTTCTCTCAAGACGTACATTCCTTGACTTAGTAAACAACCTGTCAAGTGCTACAAACTGATCTTTGGATGACCTTGCAAGAATAAAAGATCAACACAGCAATAGAAGCAAATAAAAGAAGAAGAAACTCATATATGTAGGAGATGAGAGCAAGACGCAACACTTTGAGGACATATCAATGGATATACTACTTGTTGTGAGGTGGGAGGAGTGGGGAAGACCAATGGAGAAGATATACAATTCTTTTGAAAAAATTGATGAGAGTCACAACAACAAGCACACATCATGTACATTATGATCAAGTTTACGCATTACACAAAAGTATGTGGTTCACCTCTATGTGAGGCTACGTCCACATGAATGTTTCAAGAAATCTTTACTAACACACTAGGCTCACCGCCATATTTGTGCATCCAAGTCAAGAGCTCCAACACCCTATTTTTTCACTCCCACCATCAACTTGTGAGAGATCAATAATGCTTACCGTGTAACCCTAAGGCATAAGAGTAGATACTAACATCAATTTATAGTAATACTCTTCAAATCCACCCTATTTTGCTTCTTTTTCATAGTAAATTAACTTATATGGTATCTTTTAGAATATTATATTTTTATGATAATATAGTTTTAATTAAACTATGAAATTAAAGTATTTCATATTTATAAGAAAAAGTAAGATTAAATTTAAAGAATATATATATAATTTAAGGAATGATATATAAAGATCAATACGTTTTACAAACTCAAATATTTACTAAAATTGAGCCTTAAAATTTGATTATATACGTCCTATATTGTGGATAAGAAGGTGGAAGTATGAGGAATATGATATAGAGGAGAAGCAAGAAGGGAATTTGGATCAATTAGTAGATCTACTTGTTCTATGAGCCAGCCTATCTCTCACTAAAGATGAACCTCTTATGGCTACTATGGTAGTGCACCATAGACTAAGAAGGCAAAAAGCCTCAACTCCATCATACTCCTCCAAGGCTAACACTCCAAGACTCAAACCATTGCTCACTTGAGAACTCAATGAGAGAGATAGTTGCAAATGAAAGGATGATGAGTACCTCCTCACCCCTAGTTTACATACTTGTGAAATAGTCATGCACCAAAGTTACTAATTATTGGATCAACTCAAGTTACTAGGCTAAAAGTCATATAAAGTCAAAAAGCTAAAGGAATATCCATACTCATGGGAATATTCCACTAAGCATGTAGGCTTAACTTGACCCTACCACTAAGTCAAGGATTGCTTCACATGTAGAAGAATAAGACTATAGAAGAAATATAGAAGAATCCAAAACAAAAAGACTTTTGGGTCTAAGAGTTCTTAACTCTTTTGTCAAAGCCAAACACCTAAAATACTATTAAGTCAATACACTAGAATCCAAAATATTAATACTCATCTTTTTCACTTTCTCTAAAGCAAGGTCCTCTCTATCTTAGCTATGACTAAGTTTTTCTAATCATGAATAATTCAAAACATATTTTTTTATCTATATATCAATATTATCTTTCAATTACTTATAACACCAAACTAAATATCACAATAACCATTACATGCACAAATAGGTGTTATAGTTCTAAATTCTCTTCTTGCTCCTCCTCTATCTCATATTCCTCATACTAAAATTAAGGAAGAAAGGAGAGAATCTGATGTTTGCCTACTTTGAGTTATTGTAGGTAAACTCAACAATAACAAGGCATTCATCCTAATTGGTATGGTGAACACTAACAACAAAGGCATGAAGCATATCCTCCAAGGTGCAATTTGCATGTTTGGTTTGCCTATCAATTTGAGGATGATAGGCCATGGATAAAGCAAGCTTGGTGCCAAGTAGCTTGAAGAGTACCAAAATTTACCAATGAATCAAGGATCATGGTTAGAGATAAATACATAAGGCATCCCATAATGCTTGAAGACATTGACAAAGTAGATCTAGGCCAATTTTTGAGCATCTAGTATACCAAAGGTTGATGCTAAATGGATTTTCTTACTAAGCTTATCAAAAAACACCATGATTGCTATATGACCTTGCTTTGTCCTAGGATATGATGAGATCTAAACTCATGTGTTCCTATCAAGTAGATGTGGTTCTTTGCAACATAAAAGTTCATCTTTGAGTGAAAAGGTCTTGTACTCCTTGTCATGGGCTTCAAGATGACCTTGTACTAATTGATAGAAGTGATCTTGTTGTGATGCAATTCTAACTCAATTTGGACCTTTGAGTTAGAAGGGATCTTGTTATGAAGCAATTCTAAGCTCAATTTGAACCTTTGAGTTGATTGACATTGTCATAATTATTGCCATGATGAGAGATACAAGAGTCTTCAAATCTGGTCATTGTGATAGGGAATGAAGGATAAAATGGAATTTTTTGGGCTTGTACTCAAAGCTTGATGTCAAACAATTACAGGTTTTCATCCCATTAATGATGTAAACTCTTCGTGTGTTCCAAATGTAATATTTACAACAAAGTTTTGTGATTGCTTATCTCCCCAAGAGATAATGCCTCCATACCTTATGGCATATATCATTGCTAATTATTTTAGATCCCAAGCAAACTAATTCCTTTTTATGATGTTTAGTTGGCAAGATGTGACAACCCAACAAATATCACTTTTGCGGTAATCATGAAAGTAAAGTTTGTTCCCACAGAGATACTGGTAAAAAATTTCCAAATACAAATAAAGTAAGCAAATTACTTCTTCTTGGTTGCATCTTATTCTCTCAAGTATTGACTACACCCAGAAGAGAGTAACAAGCATTGACTCACAGTCTCATCACAACAATTTGTCACCCATAATCACAACTTCATCAAATGTTTCCAGACAATCTTAATTGTGATGATTCAGATTCTTCTAAAAACTACACTTCACTACAAAATGACTTTGCCTCATAATTGTATTCCACCCTTCCATTGAAAGCACAACTTCTTTGATCAAAATTGCTTCACATCAACACTATACTACACTCACAAATGCAAAATACTACCAACATTGCAATTCCTCTCAGATCTATCAAGCCATTGCTCCGATTGCACTTCACTCAAGATCAAACACAAAAAATGAAGATCAAGGTTGTGGAATCCAACATCCAACATCCAACAAACACACTGACTTGCACTTCAAAATTCTCCACACACTCACAAACACAATCATAATGTTGATACTCAAAATCAAGCTCAAGCTACAAGCACTAAAATTAGCACTTTGCTTTATCTATCTTTAGAAATTATGAAAATTGAATAACAAAATACTACAAATGCCACCTTTAAATAGTAAAGCAATTGACACTTACTAACAATTATACCTTTCTATGACAACTCTTTTAACCTATAGATCTAAATTAACAATGCACCTCTTCATATTTGCCTCTTCAAATCTCAAAACTCTTACTACTCTGATGTCAACCTCTTCTTCAGCCTCCAAACCCGATGATTTTCTTATCACTTTTCCTTCTTTGGGTATATCTACAACTACCAAATCCTTCACTATATCTATTAGTTTTTCACTCTGATCTGCAATTACACTAGTAGGTACCTCATCTAACTCTTTTTCTCTTGACCCACTCTTCTCTAATGTCTCTAATGGTAACTCCAAAGAAACCTGCACTCCTACTTCTACAACTTTGGACTTCTTACTACTATGAATCCTTTGCTAATTCTATTAATATCATCATCAAGAATTATAATTGAAAGCATGAGTACACTATCTACACCTTCAATTTGTAACCATTTTCTTCTAATCGCTCATGTAATTGACATAAAGATACTTATTGTCTGATCTTGCACTTTGGGTTCATTTACTACTACTACTACTACTTCTCCTTCAATTTCTATCACATCTTCAATCTGAATTGAAATTGAAGTCATAGGTATCCTAACTATCTCTTCTTTCTCTCTCTTAACTATTTTAGACACTTTAGATATTTGACCCAAAGACTCACACATCTTATGTCTGACTATCTCAGGTTAAATCATATTTATCTTGAGATGAAGTCTTTAGACCCAAAGTTGTGTAAACCTGAAGTCATATAAGTTCAAAGTCATATAGACCCAAAGACACTCGACTACTTTATACATCTACTCTCAAGACTTGAAATGCTTTTAACTTCTGCTACAAAACTTCAAAATCTGCGATTTTGGTGGCAATAAAAAGGCCTAAACAAGATGCTTCCAACGAGATATAGCATGTATGATTTGGACTTGTAGTCATTGAGATATGGCCCCCGTAGTAATCCTGACTTGTAACCTCCATTCTGGTGCAAAGAAACCTTCCTACGGCATCTGACTTCCTTCTTCCTCTTCCTCTGACACAAAGTAAGCTTCTTTGGGTCTGATCCAATCCGAGTCCTTCTTCCTCCAACACAAAGTTGACTTCCTTGAGTTTGATCAAAACATAGGTTTCTCTTCATTTCTTCTCCATTTGGTTTCAATTTAGTTTCAGCAAGGCACTTTTTCTTCAAAATTCATCCAAAACAAAACATATGTGTACTACACAAGACACAAAGGGCCATGGGATGTACCTCATTTGGAAATTCTTATTGCAATACTACTCCAATGGCAAAGTTAGAAGCATCAAAATCAACCACACAAGGTAGTTGAGGATCATATGGTTGAAGGATGGATTATGAGGACACCATATTGTTTAGTTTCTTGAATGTTTCTTTGTGCTTGGTGTTCCACTAAAATCTTAAGGCTTTCCCTAAGAGATTTGGTCAATGGTGCTACCACATGAGCATAATAATGGATGAACCATCAATAAAAACTTATCAATCCATTAAATGCCCAAATTTCTATGACATCCTTTGGAAGAAGGAAATTAGTAATGGCCTTGATTTTCTCCTCTTCCATCCCGATACTCTCCAATGAGACCTTATGACCAAGAAGATAATTTCCTACTACCAAAAGATAAACTTTGACTTCTTGCAATAAAACCTCCATTGATGTAATCATCTTAGGACTTCTTGTATGTGATTCATGTGTTTTGTCTCCATCTTGATATAGATTAAAATGTCATTTAAGAACACCACCACATATTGATCCAACAACCCATCCAATACTCAATGCATACAATCCATGAAGATTGTTGGAGCATTAGTGAGCCCAAAAGGTAAAACTCTCCATTCACAATGCCCATACCTTAAGCAAAAGCCAATTTTCTACATAACCTCCCTATCAATAGGAATTTGCCAATTGCCACTTTAAAGATCCAGCTTAGAGAAGTATCATGCTCTAATCAATTGTTCTAACAATTCATTGATTTGAGGCAAAGGATATGCATTCTTCATAGTTTTTCTTGAGACCACAATAGTCAATATAGAAGCAAAGTCCTCCATCCTTCTTTTGGACAAATAATATTGGTGCTCTCCAAGGAAATGTACTATGTCATATAAAATCCTTCTCCAAGAACTCCATTAGTGTTGTTCAAAGGTCTTCCAACTCCTTTGGTGAGAGTTGATAGATTGGTCTACACATTAGAGTACTTCTTGGCAATAACTTGATCTTGAAAGGCACACCACAATTAGAAGGTGACCCTTTTGGTAGATCATCCAAAACACTTATGAAAACTCTTAAACTATCAAATCAATCATTGCTTGATAAGGCTTCTAACCCTCATGAGATCCCTATGCACAATAAGCTTGATCCACACAACAAAAATAGGAATACATCTCCCTCCAAAGCTTGCTCTGTGATTACTTTATTGACAAATTTTGCATCTAACAACTAACTATTCTTAGGTGTCTTACTCAAAGATGCCATACAACCTAATTGGTAATTTTTACCTTGGTATTGGACTTGAATTTATCATTAGGTCCAATCAAATTGAATCTTATGGCATTCAAGCATAGGTAGATCAAGAATGAGATCATAAAGAGATAAAGGTACTCCCACAAATCTCATACACTCTAAATACTCCTTCTTGATCTTGAATATAATAGTATGTGAGGTATAAAATGAAGAACCCTTTCTACCAACCACTATCATCAATCTACTTCCAAATACTAGTTTGATAGGAATACCTTAATTTTTTACTAATTGCATGGACATGCAATTATTTGAATTTCCAAAATCAACTAAAATTTTACAACCACAATCAAATATTATACCTTGCAAGTGAAACAAACTTGCATAGGTTGAGACTTCAATCCCATTGAAACTAATCAAATTCTTACTAGGTGGCTTGATATCTCCTATTAGGATTCTTTGTTTCCCTAATCATTGCGTGTTGAGGTTGTCTATTCTTGGGTAGACATTCAACAATGCAATGTCTAATTTGACAAAAATAAAAAAAGCACCATTTTTTCATAATCTCTTCCTATCTATAGTGCCAATTTATCTCTATTGGATGATTTCAATCTCCATCAATGCTAGTTCATCCACTTGTGTGTAGTGTGTTGGCAGGTTTAATGAAAGTCAAGGTCAAGCCCAAGTTGCGGCAATCAAGGAATCAAAGCGCTCTGCAAATTGTATGGCTTCCTATAGGTGTTTGTGCTCTTACATGGTCACTTCCAATTTGGTATGTGACTTCAAGCTACTCACAAATTGATCCAAAGCTTCATCTTCTGGTATATTTGGAATTTGCATTATGGTGTTTAGTGATGTAGCTTCTTTCAAAACCGATATGCTTCAATTTTTCCAATTTATCTTGTGCAACTTGTGTAGCATTTATAGTTTGGAATCTCCCTATTATTGTGCTCTTGCATTCTTTACATGTCCATATTGGCACAAAAAATTGCCATTTAACTTGCTCTACTCAAAATTGCTACCATAGTTTTGCCACTTCATCCAATTGGCTTGAAGCTAAGAGAATTTTTCTTTGTTCATATTGAAGATTTAAGACTTCAAAATAACAATTTCAATCACACAAAATTCCATTGCACTTGGGGGATTTTGGCCTTCAAATAACTTGGGCTCAAGAAATCAGATTTTCTCTTCTCCTTATCAAGATAGTGCTCTTCTTACATGCTCTTGTTGTTGATGGTCTCTCTCCTCCAACAATTAAATATGGTACTCAATTTATTACTACATAACAATGATAACTTTGGGCATCACCACCCTGGCTACTACTCTATCAAACTACCTACAATTATCTAAGTTAAGAAGTAGATGCACATCCACCTCTCTTTGTAAGTTACAATCAGAATTATGAATGGTTCATCGGATAAGGTGATCATATTCAAAAAATTATACTTGAAGCATGAGATAATGAATTGCATGAAATAATGCTTGGGTAGTATATGAACACAAAAATCCCAATGGTTTAGAGAAAATAGACTTGGTGGTTTATAAATCCCATCCATCTTATTTTTGCTCTAATAGCAATGTAAAAAACCAAGGACAGAAATAGGAGAATTGAAGATTGGAGTGATGATCACAATTGGGACTCTTGAATAAGGTAAAATTTGCATGCTTGAGTTTGGGCTTTAGTATTTATAGTTGTGACAACCCGACAAACATCACTCTTGCGGTAATAAGGTAAGTAAAGTTCATTCCCGTAGAAATACGAGTCAAAAATATCCAAATATAAAGCAAAGAAACCAAATCAGTTGTTCTTGAGTTCTTCTTAATCTCTTAGGTAGAAACCACACCAAAAAGAGAGTAACAAGCACTGAAATGCGGTCTTGTCACATCAATTTGTCACCCATAATCACAAATCTTTCCATTTTGTCCAAACAAACTTGATTTTTTGGACAAAATTGATGTGATAATTCAATCCTTCCCAAAAATAGCTACTTCAGTATAAAAAAATTTCACATTGAAATTGTGTTCTATCCCTCCACTGAAGGCACAACTTCCTTGATTGAAATTGCTTCACATCAACATCACATTATACTCACAAATGCAGAATACTACCAACACTACAATTCCTCTCAGATTTGTCAAGGCATTGCTTTGATTGCTATCCACTTAGGATCAAACACACAAGATGGAGTCAAAGATGTAGAATCCAACATATAACAATCAGAATCTCACTTTGAAATTCTACCAACACACACACACACACACACACACACACACACACACACACACACACACACACACACACACACACACACACACTTTATACTCTGAATTAAGCTCAAGCAATGAGTATTGAGATCAACACTTTTATTTATCTATTCTCAAGAATATGATTAATAAATAGCAACACACTACAAATGCCTCCTTTAAATAGGCAAAGTCTTTGACAATTATCTTACTTCCTAAACCAATTCCTAACAACTTTACCAACCTATAGATCCAAAATGATAGTGCACCTCTTCATATCTACCTCTTCATATGTACCTCTTCTTATCTCAAAACTATTATTACTAAGATCTGATGTCAACCTCAACTTTAGCTTCCAAACCCAATTCTACTTCATGAATTTCCCTCACTTCAGGTCTATCTATTATCACTAAATCTTTTGCCAATTCTCATACCTCTTCACGCTGAATTGCAATTAAAGACATAGGGAATCTATCTACATGTTTATCTTCTGACCCATCTGTCTCATATGTATCAAATAATAGATCCAAAGACACTTGTACTCCTACATCTATAACTTTAGACTTTGTATCTCTCCTCACACTACTCCAAAGTTTATCTAACTCAAAATGTACTAAGTCTAATTTGAGGCACACATTATCTACTATATCCAACATCTTTTTATCTACTTGATTTTTTAATCAAATTAATAATTTATCCAACTCAATATCCTTTGCTTTCTTCTTCCTTGTCTCTTGCACCAACAACTTCAACTTGTGCAATCTTGATTCCTCCAATTGATACTCAAACATCATTTTGAGCATTGCTTTCATCCTCATTGCTACTTCTTCAATTGTCTCTTATCTTGGTGTCTACAACTTCCCTCTCTCTTTGCTAATAACTCCTCACAATACATCTTTACTTTGTCTTCCAACTTGGCCTTCAAAGCTTCCTTCTCCTTCACACTCTGACCGAGTTGCTCCTCCATTAATTTGACTAAACTATGCAATCACTCTTCTTCCCCACTCCATGTAGCTAACTCCCTCTACCAAGCTCTATCTATCTCTATCTCCCTTGTCTTTAAACTCTCCAACTTTGGCCACATTATTGCCGCCATTGCCTTCAAATGAATGACTTCTACTCACATGTCATGCACTTCTACCCTCAAAATCTCAGACTTCTCCACCTGCTCCCTTTGTTCTTCCTCTTGCTTTGCCTCTCTTCACAAAGCCCCTGTCAGGCTTTCAATTTCTTTCTTCCTAAGCTCTACTTCCATCTTGATTTCTGCCAATTCCTGCTCTTCACAAATTAACTTCCTTCTCAACTCTTAACTTTCCTCACTCATTAATGCAATACTGCAAATTCATCTTTAACTTTTGGGTGATCTCTCTTCAACTCTTCTCTCTTCTTCTTTAAGTGCAATTGTAAAGGACAAACTACCTACAACAAATATTCTACCTCCTCAAAGTTCCTCAAAAATCTCTCACAATCTTCTCTCCTTACTTCTTCTACTAGAACTCTACTCCAAAGTTGCAATCTTCTCACTCTCAAAGGCACTTCATCTGAGCTTTCCCACTTCTCCACTACTGAGCTTAGATTACTTGCTTCTGCCCCCGCAATAGGAACACTGCTCCTTGATCTTCTACCCTTCTGAAACTCTACCTTTGGCTTGGCCTCTAGAGTTTCTTCCATCTCTACATTGGGCAATTCTTGACATGAGTTTCTTCCTCCTTCCATATGATCAATTGATGTATGGAACTCCTACTCTTCATTGTCAGCATCGTCTTCTCCTCATTGATGTACTTCTACCTCACCTTCACTTCTGCTGCTTGATCCTTTGCTTTGTAGCATCAACTCTAGTTCTTCTTCATCTCTTGAGTCTTTTGTCTTCTACTTGGCTTTACCTTTCAATCTTTTGCTCCCTACAACTCATTGATTACTTCAAAATCTTCCCTTGGGTTCACCTTCCTCATCTTTGTTGGCTGAATTGGCAACCAGCTCTCCTCAGGATGACTTTGCTTCCTCATCTTCAGGATGTATATTGTTACCCTCATATGCTACCCCGTTCTTGCATAATGTTCATCACTACTCTAGATGTGGATATATTGTTATTCCTCATCATCTGCAATCTTTTGTAAGTCCGGATGAAAATGTGACACCATCTTCCTTTGCTAGGCCCTTTTCATCAAATTCAGTCTGAAGTAGAAATGAGTATCAAATGGAACCAAATAGTGAGGAGCATCTCAATCTCTCTAGCACCACACCATCTGTCGCGTCCTTTGATGAACGCACTTTGCCCAATTTACCGGCACTCCTGCAAACATCTTATGAAAGAAGACTACATTATACTTCATTACATACATTGTGCAATTTGGCTTGAAGAGTGCCATCATCATCCCAACAATGCTTTGCCTGACCGGGTTCCAATAGGCATCAACTTTGTACCAATTCTTTGTACACAATGTAATGAATGAATTTCATCTATATCCTCCACATGCTCTCTTTTCCAAAGAAAAGTTGCCCCAATTTCCTCCCCAGCCTCTCTTCCCAACACCAATCTTCAATCCAACTTTGTCCATCAAGCCAGATTTCCTCACTTCCACTCATTCTCAGGCCTTTCTTCACAATCACTTGGAGCTACTTTTGCCATGAACCTTGGAAAACTCAAGTTCCAATTCCATGCCCAAAATGTGATACAAAGTTTATTCAAGACTTCAATCTTGGTGATCATGTCTAATCTTCTAATCACCAGGTTTCTTACTGCAAATAATGGACTCTTCTTCTCACCCTTCCTTGGTATTGTGTGATCTTTAACACAAGGTAGCTGAAAAATAATTCTACCTTCTCATGGTCTTGAGATCCTAACTCCCTTGGAATTGTTAAATATTAAACTCTTGACTGGCTTTGCTTCAAGCACTTCTTTGGGTTGACCACTCAACAGCTTAGGATACTTGAGTGGCATTTCAGAATCCACTCAATGAAGTTTTGATTTTCTAGTACTTCACTGATTGGTCATTCTTCCATCAGTCTTCACTAAAACGCACTCCTTCTGCATGAGTTCATCTTGGTGCTGTCAAGATTTAGCTGTTTGTGTCTTAGCCTATCTTACCCCTGGTGAGTTTATTATGTAATTTTAGGTTTGCACCATCTGTGGTGATAAGAACATGGCGATGCTTCACGTAAGGGCTGTTCAAGACATTCAAGCCACAATTAGAATAAATAAGACAACTTACCAGGAATGGTTAGGGGATTTTACTTGATATCGTCTACAAACTCAGCCCCTTGGGATCCCAAGGTGGATGTGTCCAACTATGTGCGGAATGGGGTTGATGCCCTTGTGGACCCTTGGATCTCTTCTTTTCATCTGGGCGTATCATTATAAAGTTGATGATTTCCACCAAGAATTTGATTGCCGGGTTGTGCTAATTCCATACAAATTAGCACTGAAAAGCATGTACCCATTACTCCAACGATGGCACCAAAAATTAAATATATCAAAATTGTTTTGAATACCAAAATTTTTTCTTACCTATCTTTCTTTCACAAAAAATCCATAGGAAAGTTGTTACGCCATCTTTGCATTGGGTTGATCACCCCAAGATTAAGTCCCCTTACTTTGGGTTTCTCTAGCCAAGTCTGATCCAAGTATTTAAGTTTTGACACAAACTCTCTCTACTTTGGGTTGCAAACCAAAGAGACAATCCCCCTTCTTTCAATGCCAATTGAGTTCAATGTAACTTTGTCTGTACACTTCTTCTTCAAAATAGAACAAAAATGAAAAAGTGGGTACCACAATAGTAAATATAGAAGGCTCTTGGAAACTTACTAAAGGCCATATTTTTAGAGTGCAAGCTAAGCTGATAGGAAAGCTTCATGAAAAGCTTCTTTCTAGAAGGCACCTAATTGGCATGCAAGCTAAGCTAGTCAGGAAACTTTGCAAGAAACTTTCTTCTAGAAGCAACTTGGCATGTGAGCTAAAATTGTTGGGAAGCTTTCCAAAGAAGCTTTATCCTAGAAGTTGCTTACTTAGCATACACATTACTCAATACTTGGAAGGTATTAAGAAGCTTCTTAGATACTTCTAGAACATTCTTATTATTCTTGGCTAATTTGGTCTATTTGCTACTTTGTTAGTCTTGATGGACTGTTGCTACTTTGTTAGTCTTGACTGACTTATCTATAAACTCGATATTTTTATAATTAGGATGGAGCATTACTCAAAAGGATGTAGGATAAAACTTGAGTGCTTGACATTTGGAGTGCTTCTAAGAGGAGAGCACTTGGAGTGCCAATGGGTAGCTTTCAAGCCCAAGTGCCAAGTGCTACCTTTTGGTACTCATAGTTAAGAACCACCGTGATTTGAAGACATTGCCAACTCAATTGGAATTTGTTGCCAAAAGCCATACACTTAAGGTATCTATTAATGCTCAATGGGCAAGTTTTGTGCATGGGAAAGTGATGGGAGGAGAAGCTATGGCATGTAGGAAAGCAACTTCTCATCATAGAAGACATGCAAAGGCCTTTGCTTATGCAATGGCAAGTGCATACCTACTATGTAATAGCCAAAGTGCTGAGGATTGACCAAGAATTGGGACTATAAATTGAGGCATCTTGCTAGCAACTACACTTTTTGGAAATTTTGTTGTCTACTTAGCTGATCAAGTGGTGTCTTGCACTTTGTTGTAAACCTAGAGAAATTTATGCAAGTTGTTACAAGGTAGCACTTGGTATGGTTTCCATCACTTGAGATGAAACGAGGTACTTAGAGTAATAGCACAAAAAAAATTAGCACTCCCATTTGTTTAAAACCATGGTCTTCACAACCAAAGCATACAGAAAGATCCCTAAGGGCATTCTTAGGTTCCCTATTGTGAAAAAATGTGCAATTCATTGCAAGACTAACGTGATCTAGAGCAAGCACTTGGGATTCTTGCTTTGGAACAAGGAATTGATAGACTTCTTGATAATCCAAAAAATGAGAGGGGAAAGAGAGAGAACATTAGGAAGGATGAGAGTCAAAACTGCATGAACCCTCTTGTCCCAATGATTTTTAACCCTGTCCATTTTTGCATCTTTAGCCAAAATCATGCACAAGGTCTGATTGGTTCTCTTTGCCAAGCCATTGGAATTTGGTTTATAGGATTTAGTTACTCCATGTGTGATAGAGAAATGTTGTAGTATGGTTGTAGTAATGCTTCATGTAAACTCTCCTCCTCTATCAAAAACCAACTCCAAAGAGCACCCAAACCTAGTGATAATGCATTCATAAAAAATTCTCCCAATTTATCTTTATTCTTGTCCCTCAATGGTCTAGCCTCAACCCACTTGGTAAGGTAATCAATAACTACCACAATGTACCAATTATTCCTTAAAGTTCTATCGAGAGGACCTACAAAATCAATTCCCCACTTCTCAAATGGTCCTAGCAATGGAATTGATCTAAGTGGTGGAGTGGAAGTAGACTTTCTAGCAAAAGCTTGACAAACATGACAAGTTTTGCAATAATCAAGACAATCCTTGAAAATCCCTCTCCAATGGTAACCTACATCTAGAATCTTGAAAGCAATCACCTTCTTGCAAAGTATCTTCCACACACTAAACCTTCATAAAACTCCTTTATGAGTAAGATAGACTCTTCCTTACCCAAGGCTCTTCAAAGTAGACCATTTGCTCCTTGGTGAAACATAATATCTTCCACCATTGTGTAATGTCTAGATCTTGCTACAAGGGCCTTCCTCCCTAGCATGCATCCCTTTTGTATAGTTACCTCTTGTAACAAAGTCCACAATCTCCTTATACTCCATTGGAACCTCTTGAGTGACTGAGATTTTCATGAGCTCCTCATTCAAGAAGGAATCATTCATTAGCTCATCTCCATCATGATCATAGGCCCTAGATAAAAAATCCACATTTGCATGTTTCTTCCTTGACCTATCTTCAATGGTGTAGTCATACTCAAATAAGAGTATCATCCACCTTGCTAGCCTCCCTTCCACATTAGGCTTGTTGAAGATGTACTTCAAAGTAGTTGTGATCCATGACAATTGTTGCTTTCCCTCAAATCAAGTCTCCCAAGGTGTGGTGAATATGATGAGTTGTTGATGCTTTGGTGCAATCTTGATTTGGTAATACCCACTATAACCATCTCCAAAACTATACCTCTCATGACTTGCAACCTCATCCAAAATCTCATTAATGAATGGTAAAGAGTAATAATCCTTCTTAGTAACAACATTGAGCTTCTTGTAATCCATACATACTCAAAGCTTGCAAATTCTTTTTCACAATCATAATCAAAGCCACTCATTTTGAATTCCCCACCTCAAAGATAAATCCGGCCTCCTTGAGCTTATCAACCTTCTTCTTCACAACCAAAGATATTGGTGGACTAATACAATGTTACTTTTGGCAGACTAGTCTTGCATTTGATTCCACCTCAATCTTGTACTCCTCCAATGTGACTTCCTTTAGATCCTTGCAATTGAAAAGCATGCTTGAACTTGCAAAAAATCTCCTCAAATCTTAAATGTATTTTATATTCCTCTCTCTCCTTCTACTCATCTTTTAGACAATAGTAGGTAAACTAAGCTCTTAATTCCATAAGAAGAACATCACATGCTTTCTTTGGAGTAAATCACTCCTTGCTATCATTGCTCACTTATCTTTGCTTGGGCAGCGGAGGCTCATATTTAGTATCTTCCTCATTGCTCTTCTTGCTCAAAATATTTTCCTATTAAGGTGTAATGATTGCAAAGAAAATCTAGCTCCAAAGATTCTAAGGATGCTTGAATATCCTTTGGAATGCTTATAAATTTTTAGGCAAAAGGTGAAATCCTTGGCTCATTTTTATAGTCAATGCTCTTTGGGCAAAGATCCTCAATGGTTAAGCAATAATTGTTGTCAAGTGAGAATACTTTGGTGAGTGCCCATGGTCCTTGGAATGCTATTTGCCTAGGTGGCAATGGCATTCAAATTGGCATACAATCTTTGGTTCCAAGGAATATTTGTACTTGATTTCTTTAGTTTAGATGTTCTTTGTACCTTAACCTATAAAAGATGGGTCTGAAGAACACCCAAACAAGAAGTTCTTCCCTTGAACATGAGAATAACCCCCATTATCTTCATCAAAAAGAAAAAAAGAAAAAAATTGTGAGTTTTGTAAGAAGGTAGGCAATACAAGCTTCAATATGTTCTACAAAGAACTTGATTCTCAAGACATTTTATTTTCTTCATCTTAAAGTTATTAATAGTACATGTGTATTAAATACCTCATCCTTATATTCTTTTGTGAAATTATATAGACTGCTGATTGTATTCCTTTAAAGGTTTATTTGTTGGTTTTTTAGCTGAGTCTTATGCAAATGATCCTTTGTTATTTACTTTTATGTACTTTTTTTACCATAATCACTTTAAAGGATTCTGCAATGGGTTGTGTTTATATTGACTCAAATCTTACCATTTCTATATCAAGACTTTATCAATGACTCCATCTTGAGTTATACACATAAAAAAATAAATAATCTTATAGAATCATCATTTTATATATTCAGTTCCAAGATGATAAAGAAGTTAAAAGTTCATATGCCTCAATAGACCCAATTTTTAGATCAAGAGCTAAATTTTGACTTTTATTGGAGGTGTAAACAACATTCTACTCGATAAAATAAATATGCAAACATTGAAAGACTCTTTTTGTGACCTCTCCAAACTTAGGCATGTGCCCTTTTTTGAATTTTGATGGAGAAGTCAATGATCTTTGACCATCTAAGGTGGATTCTTATAAGCATAAATGATTTGATCATATATCATTTGTGTAATTTATCTTTATCAATATCTTCCACCATCATCATCAATTGTATGAAGGTGGAGTTATAGACAAAAGACCAATGTTTTGATGTAAAATACCATGTTTAATCCATCACACAAGTAAAAGAAGAGTTTTCAGCATATAATAGTAATTTTTTTACATAAATGACCTACAAAAAGAGAAAAATGAATTAAAAAAAGACAAGCATAAAAGATATTGCTGCATGAAAAATATGAGTATAAGAGGATTAATAATATTATATAGGTTCTTAAGTATTTGTAAGGAATTTTTGTTCTAAACTATAGCAAATTATAAGTTGAATGGCTCTTCCTTGTTTATCTTGATTCTTCAATAGATATCAATGCACACATGCTAATATTTTTCTATATATATGATTAGTAAATTTTATCTCTTCCTTGGTTACCTCATCTTCAAAGGTGTCAATGCACTCATGTGTTTCCTTTTCTTCCTTTCCTTCCCTTTCTTTTTGAGTTTTTTCTTCCTTCCATTAGTTTCCATACTCTATTAAGTTTTGGATATTAATGTAGTTTTAAGAGGTGTAAATATTGATGGTTGGATCTTGATTGGTGAGGGAAAATTGTGATATCAAGCTTTGACAACCATTTTTATTGTTGAAGATAAATTAAAATAGAATATAAGTAATCCATAGAAAAAATGAGCATTACACTCTAGAGCAAAAGCAATCCGTAGCAAGAAGCCCAATTTCTTGCCAAGGATTGGGAACTGAGCAATGTGGGATTGATCCAAGGGATTGGGATCCCCAAGAATGGCAATTTGAGAAGAGAACTACTTGCTTAGACCAACCATCACTAGAGATACATCCTTGGCCCAAAGAATTCCTAGCCAAGAAGGATGAGCCTGGAGACCCAATTACATCAACCTAGCAAGAGCTTAAAGAAGGTATTGAAAGCCTCCTTGAACAAATCCAAGAACCAAGAACATGTGGAGAGTAGGTATTTACTATGACCTCATGAAAAGAGCTATACTTAAAGTAATTATGAAACTATTCAAGTCAAAGATAACAACTTAGTGTTAGTGTGATGTAGTAGCAAGGATCAAAGTCTTGAGTAGACTTCGCATCACCTTTTGGGCATAGAATTGGAATTTGAGCTTTCCAAGATTCATGGTAGAAATTGCTACTAGTAATTGCAAAGACGGTCTTAAGACAAAAGGGAAGAGAGGAAATCCATCTTGATGGATTGAGTCGGATTGGAGATTAGTCTTGGAGAGAGAAGCAAGGGAAGTAGGAAGAGTCACCTTTTATTGGAAGTGTGATTCTTCAAAGGAAACCATTGAGGTGAGAAGTTCTTTCAATGTGCCTTGCACCAAGAATGGGTACAAGGTGTATAGCTATAGAGACCCAATGCAAAGGAGGATAGTCAGCAAGATGATTGGCCATGTTTAAGCCAGAGCAAACCAACTATGTAATGATGCAGCAAGTGGTGTTCTTTCACCAAATGTTTGTAGGAGAGGCGGTGAATTGGGTGAAGTGTTTACACCAAAAATTAGGTTAGATGATTAATAGTTGGAGAATGGACCTACCACCTCATTACTTTGTACTCTTTGCAACCCATTTCTACTTCGGATTAAACTTACTTAGCTTGGAGGAGAGAGGAAGGATGGTGGTGTCCCACTTGCACCCTGATTTACAAAGAGTTTGTGATGGAAACAAGCAATATTACATCAAGTGGGTCTATGAAGGTGATGACCACTACCTCAAGAACGGGAAGAAGAAGATAGTGTTGGTAGACATCTCTAGGCCAAGAAAGAGAAGAAGATCCAAAGGAAGAATATTGCCAATACAACCACAATAAACAAAAAGGTTGAATCCAAAGCCATAGATAGTGGTAGTGAAGGACCCATCTTTAGAGGAAGGATTGGAAGGAGAAGCTGAGTCATAATGTGAGGTCAAAAGAAGAAGAAGAGTTCATTTTGTAGGAGTCCAATAGCAAGAGTGAAGGAGAACCAAAAGTCTATCAATTGGTGGATGAAGAGGCTAGAGAAGAAGAACAAGAGTTCCACAAGGCACTCAATGCATGGAAGGAAGCGATGAGCCTTGTTTAATGCTACTTATTGTAGAGTTAGAAGACAAAGAAGTAGGAGATATTGCCTTGGCATTTCCAAGGGCAGCAAGATCAAAGAGAATTGTGCAAGTTGTAGTTGCACAGCCAAGCAAAGTCAAAGAGGAGGAAGAAAGCTTGGATGGAGAAGCTTTAAAGGTACAAAGATCCTATCTTTGGGTTAAAGCACCAGCCAAAGAAGTGCTAACCAAAGACAAAGATAGAAAAGACAATGAAGGAGTATATGATAGAGTTGAATATCTATCAAAGATTGTTTGTCCTTTGTTAGTGCAACTACAAAACAAGAAAGAGGAGTTGAAGAAGGAGCACTGTGAAGGATGAGCTGCAAGTAGTGAGGTACTTGAGTGAAGAGACCTTGGAGTTGAGGAGTAAGTTAACCCAATGAGAGAAGGAAGCCAAAGAACTTTGGGTTGAGCTAGTTCTTTGGAAGAAGAGTTTGATAATTTGCAAGAGGATTTCTTGAAGCATAGTGAAGGAGCAAAAGATGTGTTTGAGAAGATGAAGGTTAATTTGCTGATGCAAGGCTAGAAATTATACACTCAAAGGCAATCACTATAGTGATGGAGTAAGAGATGAAGAGTCTAGGAAAGAGTGCAGCAGAGACGGACCAAGCCTGGCAACAAGAGTTGACTGTTAGACATCAAGAGGAAGAAAGATTGCAAGGTCTGATCAGAAGTGTGGAATCTTAACTACTCCAGTATGTGGAAGAGAAGGAAGTGCTGAAGGCAAAATTTGAGGACAAGTTAAAGATGTACCGGAATGATTTAGAAGCAGAGAGAAGTAAGGAGGAGAAAGTTTTGAGGAATGAGCTGGAGTTAGTAGAAGCTATCTTTAGGGAGTTGAAAGTGATGCTGAATACTGACGCCAAGGTTAAGTTGGAGGAGGCAAGACTGCACCAAGTAACGTTGTTGGTGCAAGAGACTAGGAAGAGGAAGGTGAAGGATGTTGACTTGAACAATGTTTTGATTCACTTAAGAGATCATGTACATAGGAAGATGTTGGAGATAGGAGACAACTTGAGTCTTAGACTAGATTTAATTAGACTAGACTTAGAAAAACTTCATAGTGAGGTGAAAATAAATGCTAAGTGTGAAGTTGTAGAGTAGGAGTGCAAGTGTCTTTGGGTGAGTTACTTGAGGCATTAGGAGAGATGGGTTAGAGAATGAGAATGTAGATAGATTAGCCATGCTTCCAATTTCAGTTCAAATTGAAGAAGTGATAGAAATAGTAGAGGAAGTTGTAGTACTAGATAAACCTAAAGAAGGAGAAGTGATTTTATGAACCTTAGGTTTAGAAGCTAAAGTTGAGGTAGACATTAGATCAGATTAGTGACAATTTTGAGATGTGAAGAGGCAAATATGAAGAGGTGGTTTGTCATTTTAGATTTGTAGGTTGGTAAAGTTGTTGTAGAATGGTATGTTGTTAGATTACTATCAAGTTCTCTACCTATTTAAAGGAAGCATTTGCAATGTGTTGTAGTTCAATATTGACATTCTGAAGTTAGTAAAGCAAAGTGTTGTACTCAATGCTCAATGCTTGTTGTTTCAACTTATTTCCAAGTATCAATCTTGTGTGTGTTTGCAAGTGTATGGAGAAATTCTAAGTGCAAGTTAGTGAGGTTTTTGGACATATTGGATTCCATAGTGATGATTTCATTTTATGTGTTTGATCTTGAGTGGATGGCAATCAAAAAAATGCCTTGATAGATGCGTGAGGAATTGTAGTGTTGGTAGTATTTTGCAATTGTAAGTACAACTCTAGAACAATGTAAAGCAACTCTATTTGAAAGAGTTGTGTCTTTAGCAGAGGGGTGGAACAAAATTCCAAGGTGAAGTCATTTCATGGTGAAGTAGCCATCTTTGAGAGAATTGAATCATCACAATTGAAGTTGAATTAGAAAGAGATTGATGAATTGTGATTATGGATGTTGATTTGTGATAAGATTGTGATCTAGTGCTTGTTACTCTCTTCTAAGTGTGGTTTCAACCTAAGAGATTAAAGATGCAATCAACAAGAATTGTTTGTGATGTTTTACTTCATATTTGACCATTTCTAAATTGTATATCCATGGGAACAAATTGTTACTTGTTGATTACCACAAAAGTGATACTTGCTGGGTTGTCACATGATTTTTGGTGTGGCTACTAGGAATGAAAATCTTGGGAGTGGAAGAATACAAAGCCAAATCTTAAACTGAGAGTCCAAAAACTATGAATATCTAGACTAAGAGAACAATGTGAAGAGAGGGCTTGTTAAAAAAAATTTGCATCATGAAGAAGAAGAACGCTAGAATAGCTAATTCACCATTGACAAATCTGAATGGAGGCACTAGATTTACAACTTCTTCATGAAGTTCACGAAGCCTTGCAAAAACTTGAACAAAAGTAACAAAAAGTTAGGTAGTGAGGCAACTTTGCATCTTCAAATCCTAAGAAGAAGAAAGACACAAGTGGAAAACCATATTTGTTACAACCCAATACACCAACTTTATCTAGAGCTATCAAGAGAGCCTTCATAAAAGAATTCATTTGTGAGAAGACAACATGGATTTTGATGGAAGAAGAGTATCAATACCTTTTACATATGATTCCTTAACTAGTTCAAAGGGATTGTGAAGAGAAAACTAAGATATTGAGCAGCTTTCTCCAACTTGAGTTGAAGTCAACATACCGATAGAAGAACAACCTGTTGACAAAAATCCAACTTTGAACTTGGTAAATTGGAATCCCTGGGCTGAACTAGACTTACAATCACCAGCCAATACCTTGGGTCCATCAAGTTCTACACTATTGAAGCCTATTCCTCAATATTATAGAATGACTTTGTTACCCATCATCTAATACCAAAAGTATAAGAGGATGGAACAAGATGAAGATCTTGATGAATTCATCAAGGAATTCAAAGTCATCTCCTTTGCCAACAAGGAGCATGACCTGCTGGTTGGTTATGCATTTCTTGAGTTTGCTCTAAAAGAAAGCTAGGAGCTGGTACAACCATGTAACCTAAAAGAGGTTCAGACCAGCCAACTAGACAGAACTTTGGGACAACTTCATGGAATGCTTCCAAGAAGTTGACTATGATATGAGTGTCTTTGTGGCACTCAATGATCTAGAACAGGCAGCAAGAAGTTGAGAGACTACTTTGAGTGGTTCATGGCTCTATTGAACCAAGTACCAAAGCAATCCAATGTGGTTGGTTAGTCTAATGCCCAAGCCATCACCTGTTCCTTGGAAGATTTTTGCTAGAGATCATAATCTTTACCAAGGAGAGGAATGTAATCTCCTTGGACAAAGCACTCAAACATGTTACCAGATACAAGGCGGCTAACTCTCATTTGTCTGGCACTATAAGAAACCTATGTCATCAAGGAAATAATCAACATGTTACACTAATGCTATTTGGTGTGGTAGGAATTTTGAGAGTTGACAAAAGAGTAGTTGTAATGGGTGGGAGCTGGAAGATTATTCAAGACAAGAGTAATAATGATCTTGAGTTTTGATGTGCCTCAAGGTTTCTTTTAATGTTACTATAAATAGGGGAAGAAAGGAAGAGGGAGGTTTTGTGACAAGACGGAAACATGCGGAGAGACTTGTGTCCGTGAAGGAAGGAAGATGAAAAGACAAATAAGGAAGAATTGCTCACCAAGGAGAATTCTTGTGGGGAAGGACAAGAGAAAAGACCGTTCATCAGGAAGGGAGGTCAGCTGAAGACAAGGTGGTTTTAGAGGAGATCATCAAGGGAGTTGGGGTCTGGACAGGAAGAAATTAGGAGAGAAATATAGAGAAAAAACTGGAAAGACAAAGAGGCTGGACAAAGAAGAGTTTCTCAAAAGAGTTGGGGTCTGGATAGGAAGATATCAGGAGAGAAAATTGGGTTGTACAAGAAGAATTTCTCAAAGGACAAAGGAGTTTTTGATGGAGGAGAGGAAGGTTGAGGATCAAAGGAGAGCTTTTCTTGGACAAGAAGTGATCTCAAGAAGGCTTCTTGGGGAAAAGTGTGACATATTGATAGTGGGAAGAGAGAGCTAACAAGGGGTTGAAGGAAAGAGGGCTTGGAAATTTTGGCTGGAGAGGAAAGGATCAAAGGGCAAAGTATTGCTAGAAAGGAAGGGTTTTTGAAGGGATTTTGGTAGAGGAGAGAAGAGAGGAATTAGCGAGGGTTTTGTTCGACAGAAAAATCCCGAAGAGGGTTTTGGCAGAAGAGAGGGAAGGAAGAAGCATTGGAGGAGGATTCTGGACGAAGAGAGAATTCTTGAGAAGGAGAGCTTTGGCGGGAGAGGAAAATAATGAGAGAGTTGGCAAGAGTGAACTCTCAAAGAAGTCTGAAAAAGATGTGGCAAGAATGAACTCTTGAACAAGGCTGAAAGTGATTTGGAAGGAAGAGAAAGATCTCAAAAAGTCTTGACAGGGGAAAAACACTTGAAGGAGAAGGTTTTGTGACTGAATAGGAAGGAAGAACTCTCAAAGAAGAAGGATTTTGATAGGATGGATTAAATGGAAGAAGGAATAGGACAATACAGAGAGCACTCAAAGGAAATTTTGCAAGAATGAGATCTCAAAAGAGATTTTTGCATTTACAAAGATCCCCAAAGAGATTATTGTATTTAAAGAGAAATCTCAAAGGAGGATTTGGCTCATAAAGTGGAGCATCAAAGAAGGGTTTTGGTAGGACATCAAAAGGGGTGTGGATAAGACAATTAAAGATAGAAAAATGAAAGAGTCTTCTAGGACAATGAAGCATCAAAGAAAGGTTTGGCCAGGATAGTGAATCTTCAAAGGGTTGCAAGATAGAGAAATATTGAAGAGGTTTGGCAAAAATCCAAAGAAGTCTTGAAAGGGTATGACAAGGATACATACACAAGAAATGATCAGAAGTAGAAGCCAGTTTAGGTATAGACCCAAGTTCATGTACATACACAAAGAGAAGTTGAAAGGTCAATATTAGTCTAAGCAGATTTTGATGATGATTGCACAACTTGCACAGAAAGCTAGAACTTTATCTCACACATGAGTTGATGTACTTACATTGCAAATCAGTCATTAGAAGGTGTTGAGCTTAAAACTAAATGGCTGAGAAGTACAGAGTTGGCACAGATGAATCTTGATCAGGTAGAACCAATGTTTAAGAAAGAGTGGAGTGCACACCCTTAGTGATAACCAAAACCTTCTTTTATTCCATTCTTGGCCATTCAATATTGCAATATTAAGGCAAAACAAGAAACTTGTTGGCAAACCTATTCAATTGCTCTTTGTTTTTTAAAATGAATTGTAGCATTTTTTAGATTCTTCTAAGCATTTTGAATCTTCATCAGCGGCATTAATTAAATCTTGTTTTTCTTTTTCCATTTGAGATAGTCCATTTATTCAGATATCATCTACTTTTAATTTTGCTTGTTGTAAACAAGTTTGAGCTTGGCTTATATTGCAATGAACTGTATTGTGGTACCCACATTTTTTTTTCTTTCAAAATGGAGAAGAAGAAGTGTATAGAGAAGTTGGATTGCGCCTGTATGGCCAAAGAAGGCAAAGATAAGAGTCTTTGGGATGAAACGCAAGGTAAAGTGGCTTTGGGTCATAAGGCAAAGTACTTGGATTTGCCTTGTCAACATACAACCCAAAGTAAGGAGTTTTTGTATCAGGGGGAGCTCAACCCAAGGCAAAGACAATGTAACAACCTTTCTTTGGGGTGAGAAATTCAAGAAGGGACCATTCAAAAACGGCGGCCCATACGCATGAAGTACAATTGACAATGAAAGGTTCATGCAAGAGGTGTGATTTTCTTGGTAGAAACTTGAATTGAAGAGAGACAAAGAAGGTGCAACTCAATAAAAATCAGGCCAATGTCAAAGCAATGTCAAGCAATTTTCCTTTGCCGTTGAGGAGTTGTCCTGCAAGTGATCGTGGGAAGGGAAGTAGAGTTGAAGATGCGCTAGTTTGTAGAGGAGAATTTGAGAGAGTGAAACCAAGAGACAATGAGGAAGCATGAAAGATGGGAGGAGGAAAGAAGAATTCCAAATTTGTAGTGAGAAATCATGAGATTTGGAGGTTAGATGTGATCGCAAGAATTGAAGTCTTGAGCCGACTTTGGATCACATTCTTGGCATGGAACTAGAATGTGAGTTTTCCAGGTTTCATGATGGAGATAATTGAGAGTAAGTGTCTCGATGGCCCTGAGGAAGAGTGGAAGAGAGGAAATCCGGCCTGCTAGACAGAGTCGGATTGGAGATTAGTGTGAGGAAAAGAGGCAAGCGTGGAGTAGGGTGCCACATTCTTGGGGAAGGGAGAAGTAGCAAAAGAAACCCAAGAAGCAAGGAATGCCTTCTCTTTGAAGAGAACAAAGAATGGGTATAAGGTTGAGAGTTACAAAGATCCAGTGAAGAGAGGGATTGTGAGTGCTCTCATGGCAATCCTGAAGCCGGAGAGAACAACTTATGTGATGAAATGCCAAGCGGTGTTCTTCCATAAGATGTTTGCAGGAGAACCTATCAATTGGGCAAGGTGCTTCCATAGGAGGATGAGACAGATGGTGTGGAATTTTTGGGAGGAGTCGCCTCCACACTACATCGTGCCGTTTGTAGCACATTTCTACCTCGGGTTGAATTTGCTCAATTTGGCAGAACACAACAGAATGGTGTCTCACTTCCATCCCGACTTGAGAAGAGAAGTCGACACGGAAGAGCAGCAATACATTCTTCAAATCCAAAGCATGGATGAATACTACGCAAAGACGGGCAAGAGCATAGAGGTAGAGGTAAGTACTCAAAGAAGCAGAGTCAACAAGGAGAAGCCAGAGATAAGACAAGACCTTGGAAGACCAGGAGAGGAAACCTAATTGGAAAGGCATAGTGGTGATCATGTTGTGAGAAGAAGAATCAGAAGGCAAAGCCAAGTGCAAGTCCAAAGACTCAGATCACAAGGAGGAACCGGAGCTCATGCTGCAAAGTGGAGATACGAGTAGCCAAGATTGATTAGGTTCCGGGATGGAACCAAGACAAGGACAAAGAAGCTGTGTACCAAACGCAAGAGGTACAGCCTCAGGCAAGCACATTGTATCAAGGTCCGAGGTTTGGACCAAGGAAGTATAACCCTAATGCTCCTCCACAAAGACTCCCAATGAGCAACCAAAATTGACCTCAAAATGTTGCACCCAGAGCCTGTTACAATTGTGGCTAGATGGGACATTGGTCTCCAAACTGTCCGGAGCCAAGAAGGCAAATCAGGTACGTTCCCTTGTGTGGAAATTGCAAAGGATTGGGCCATATGGGCAATCAATGGCCTCACTCACCAAACCCAAAGCCACCTGTAAAATATGTACAGACCTCCGCTGAGCGCGCAACAATTCAGGCAAAGGGGGATACAAATGTAAATTGCATCACGCTTGAGGAGGAGAGACCTCAGGAAGGGAGCCCGGCCTTGGAAGGGGAATAGCCGGACCTTGAAATTTTGAAGGTTGAGACATGCGTCGTTAAGAAGAAGCGTGATCTCGAAGAGCTGAGTACGACCTCATTGTCTTCCAAAAAGGCAAAGAGACTGCGCCCAAAGGCAATTCTTTCTGCCAAGGAGGAAAAAATCCTCTCAAAAGCCAAAGCTAAAGCCTTGCAAAAAGAACTTAAGGAGGCACTACTCAAAACTCAGGAACTGAGTTTGGAAGAGAACAAAAAGACAAAGTCAGCAGTTTTTCTGACGGACATCCGATCCGAAGTAAAGGATCTGATCCAAGCCAAGGTGGGCCAACCCAAGGAACCTTAGGTTAAGGCCATTAGCAATCCCATCACCATTTTCAAATGTCACAAAGTCAAAATGGAACATGGAGAGACTTTGAACCCGAAGCTGAAGGCAAAGACAGTTAAATTGGGAAGAGTACCCCAATACGATATTGTAGTAGATTTGGCAGCCACAAAGGCCAATGTCACATTCAAGCAATTGTGGGCAGACAACAAGCTGTACAAGAAGCAGCTGAACTTGGCCCTTAAGAAGGTGATGTCAATGTCAAAGAAGGATGTGACAACCCAGCAAATATCACTTTTGCGGTAGTTGGGTAAGTAAAGTTTGTTCCTGTAGAGATATGAGTCAAAATTGGTCAAATACAAAGCCAAGTAACAATTGCAATTCTTCTTGGTTGCGTCTTCAATCTCTTAGGTAGAAACTACACCCACAAAAGAGTAATAAGCACTAATTCAGTCTTGTCACAAATTAACACTCCTTAATTACAACTCTATCAAATCTTTCCAAACAATCTTGATTGTGATGATTCAGGCTCTCCCTAAAATGGCACTTCACTAGAAAACAACTTCGCCTCAGAATTGTGTTCCACCCCTCCACTGAAGGCACAACTTCCTCAATCAAATTTCTTCACATCAACCTTGCACTGCACTCACAAATGCAGAATACTACCAACACTACAATTCCTCTCAGATCTATCAAGGCATTGCTTCGATTGCACTTCACTCAAGATCAAACACACAGAATGAAGACCAAGGCTATGAAATCCAACATCCAACAAGCACACTAACTTGCACTTTGAAATTCTCGACACACTAACAAACACAATTGCAAAGTTGATACTCGGAATCAAGCTTAAGCAACAAGCACTGCTTCACAACACTTTGATTTATCTATTCTTAGAATTATGAGTACTAAAAAACATATGACTACAAATGCCACTCTTAAATAGTGAAGCAATCGACGGTTATCTTCCTACTGCACCTCTTCCTAATGCCTCTACAAACCTGCAGATCCAAAATGATAATGCACCTCTTCATATCTGCCTATACAAATCTCAAATTGGTTACTAATCCGATCCAATGTCTACTTCCTCTTCGGCTTTCAAACTTGATACCAAAGTAACTTTACTTCATGCTACTCTGTCCTTGGGTTTCATAACTCCTACATCTTCTACCAAATCTAATAGTTCTCTTTCTTGATCTGAAATTTCACTAGTGTGTAATCTATCTAACTCCTTATCTGTTGACCCACTCTTCTCTAATGTCTCTAATGGTAACTCCAAAGACATCTGCAGTCCTACCTCATCTACTTCGGGTTTGGCTCTAACGTCTTTCCAAAGTTGATATATCTCTAACTTCACTAGATCTAATCTAATTGCGATATTGTCTTTGACTTCCAATATCTTCCTATTTACACGAGTTCTGAGACTAATCAACAGCGCATTTAAATTGGTATCCTTTGCATGTCTCCTCCTTGTCTCTTGCAACAACAACTTCAACTTGTGCAGGCTTGTCTCTTCAATTAAGCACTGGCCTCTGTACTCAACATTGCATTCATCTTGATTACGATCTCCTTTAATGGCTCCAAACTCATCTTCCTTTCACGCTCTCAATCTGTAAGCCAATCTTCCCTGTACATTGCCAACTCTACCTTGAACTTGGCTTTCACAATTTCTTTCTCCTTCTCCTTATGCTCAATCTTCTCCTCCTGATTACGAAGTAACTCTTGTAATCTCTCTTCTTCCCTATATCTTACTGTCAACTCCCATTGCCACAATTGCTTCTTCTCTTCTACACTCTCCATCACTCTTTCAAGTTCTTGTTTCTTCTTTTCTACCCTTGCCATAGCATGGGTAATTTCTAGTCTGGAATCAACAAACTACTACTTCAAGATTTTGTACTCTGCTACTTGTCTCTCTGTTGCTATGTCACTCTTCTTCACAAGTTCTTCTCAATACCTTGCTTCTCTCTTCAAGTCCTCAATAAGTTGATTCTGTACTACTGCGTCTCCTCACAGTACTTCCCTTTCCTCCTCACCTCGGGTTATACTCTTCTTCAACTCTGAGTTCTCTTCTTCCAATCTCATCAATACTTGCAACAAGTCTTCACTTCCGGACATGTCGAATGCATCTTCTTCTTCTTGTGCTCCAACTTCACCAACAATGGACACACAATTTCTTGCATGTACTCCACTTCATCACTTGCAACTACTTACTCCATCACTTGCAATCATTTCATCTTGCGTAGAAATCTCCTTCCTTACTTCTTCTTCACTCGATACTCACCTTCTTCTTTGCAGTCTTTGTATCGGAATTGATGCTTCACTTCCCAAGCTAGCATTCACTTCTTCCTTTGCCTTACTCAGACCCGCTTCACACTTTGCCTTGCATCTCAACCAAACTCCCTTTTGGATCATAAACTTCTTCTCCTCTGGCTCGAGCACCTTGTCCTCCAACTTCACATTATTTTCTTCTTTGAGCTCCACCCAAACTTCTTCTTCTTCTTCATCAGTAGTAGGTACCGACGTCATCTCTCCATCTTCATCATTATTGCTACTCGTATCTCCACTTTGCAGCGTGAGCTCCGGTTCTTCCTTGTGTTTGGGGTCTTTGGACTTGCACTTGGCTTTGCCTTCCGAGTCTTCTTCTGACAACGCGATTGCCACTATGCCTTTCCTTGGGTTTCCTCTCCTAGTCTTCCAAGGTCTTGTCTTGTCTTATCTTCGGCTTCTCCTTGCCGACTCCGCTTCTTTGAATTTGGAGTACTTACCTCTATCTCCACGTTCTTGCCCGTCTTTGCATAGTACTTTGCTTCAGATTTGAAGAATGTATTGCTGCTCCTCCGCGTTGACTTCTCTTCTCAAGTCAAGGTGGAAGTGAGACACCATTCTATTGTGCTTTGCCAAATTAAGCAAATTCAACCCGAGGTAGATATGTGCTGCAAATGGCATGATGTAGTGTGGAGGCAACTTATCCTGCAAATTCCACACCATCTATCTTTTCCTCCCATGGAAGCACCTTGCCTAATTGATAGGTTCTCTTGCAAACATCTTATAGAAGAACACCGCTTGGTGTTTCATCACATAAGTCATTCTCTCTGGCTTCAGGATTGCCATAAGAGCACTCACAATCCCTCTCTTCACTGGATCTTTGTAACTCTCAACCTTATACCCATTCTTTGTTCTCTTCAAAGAGAAAGCATCCCTCACTTCTTGGTTTCTTTTGCTACTTCTCCCTTCCCCAAGAATGTGGCACCTTGCTCTGTGCTTGCCTCTCTCTTGAGCACTAATCTCCACTCCGACTCTATCTTGCAAGCCGGATTTCCTCTCTTCCCTACTTCCTCAGGGCCATCAAGACACTTACTCTCAATTATCTCCGTCATGACACCTAGAAAACTCACATTCCAGTTCCACACCAAGAAGGTGATCCAAAGTTGGCTCAAGACTTTGATTCTTGCAATCACATCTAACCTCCAAATTGCATGATTTCTCACTACAAATTTGGAGTTCTTCTTTCCTCCTCCCATCTCTCTTGCTTCCTCACTATCTCTTGGTTCCACTCTCTCAAATTCTCCTCTTCACACTAGCATGTCTTCAAATCTACTTCCCTTCCCATGATCACGTGCAAGATGACTCCTCAACGGCAAAGGAAAATTTCTTGACATTGCTTTGTCGTTAGCCTAATTTTTATAGAGTCGTGCCCTCTTTGTCTTTCTTCAATTTGAGTTTCTATTAGGAATCACACCTCTTGCATGCACCTGTCACTGTCAATTGTACTTCACGCATATGGGCTACCGGTTTTGAACGGTTCCTTCTTGAATTTCTTGTCCTAAAGAAAGGTTGTTACACTATCTTTGCCTTGGGTTGAGCTCCCTCCGATACGAAGACTCCTTACTTTGGGTTGTGTGCTGACAGGCATATTCAAGTACTTTGCCTTATGACCCGAAACTATTTTACCTTGGATTTCATCCCAAAGATTCTTTTCGTTGCCTTCTTTGTCATTCAAACGCAATTTGACTTGTCTATCCACTTCTTCTTTTCCATTTTGAAAAACAACAAAAAATGTGGGTACCACAAAGGACCTACACGCTATCTATTGTATTGAACAAGAAGATCTGGGATCTCTCAAGGTTGACACGGAGATTGCAGGGTGCATGATCACATTGATACCCATTGATTTGGGATCTGGTGTGAATGTCATGACCAAAGATACTGCAAATCGACTCGGGTATCATATGTTGAGCCAACACTCCAAGATTAGAAATTTGTAGACCAAACCAAGAGACGGCCTTTGGGCATGCTGTCAAACATAACCACAATCATTGGAGGGGTGCCCTTCAAGTTGTATTACATTGTGTTGCGACCAGTGACAAAGATTGGTTATCCTGTGTTGATCAAAAGACCCTGGTTGTACAGTGCCCAAGTTGTGGTGGATTGGCATAAGAAGAAGCTAAGATTCAAGGACATTTTGTCCAAAGATTAGAAGCTGGTGACTGTGAGTTGGACTAAAGTTCCCCATCTCGGATTTGTCCTCCTCTTCTGACAAACTTGTTTCCTTGAGATGGAGAAATGAGTTTGTCATGCTCATATCCAAAGCTGTGATGCTTGTGAAAGAACAAGGAAGCCGATGGCTACTTCTCAATGGCCTTTGAGACCAATTTTGCCTTTGGCACTATTTGAGAAATGGGGAATTGATTTTGGGTCCCATTCAACTAGTGACCCGAGTCACAAGAAAGCAATACATTTTGGTTTGCACTGACTATGCTACCAAGATGATCCAAGCTGAAGCAACTCGTAGAGATGATGCCAAAACTATGGCAAAATTTTTCTTCTGAAACATCATCTCCTGATATGGGTGTCCTTTGGAATTGGTTAGTGACCAAGGAACATACTTTTTGAACTCTGTAATGGAGGCATTAACCAAGTACTTTCAGATTAAACATCAGAAGACAACTCCTTATAACCCAAAAGCAAATGGCTTAACAAAAAAGGCAAATGGGTTACTTTGCACAATTTTGAATAAGGTGATTGTCAATTATGCCTATGATTGGGATACAAAAATTATCTGCCGTGTTGTGGGCATATCAAACGACAAAAAAGATTACAACCAAACAAACTCCATACTTCTTGACATATGGCTTGCATCCCATACTACCAGTTGAATTTGAGGTACCGACATATCGGATTCTTTGCGAAGAACGACTGTTAGAGGAAGAAAGTTAGGATCTTTGGATCCGTCAACTAATGTGGTTAGAAGACAAAAGAGACGATGCAATGAAAACCACAAAGGAAGTACAAGCACAAAGGAAAGTCAGGCACAATAAGCATGTTAAGCTTGTGGTTGTATGTGAAGGAGATTTGGTTTTGTTATATGACAATTGCCAAATATTTTTTCTAGGCAAGTTGCATTTGAGATAGATGGGGCCCTATCGAGTTCTTCATCTTTATAAAAATGGGTCTATGCAGCTTGTAGACCTGGAGGGCAATCCTTTTGCCACTTGAGTAAATGGGTGGAGAGTTTGGAGATATTGGACCATAGACTCGGAAGTCTCTAAGACATCCAAGGTCTATGTTTGTGGGGACGCTCACATTTGAAAGAGGGGGTATGTGGTACCCACATTTTTTGTTTTTTTTCAAAATGGAGAAGAAGAAGTGTATAGAGAAATTGGATTGTGCATGTATGGCCAAAGAAGGCAAAGAAAAGAGTCTTCTAGATGAAAACTGAGGTAAAGCGGCTTTGGGTCATAAGGCAAAGTACTCGGATTTGCCCTATCAACATACAACCCAAAGTAAGGAGTCTTCATATTAGGGGGAGCTCAACCCAAGGCAAACATAGTGTAACAACCTTTCTTTGGTGTGAGAAATTCAAGAAGGGACCATTCAAAACCGGCGGCCCATACGCATGAAGTACAATTGACAGTGACAAATGCATGCAAGAGGTGTGATTTCTTGGTAGAAACTCGAATTGAAGAGTGACAAAGAAGGCGTGACTCTATAAAAATCAGGCTAACAATGAAGCAATGTTGAGCAATTTTCCTTTGCCATTGAGGAGTCACACCTAGAAGAGAGTAACAAGCACTGATTCGCAGTCTTGTCACAAAGTAACAGTCCTTAATCACAACTCCATCAAATCTTTCCAAACAATCTTGATTGTGATGATTCAAGCTTTCCCAAAAACAGCACTTCATTGCAAACCGACTTTGCCTCAGAATTGTGTTCCACCCCTCCATTGAAGGCACAACTTCCTCAATCAAAATTGCTTCACATCAACCTCGCACTGCACTCACAAATGCACAATACTACCAACACTACAATTCCTCTCAGATCTGTCAAGGCATTGCTTTGATTGCACTTCACTTAAGATCAAACACACAGAATGAAGATCAATGCTGCAGAATCCAACATCCAACAAGCACACTGACTTGCACTTCAAATTTCTCCAAACACTCACAAACACAATTGCAAAGTTGATACTTGGAATCAAGCTCAAGTGACGAGCACTGCTTCACAGTACTTCGCTTTATCTATTCTCAAAATTATGAGCACTGAACAATAATTCTCTGTGAATGCCACTCTTAAATAGTGAACAAATTGATAGTTCTAACAATTATACCGTTCTACAACAACTCTTCTAACCTACAAATCCGAAATGACAATGCACCTCTTCATATTTGTCTCTTCAAATCTCAAAACTGTTACTACTCCGATCTGATGTCTACTTTGTCTTCGGCTTTCAAACCTGAACCCGAAGTAAATTTACTTCCTACTACTCTTTCCTTGGGTTTCATAACTCCTAATTTCTTCACTAATTTTAACACTTTTCCTTCCTGATCTAAAATTCCTATCATAGTTAAGCCTTCTAAATCTCTATCTCCCGACCCACTCTTCTCTAAAGTGTCAAATGTCAAATCCAAAGACACCTGCACTCCTACCTCATCTACTTTGGGTTTTACTACTATCAATTCCTTTGATAATTCTACTATGTCATCATCAAGAATTGTAATTGAAAGCATGGGTACTCAATCTACACCTTCAATTTGTAACCCACTTTCCCCTAATCACTCATGTTACTAACCTGAAGACACTTACTGTTTGATCCTGCATTTTGGGTTTATTCACTACTGCTACTTCTCCTTCAATTCATGTTCCATCTTCAATTAGAACTGAAATTGAAGTCATGGGTATTCTAACTATCTTCTTTCCCTACTCTAATTTCCTCTGATCCCTCCCGCAAGATTCCCCAAGTCACCTTCACTGCACTCCGAGATCCGACTACCTCGGATTTAGTCATCTTCATCTTGAGGTAAAATCTTTAGACCCAAAGTCATGTAAACCCGAAGTACGAAGTCCGAAGTCACATTGACACGAAGAACCTCAACCCGAAGTACATCTACTCCCAAAACTTCAAATGATTGCAACTTCTTGTGCATACCTTCAAACTTTGCGATTTTGGTACCAGTAGAAAGCCCTGAACAAGACGCTTCCAACGAGATAAAGCATACTTGATTTGGATGTGTCGTCATTGAGATATGGCCCCCGCAAGAATCCTGACCTGCAACTTCCCTTCATCCTTCGGGTTTGCCCTCCTTCGGCGCCTAATCTGATTTTTTTCTTCCTCTTACACAAAGTAAACTTCTTTAGGTTTGATTCAATCAGATTCCTTCTTTCTCTCACATGAAATCTACTTCCTTGGGTCTGATCAAAACACAAGTTTCCACTCATTTCTTCTCCATTTGGTTTCAGCAAGGCATTTCTTCTTCAAAACTCGTCCAAAATGAAAAATGTAGGTACCACAAAGAATCAAAGTCTTGAGCTGACTTTGGATCACATTCTTGGCATGGAACTGGAATGCAAGTTTTCCAGGTTTCATTACGGAGATAATCAAGAGTAAGTGTCTCGATGGCCTTGAGGAAGAGGGGAAGAGAGGAAATCCGGCTCGCTGGACAGAGTTGGATTGGAGATAGTGCTAGGAAGAGAGGCAAGCACAGAGCATGGTGCCACATTCTTGGGGAAGGGAGAAGTAGCAGAAGAAACCCAAGAAGTGAGCGATGCTTTCTCTTTGAAGAGAACAAAGAATGGGTATAAGGTTGAGAGTTACAAATATCAAGTGAAGAGAGGGATCGTGAGTACTCTCATGGCAATCTTGAAGCCGGAGAGAACAACTTATGTGATGAAACACCAAGCGGTGTTCTTCCATAAGATGTTTGCAGGAGAACTTATCAATTGGGCAAGGTGCTTCCAAAGGAGGACAAGATAGATGGTGTGGAATTTCATTTACTTAAATTGCAAATCAGTCATTAGAAGGTTATGAGCTTAAAACTAAATGGCTGAGATGTGCAGAGATGGCACACATGAATCTTGATCAGGTAGAACCAATGTTTAAGAAAGAGTGGAGTGCACACCCTTAGTGATAACCAAAACCTTCTTTTATTCCATTCTTGGCCATTCAATATTGCAATATTAAGGCGAAACGAGAAACTTGTTGGCAAACTTGTTCAATCGCTCTTTGTTTTTCAAAATGAATTGTAGCATTTTTAGATTCTTCTAAGCATTTTGAATGTTCATCAACAACATTAATCAAATCTTGTTTTTCCTTTTCCATTTGAGATAGTCCATTTATTTAGATATCATTTGCTTTTAATTTTGCTTGTTGTAAACAAGTTTGAGCTTGGTTTATGTTGCAATGAAGTGTATTGTGGTACCCATATTTTTTGTTTTTTTTCAAAATGGAGAAGAAGAAGTGTATAGAGAAGTCGGATTGCGCCTATATGGCCAATGAAGGCAAAGATAAGAGTCTTTGGGATGAAACCCAAGGTAAAGTGGCTTTGGGTCATAAGGCAAAGTACTTGGATTTGCCCTGTCAACATACAACTCGAAGTAAGGAATCTTCATATTGGGAGGAGCTCAACCCAAGGCAAAGACAATGTAAAAGCCTTTCTTTGGGGTGAGAAATTCAAGAAGAGACTGTTCAAAACCGGCGGCCCATACGCATGAAGTACAATTGACAGTGATAGGCGTATGCAAGAGGTGTGATTTCTTGGTAGAAAATCAAATTGAAGAGAGACAAAGAAGGCGCAATTCTATAAAAATCAGGCTATAGTCAAAGCACTGTCGGGCAATTTTCCTTTGCCGTTGAGGAGTTGTCCTGCAAGTGATTGCGGGAAGGGAAGTAGAGTTGAAGACGCGCTAGTTTGTAGAGGAGAATTCAAGAGAGTGAAACCAAGAGACAGTGAGGAAGCATGAAAGATGGGAGGAGAAAAGAAGAACTCCAAATTTGCATTGAGAAATCATGAATTTTGGAGGTTAGATGTGATTGTGAGAATTGAAGTATTGAGCCGACTTTGGATCACATTCTTGGCATGGAACTGGAATGTGAGTTTTCCAGGTTTCATGATAGAGATAATCAAGAGTAAGTGTCTTGATGGCCCTAAGGAAGAGGGGAAGAGAGGAAATCCGGCTCGTTAGACAGAGTCGGATTGGAGATTTGTGCTAGGAAGAGAGGTAGGCACAGAGTAGGGTGCCACATTCTTGGGGAAGGGAGAAGTAGCAAAAGAAATCCAAGAAGTGAGGGATGCCTTCTCTTTGTAGAGAACAAAAGATGGGCATAAGGTTGAGAGTTACAAAGATCCAGTGAAGAGAGGGATCATGAGTGCTCTCATGGCAATCTTGAAGCCAAAGAGAACAACTTATGTGATGAAACACCAAGCGGTGTTCTTCCATAAGATGTTTGCAGGAGAACCTATCAATTGGGTAAGGTGCTTCCATAGGAGGACAAGACAGATGGTGTGGAATTTGTGGGAGAAGTCACCTCCACACTACATCGTGCCGTTTGCATCACATTTCTACCTTGGGTTGAATTTGCTCAATTTGGCAGAGCACAACAAAATGGTGTCTCACTTCCATCTCAACTTGAGAAGAGAAGTTGACACGGAGGAGCAACAATATATTCTTCAAATCCAAAGCAAGGATGAGTACTACGTAAAGGCGTGCAAGAGCATAGAGGTAGAGGTAAGTACTCTAAAGTTGAAGAAGCGGAGTCGGCAAGGAGAAGCCAAAGATAAGACAAGACCTTGGAAGACCAGGAGAGGAAACCCGAGGAAAGGCATAGTGGTGATTGCATTGTTAGAAGAAGACTCGGAAGGCAAAGCCAAGTGCAAGTCCAAAGACTAAGAACACAAGGAGGAACCAAAGCTCAAGCTGCAAAGTGGAGATACGAGTTGTGATAACTCGGAAAATTTCACTTTTGCGGTAATCAGGTAAGTAAATTTTGTTCCCATAGAGATACAAGTCAGAAATGTCCAAATATAAAGTCATATAGTAACAATGTAGTTCTTCTTAGTTGTGTCTTTAACCTCTTAGGTAGAAACCACACCCCCAAGAGAGTAACAAGCACTGATTCGCAGTCTTGTCACAAAATTAACACTCCATAATCACAACTCCTTCAATTCTTTCCAAACAATCTTGATTGTGATGATTCAAGCTCTCTCAAAAATAACACTTCACTACAAAATGACTTTGCCTCAGAATTGTGTTCCACCCTCCACTGAAGGCACAACTTCCTCGATCAAAATTGCTTCACATCAACTTCACACTGCACTCACAAATGCAAAATACTACCAACACTACAATTCCTCTCAGATCTGTCAAGGCATTGCTTTGATTGCACTTCACTCACAATCAAACACACATAATCAAGATCAAGGCTACAAAATCCAACATCCAACAAGCACACTGACTTGCACTTCAAATTTCTCCAAACACTCACAAACACAAGTACAACGTTGATACTCAAAATCAAGCTCAAGCAACGAGCACTGCTTCACAACACTTCGCTTTATCTATTCTCAGAAATAATGAGCACTAAACAACATCTAACTCCAAATGCCATTCTTAAGTAGTGAATCAATTGATAGTTCTAACAACTATACCATTCTACAACAACTTTTTTAACCTACAGATTGGAAATGACAATGCACCTCTTCATATCTACCTCTTCATATCTCAAAACTATTACTACTCCAATCTGATGTCTACTTCGTCCTTGGCTTTCAAACCCAAACCCAAAGTAATTTTACTTCCTACTATTCTATCCTTGGGTTTCATATCTTCTACTTCCTCTACCAGATCCAGCAATTCTCTTTCTTGATCTAAAATTGCACTAGTGGGTAACCCTTCTAACTCTTCATCTCTTGACCTACTCTTCTCCAATGTCTCTGATGGTAACTTCAAAGACATTTGCACTCCTATGTTATCTACTTTGGGTTTGGCTCTAACATCTTTCCAAAGTTTATCTATCTCCAATTTCACTAAGTCTAATCTAATCGCAATATTGTCTTCTACCTCTAAGATCTTCCTATCTACACAAGTCTTGAGACTAATTAATAGTGCATTCAAATCAGTGTCTCTTGCCTGTCTTTGCCTTGTATCCTGCACCAACAATTTCAACTTGTGTAGCCTCATTTCTTCAATCCAAACGCTGGCCTCTGTACTTAACATTGCGTTCATCCTGAGGACAATTTCTTTCAATGGCTCTAATCTCATTTTCCTTTCTCGCTCTCGATCCACAAGCCAATCCTCCTTGTACATTGCCAATTCCGCTTTGAACTCAGCTTTCACCGTCTCCTTCC
This sequence comes from Lunularia cruciata, assembly GCA_948567375.1. NCBI lineage: Eukaryota > Viridiplantae > Streptophyta > Marchantiopsida > Lunulariales > Lunulariaceae > Lunularia > Lunularia cruciata. The sequence goes on along the minus strand of OX419760.1, from coordinate 1,421,999 downwards.
TCTTTTGTACAATCTTCTCCTCCTGATTACAAAGTAACTCTTGTAATCTTTCTTCTTCCCTATATTGTGCTGCCAACTCTCTTTGCCAGAGCTGCTTCTTCTATTCTACACTCTCCATCACCCTATCAAGCTCTTGTTCCCTCTCTGCTACTCTCACCATAGCATGGATAACTTTTACTCTTGAATCAGCAAATTGCTGCTTCAAGATTTCATACTCTGCTACTTGTCTTTCCCTTGCTATGTTGCTCTTCTTCACAAGTTCCTCTCAATACCTCACTTCTCTCTTCAGGTCTTCAATTACCTGAGTTGTCATAATTGCCTCCGCTCGCAGTACTTCCCTTTCCTCCTTGCCTCGGGTTATACTCTTCTTCAACTCTGAGTTCTCTTCTTCTAATCTTGCTAATACCTGCAAGACAGTCTTCACCTCCGGACATGTCAACTGCATCTCCTTCTTCTTGTGCTCCAACTTCACCAACAATGGACACATGATCTTCTCAAGGTACTCCACTCCATCATTTGCAACTACCTCCTCTTGCGTAGCAACTTCCCTTTGCTCTTTGTGTTCATCTGATACTCACCTTCTTCTCTGCAATCTTTGTATCGGTACTAACGCCTTGCTTCACGAGCTTTCATTCACCTCTTCTTTCACATTACTCGGACTTGCATCACACTTTGCCTTGCATCTCAAGCAAACTTCCCTCTGAACTGCAATCTTCTTCTCTTTGGCCGCGGGTATATCATCTTCCAACTTTGTGTTGTCCTTGGCTTCGATCTCTGTCTGCACTTCTTCTTCCTCCTTTGCAGCAGTTGGCACCAATGTCCTTTCTCTACCCTCATCGCTGTCGCTACTTGTATCTCCACTTTGTAGCATTAGCTCGGGCTCCTCCTTGCATTCCAAATCTTTGGACTTGCACTCAGCTTCACCTTCCGAGTCCTTGTCTTCTGACTCGATCATCACCATGCCTCACCTCGGGTTTCCTCTCCTGGTGTTCCAAGGTTTTGTCATATCTTCGGCTTTGCCCTGCCAACTTTGCTTCCTTGATTTTGGAGTACTCACTTCTATCTCCACATTCTTCCCCGTCTTCTTGTAGTACTCGTTGGTGCTTTTGATTTGCAAGATGTACTACTGCTTCTTTACATTGACCTCCTTTCTTAAATCGGGATGGAAATGCAACACCATCTGAGTTTGCTCCGCCAAGTTCAGCAAGTTCAACCCAAAGTAGAAATGAGCTGCAAACGGCACGATGTAATGTGGAGGCAATTTATCCCGCAGATTCCACACCATTTGTTGCATTCTCCCATGGAAACACCTCGCCCAATTAATTATTTCTCCTGCAAAAAATTTGTGAAAGAACACCGCTTGGTGTTTCATCACATAGGTTGTTCTCTCTGGCTTCAAGATTGCCATCAGAGCACTCACAATTCCCATCTTGACAAGTTCTTTATAGCTCTTGACTTTGTACCCATTCTTTGTCCGCTTTGACAAGAATGCATCCCTCACTTCTTGGGTTTCTTGGGCTATCTCTCCCTTCCCCAAGAACATGGCCCCCTGCTCCGAGCCTGCTTCCTTCCCGAGTACTAGTCTCCAATCCGACTCTGTCCAGCAAGTCGGATTTCCTCTCTTCCCCCCTTCCTTGGGTCCATCGAGACACTGGCTCTCGATGATCTTAGTCATGAACCCTGGAAAACTAACATTCTAGTTCCATGCCAACAATGTAATCCAAAGTCGGCTCAAAACTTCTATTCTTGCAATTACATCTAACCTCTAAATCGCATGATTCCTCACTGTAAATTTGGAGTTCTTCTTTCCTCCTCCCATCTCTCTTGCTTTCTCATTGTCTCTTGGTTTCACTCTTGCGACTTCTCCCTTACACACTAGCGCGTCTCAACTCTATTTCCCTTCCCCCAATCACCTACAAGACGACTTCTTAACGGCAAAGGAAAATTGCTCAACATTGCTTTGTCTCGAGCTTGATTTTTATAAAGTTGCACTTTCTTTGTCTTTCTTCACTTTGAGCTTCTACCAAGAAATCACACCTCTTGCATGCACCTATCATTGCCAATCGTACTTTGCACGTATGGGCCGCCGGTTTTGAACGGTCCTTTCTTGAATTTCTCGCCCCGACAAAAGGTTGTTAGACTGACTTTGCCTCGGGTTGAGCTCCCATCCCATACAAAGACTCCTTACTTTGGGTTGTATGCTGACAAGGCATTTCCGAGTAGTAGAATATGAAAACTTGAAGCAGCAATTTGCTGATTCTAGACTAGAAATTATCCATGCTATGGCAAGGGTAGCAGAGAAGGAAGAAGAACTCGATAGAGTGATGGAGAGTGTAGAAGAGAAGAAGCAATTGTGGCAGTAGGAGTTGACAGTGAGATATAGGGAAGAAGAGAGATGATGAGAGTTACTTTGTAATCAAGAGGAGAAGATTGTGCAAAAGGAGAAGGAGAAAGAAATTGTGAAAGCTGAGTTCAAGGCAGAGTTGGAAATGTAGAGAGAAGATTGGCTTGCAGATTTGGAGCGTGAAAGGAAGATGAGATTGGAGCCATTGAAGGAGATTGTAAGCAAGATGAATGCAATGTTGAGTACAGAGGCCAGTATTTGTATTGAAGAGATGAGGCTGCACAAGTTGAAGTTGTTGGTGCAGGAGACAAGGAAGAGACATGCAAAGGATACCAATTTGAACACGCTATTGATTAGTCTCAAAACTCGTGTAGATAGGAAGATATTGGAAGTCAAAGACAATATCGCGATTAGATTAGATCTAGTGAAATTAGAGATAGATAAACTTTGGAAAGACGTGAGAGCCAAACCCAAAGTAGATGAGGTAGGAGTGCAGATGTCTTCTGAGTTACCATTAGAGACATTAGAGAAGAGTGGGTCAACAGATAAGGAGTTAGATAGATTACCCACTAATGAAATTTCAGATCAGGAAAGAGAACTATTAGATTTGGTAGAAGATGTAGGAGTTATGAAACCCGAGGACAAAGTAGTAGGAAGAACAGTTACTTTGGGTTTGGGTATGAAAGCTAAAGATGAGGTAGACATTGGATTGGCTCAGTAACCAATTTGAGATTTGAATAAGCAGATATGAAGAGGTGCATTGTCATTTCAGATTTGCAGGTTTGTAGAGGCATTAGGAAGAGGTACTTGAGGAAGATAACTATTAATTGCTTTACTATTTAAGAGTGGCATTCACAGTCTTATGTTGTTCAGTGCTCATAATTCTGAGAATAGATAAAGGGAAGTGTTGTGAAGTAATGCTCGTTGCTTAAGATTGATTCCGAGTATCAACTTTGCAATTGTGTTTGTGAGTGTTTGGAGAAATTTAAAGTGCAAGTCAGTGTGCTTGTTGGATGTTAGATTCCACAGGCTTGATCTTCATTTTGTGTGTTTGATCCTGAGTGAAGTGCAATCAAAGCAATGCCTTGACAGATCTAAGAGGAATTGTAGTGTTGGTAGTATTCTACATTTGTGAGTGCAGTGCTATGAGCCGGCCTGTCTCTCACTTAGGATGAACCTCTGATGGCTATTATGGTAGCGCACCATGGACTAAGAAGGCAAGGAACCCCAACTCCATCATACTCCTCCAAGGCTAACACTCCAAGACTCAAGACATTGCTCACTAGAGAACTCAATGAGAGAGAGATAGTTGCAAATGAAAGGATGATGAGTACCTCCTCACCCCTTGTTTATATACTTGTGAAATAGTTACGTACCAAAGTTACTAATTACTGTAGTAACTCAAGTTACTAAACTAAAAGTCAAGTAAAGTCAAAAAGTAGAAAGGAATATCCATTCACATGGGCATATTCCCCTAAGCATGTGGTCTTATCTAGACCCAACCACTAAGTCAAGGATTCCTTCACATGGGCTATCCTTGGACTAAAGAAGAATCCAAAACAAAAAGACTTGCGGGCCCAAGAGTTCTCAACTCTTTCCTCAAAGCCAAACACCTAGGAATAATACCAAGTCAACACACTAAAGTCCAAAATAGTGGTGCTCATCTTTTCTACTTCCTCTAAAGTAAGGTCCCCTCTATCTTAGCTATGACTAACTTTAGCTTACCATGACTAATATAGAACCATCCTTTATCTCTATATAAATAATATCTCTTAAGTACTTGTAATACCAAGCTAAATATCACAATACCACACACATGCACAAATGGGTGTTACAGTGTGAGGTTGATGTGAAGCAATTTTGATTGAGGAATTTGTGCCTTTAGTGGAGGGATGGAACACAATATTGAGGTGAAGTCATTTTGCAGTGAAGTGCCGTTTTTGGGAGAGCCTAAATCATCACAATCAAGATTGTTTGGAAAGATTTGATGGAGTTGTGATAAAGGAGTGTGAATTTGTGACAAGACTAAATCAGCACTTGTTACTCTCTTCTAGGTGTGGTTTCTACCTAAGAGATTAAAGAAGAACTCAAGAAGAAATACATGTTATTGTTTGACTTTGTATTTGACCAATTCTGAATTGTATCTCTACGGGAACAAACTTTACTTACTTGATTACCGCAAAAGTGATATTTGTCGGGTTATCACATGTATACAAGCCTTGTTCAAGAAATCTATGGAGAACTCTAGACGGATCTCAAGTGCGTGATAGGTCATTTAGATGAAGTGCTGTAGGGTCAATCACAAATTGGGTTAAAGATCTTAGAGAGCATAACTTCTATAAATTTGGTATGTCTATAGCATTGAACATTGTGTCATGTGACAAAAATCTGGGCAAAGTGGAGGTATAAGTGTAAGCATGAAGAATTTGGAGGACTTCAACAGTCGGATTGCATTACAAATGTTAGCTTTGATGATGAAATTGGAGCATATAGCATCAATTGCCACAATTAAGAGGAAATAAAGGAAATCAAGAATAGGTTCTTTGTAAAGGTTTGGTAGTCATTTACAATTCATAGTCCCATCCATTAGAGTTAATGCCTACCACTTGTACCATCTCAAATTGTAAAGTCTAGGTGCAAGCAGCTAGGTGCTTGATGCATTCTTGAGACCATACAATCCATGTGACGCCAAGAGAAGAAAGGCAAGAAGCCAAGACAAAGAGCTTCTCTTAGTACCTCTACTTCTTTGGGAAAATCCTCTACATCATTTAGCTCTTCTTTGGAATCCAAAGAAGATGTTAAGCCAAGAAGAACCCAAAGACATGGAGGAAAGAAAATACCAAGCTCTTAAACCTATAAATAAGATGGATAATAAGTTGGAGCATTTAATTAAAGAATTTGTGGATTTCAAGATCCAGATGATTGGAGCAAAGGACCAAAGAGACCTCCTTCATTTGGAAGACCAAATGTATGGTGTACTTTGTGTGGCAAGTCAGGCCATGCCAACTTGGAGTGCTCAATCCAAAATGCATTTTCAATGTAGTAGATTGATTTGGTTCTAGGTCGGGACCAAAATGTGGAAGAAGAGGTAGTGTACCAAACATAGGAGGTACAACCTCAAATGAGCACATCATACCAAGGTCCAAAGTTTGGACCAAGGGAGTAAAAAAATAATCCTCCTCAATAAAGACCGCCAATGGGCAGCTAAAATTGGCCTCAAAATGTGTTGCATTAGGTGCATGTTACAATTGCGGCTTGATGGGCCATTGGTCTCTAATTGTCTTGAGCCAAGGCATCAAGTTGGATATGTTTCATTGTGGAAATTGTAAAGAGTGGGCCATGTTGGAAGTCAATGCCCTCAACCACCCAACCCAAAGCTGTCAGTGAAGTATCTATAGATAGACTCTAGTTGAGCCCACTGCATTGCAGTCTAAAGGAGATGCCACTATTAATTGTATAACTCTTGAGGAAGAGAGACTTCAAGGAGTCTCGCTCAAGAAGGAGAATGGCCAGGCCTTGAAAATTTGAGAGTTGAAACATGCTCAGGGAATAAGAAAAAAAATCCCAAAGAAGTGAGTTCTACTTCTTTGTCTTCAAGAAAGGTGAAGAGAGTGCCCAAAAGCTATCCTATCTGCTAAGGAGAAGAAAATTCTTGTGAAAGTAAAAGCTAAAGCCTTGTAGAAGGAAATCCACAAGGCATTACAAAGGACTCAAGAGATGAGTTTGGGAGAGGATACAAAGATGAAGCCTCCAATTTTTTTGGCTGATCATATTTGATCATAAGTTGAGGATCTGATCTAAGCCGAGGTGGGTAAACCCAAAGAATCTTGGATCAAGACCACCAATACTTTGGTCACCATTCTAAAGCACCATTCTAAAGTTAGGGAAGAGACTTTCAAACCAAAGACCAAGGCAAAGAAGGTGAAATTGGAGAGTACCTCAATATGATGTTGTGGCAAATTTGGTGTCCATGCATGCTAATGTCTTATTTAAGCAATTGGGACGACAATAAGTTGTACAAGAAGCAGCTAAGTCTAGCCCTCAAGAAAGTAAGGGCAATGACCAAGAAAGAATTGCCTACCATATACCATATTGAATAAGAAGATTTAGGATCTCCCAAAGTGGATGCGGAGATCACGGTTTACATGATCACATTGTTACCTATTGATTCAGGTTCAGGTGTAAATGTCATGATAGAGGTACTGCACATCGATTGGGGTATTGTACATTATTGTACTTTGCTTTTCTCTCTCTAGGAACATAAATGGTGCCTAGCTATGGAGCCTATAGATCCAAGGTTGTAGACAAACTTGTCCCTATTAATTTGAGCATGCATAGAACCCATCCAGTAGAACCCTTCACTCTACGTTTTGGTAATCTTGCTATCAAGTAAGGTAGTAATGAGCAACCTATCTTGCCATCATAACATGCACTCCTGGTCTACTTGTCATCACTTCCAACATTACCAAGGAGAAATACATAGCACTCCTAGAAGGAAAGAACCTAAGCACAATGCCCACACATCAATCCAAACCAATTGGGTATACAAATAAGCATGCAAGCATAGAGAAGATCCAATCACAAGAATTCAACAACAACACTCTGTGCTCTTTGTCAAAATTGAGCTTCAAAGCTCTCTTGCTCTGTCATCAAGCTAATTTCAACCTATACTCCAAGCCTCTTCCAATATGTACTTTAGCCTTCAACCAATTTGTACTCCAAGTGGGGTAGTCCCATGTCTTTTTGATGAGGAAAAATTCTATGTAACTCAAATGGGCATAACTTTCTCTATGTGACTTGTATTCTAGTGTTCTAGGATTCAATGGAAAGCACATGAGATAGATTTACAATGATATAAAATAAACTATAATTTTATCACTACCGCTCCCTTCACAAGCTCTCAAACTTGGCTAGACTCATGTAGTTTCACCCTAATTTTGAAATCCTTAATTTAGGGTTTGCCCCTAGTTTTGGGTAGCTTTCCTAGATTTATGGATCAGATGTGCACTTTATTCTCACAAACATTGCAGAAACCTAAAATCCTTAATCATTGACACACAAAGAGTAGAATTGACATTATGGTGCCCACATTTTTTGTTTTTTTAAGAGAGAAGAAGAAGTGTCTAGAGAAGTCAGATTGCGCTTGTATGGCCAGAGAAGGCAAAGAAACGAGTCTTCAAGATGAAACCCAAAGTAAAGTGACTTTGGGTCATAAGGCAAAGGACTCGGAAATGCCTTGTCAGCATACAACCCAAACTAAGGAGTCTTTGTATTGGGGGGAGCTCAACCCAAGGCAAAGACAGTCTAAAAACCTTTTGTCGGGACGAGAAATTCAAGAAAGGACCGTCCAAACCGGCGGCCCATATGTGTGAAGTACAAAGGAAGGAATTTTGAAGAACACATCGAAGGTGTTGATCTTGAATCTTCCACCCGGGTTGAAGTTGACACCCTCATAGCAGAAATTTTCAAAGAAGACCTCACCTTGAATTTGACAAATTGGAACCCCTAGGCTGATAAAATGGTGTCAATTCCAACCAATCCCTTAGTTTTGTCAAGTTCAACATTACCTCAGCCGATCCCAGTGCATTGAACGATGACTTTGTTGCCTGTCACCCGCTACACCTATCAGAAGTATAAGGGGATAGAACAAGATAAAGACCCTGATGAATTCATTGAAGAATTTGAAGTCATCTCCTTTGCTAACAAGGAGCATGGCTTGGCGGATTGATTGAGAATTTTCCCAAGTCTGCTCCAAAAGAAAGCTTGGAGCTGGTACACCCATGTGACCCAAAAGGGGTTTGTATCAGCTGACTGGGCAGACTTGAGAAACAACTTCCTGGAACAATTCCGGGAGGTTGATTATGATATGAGTGTCTTTGCGACACTCAACGATTTAGACCAAGGCAAGAGGGAGAAGTTGATAGACTACTCTAAGTGGTTCATGGCACTCTTGAACCAAGTTCTTAAGCAATTGGGGGTGGTGGGTTACTCCGATGCCCAAGCCATTACCTGGTTCCTTGGGTGACTTTCACCAGAGATCCAAATCTTTGCAAGGGAGAGGAATGTAACTTCCTTTGACAAAGTACTCAAACATGTCGCTCGTTACGAGGCGGCCCACTCTCACTCTGCCGGCAACCAAAGAAATTGGGAGAAGAAAGGCAAGAAGCCCAAAAGGAGAGCTTTGCACAACACTTCCCTCTCTTTGGAAGAATCCTCCCCGTCTTCAAGCTCATCTTCTGAATCTGAAGAAGAATCAAAGCCAAGACAAGTAAGAAGACATGGAGGTAAGAAACCAATGACTCCTCTAGCAAAGAGTGCAAATAAAGTGGATACCAAGCTAGATGCCCTCATCAAGGAGTTTTCGGATTTCAAGATCCAGATGATTGAGGCCAAAGACAGAAGGAAGGCCCTAGCATTTGGAAGATCAAATGTATGGTGCACCGCATGTGGCAAGTCAGGCCATGCAAACACAAAATGCAATACTCATAATGCATTCTCGGTGCAGCAAATTGATTGGGTTCCGGGATGGAGCCAAGACAAGGAAGAATAGGTTGTGTACCAAATGCAAGAGGTACAGCCTCAAGCTAGCACATTGTACCAAGGTCCAAGGTATGGACCAAGGGAGTATAATCCCAATGCTCCTCCACAAAGACCACCGATGAGCAACCTAAATCATCCTCAGTTGTTGCACCCGGAGCCTGTTACAATTGTGGCTCAATGGGACATTGGTCTCCAAACTGTCCGGAGCCAAGAAGGCAAATTGGGTATGTTCCTCTATGTGGAAATGGTAAAGGATTGAGGCATATGGGCAACCAATGTCCTTACTCACAGAACCCAAAGCCGCCTATAAAATATGTACAGACCCTTGCTGAGTGTGCAATAATTCAAGCAAAGGGGGATACAAATGTAAATTGCATCACGCTTGAGGAGGAGAGACCTCAAGAAGGGAGTCCGGCCTTGGAAGGCTAATGGCCGGACCTTGAAATTTTGAAGGTTGAGACACACGCTAGTAAGAAGAAGCGTGATCCCAAAGAGCTGAGTACGACCTCATTGTCATCCAGAAAGGCAAAGAGGCTGCGCCCAAAGGCAATTCCTTTTGCCAAGGAGGAAAAGATCCTCTCAAAAGCTAAAGCTAAAGCCTTGCAAAAAGAGCTAAAGGAGGCACTACTCAGGACTTGAGAACTGAGTTTGGAAGAGGAGATGAAGACAAAGTCTCTAGTTTTCCCGGTGGACATCCAATCCAAAGTAAAGGGTCTGATCAAAGCTAAGGTGGACCAACCCAAGGAACCTTGGGTTAAACCCACTAGCAATCTTGTCACCATTTTGAAGCATCCCAAAGTCAAGATGGAACATGGAGAGACTTCAAACCCAAAGCTGAAGGCAAAGACGGTCAAATTGGGAGGAGTACCCCAATACAATATTGTAGCAGATCTGGCAGCCACAAATGCCAATGTTACATTTAAGCAATTGTGGGAAGATAACAAGCTGTACAAGAAGTAACTGAATTTGGCCCTCAAGAAGGTGAGGTCAATGTCCAAGAAGGACCTGCCCGTTATCTATTGTATTGAACAAGAAGATTTGGGATCTCCCGAGGTGGACACGGAGATTGCAGGGTGCATGATCACATCGGTACGCATTGATTCAAGGTCCAGTGTGACTGTCATGACCAAAGATACTGCAAATCAACTTGGGTATCATAAGTTTGAGCCAACATCCCAAGTTTTGAAATTTGCAAACCAAACCAGGAGATGGCCTTTGGGCATGCTATAAAACATAACCACGATCATTGGAGGGGTGCTTTTCAAGTTGAATTACATTGTGTTGCAACCAATGACAAAGACTGGTTACCCTCTGTTGATTGGAAGACCTTGGTTGTACAGTGCCCAAGTTGTGGTGGATTGGCATCAATAGAAGTTAAGATTCAAGGATATTTTGTCCAAAAATCAGAAGCTGGTGACTGTGAGTTTGACAAAAATTGCTCACCTTGGGGAAACAAGTTTTTTGGAAGAGGAGGACGAATCCAAAGACTCATCGTCTTTGTTCTTAGACGAATCCAAAGACAAAGTCCAAGTTAACTACTTGGAATGCTACAAGGTGGATGTTAAAGACAAAGATCCATATGACCTTGCCTCGAGTGAACCTGACTTGGAGGAAGGGGGTTTGATGGCAGCTTGCCTTGGGTTAAGCGGAGTAAGCCATGTTGAAGGGGTCATCAATCCCAATGACTGTCAAGATGTTGTATCAATTGAAGGAAAAACCTTAAAATTTTTGAAGACAATCACTTCAAAGGAGTTGGCAGGATACACTGCCCTGTTCATAGAATTCTAGGATGTATTTGCCTGGTCTATTGATCACATGCCGGGTATTCCACAAGAATTTGGAGAACACCGGATTGATTTGGTTGAAGGTGCAGTTCCGGTTTGGCAGAGACAATACCGCCTAAACCCAAAGTACTCGCTTTTGGTGAAAGATGAAATCAACAAGTACTTAGGGGCCAGAATCATCTTCCGTGTCTTAAGCAGGATGGGTTTCTCCCATTGTCATTGTCCCGAAGAAGAAAATAGGGAAGATCCAAGTGTACCAAGACTTTCGTAAGTTAAACAAAATCACAAGGAAGGATCATCATCCCTTGCCTTTTACCGATACAATTTTAGATCAAGTAGCTAGTCATCCTCGTTATAGCTTTCTGAATGGATTTTCAAGGTACAATCAAGTATCTAATCAAGAAGAGGACAAGGATAAAACCACATTCACAACCAATTGGGGCACTTTTTCTTACAATCAAATGCCCTTTGGGTTGTGAATGCTCCCGCTACTTTCCAGCGGATGATGAATTCAATCTTCGAAGATTTCCTGTGCAAATTTGTGGAAGTCTTCATTGATGATTTTTGTGTGTTTGGGCAAAGAGACACATTTAGATTACCTTTGCCAAACTTTTGAAAGGTGTCATTTTGCCGGCTTGTCATTACACCCGGAGAAATGCTTCTTTGCAATGAAGGAGGGAATTCTTTTGGGGCATCAGGTGTCAAGCCGAGGTATTGAAGTCAATGTTGAGAAGGTTAAAGAAATCGCAGCTTTAAAATCCCCAAAGAACACCCTGGAGCTGAGAGCCTTTTTGGGACATGTCGAATACTATAGACGCTTTGTGTCAAATTATGCGGTGCTTGCTGCACCCCTTACAAAGCTTCTGAAGAAATCCAAAGACTATCTGTGGGAAGCAAATCAAGAAGAAGCTTTCCAAGTGTTGAAGAAGAAGCTGGTTGAAGCACCAATTATGAGGGCCCTAAATTGGGACGTCCCTTTTCATGTCTATGTGGACACTTTGTCTATGGCCATCGGAGTTGTCTTAAGTCAAAAGGACAAAAAGAAGAAGGACTACTTGGTGTATTATGCCAGCTGACAACTTTCAGTTTCTGCAAAGAACTATTCAACAATTGAAAGAGAAGCAATCAAAATGGTGTGTGCCTGCAAGAAAGTTTGCCACTATCTGTTGGGATACGAGTTTGTCTTCTATGTTGATCATTACGCATTGCAACATTTGGTCAAGAAGGCAGATTTTTCCGGGCAAATTGCAAGATGGATCTTGTTGTTACAAGAATTCACATATACTATACAAGTAAGGAAGGGAGCTTCACATTCAAATGCAAACTTCATGTCCAGGTAAGAAACTCAAGACCAGGAGTGGGAAATTGATGATTGGTTCCTTGATGAAGAGTTGTATCAATTATCAGCAATGCGAAGTACAAGGTATGCAGCAAAATATCATTATTTGCATACTCTCCATTGTCTTGAAGGGATGGACCCGGAGTAGAGGGCAGTCTTTCTCAAGAAAATGGGGCCGTACCAGCTCAAACACAACATTTTATTCAAAATGGGCAAAGATGAAGTACTTTGGCAATGCTTGGAGTCATACAAAGTAGGAGGGATGATTGAATCTTTACACTCCAAAGCATCAAGAGGACACTATGCTCTGAAGAATATTGTAAAGAAGATTCTTTTGGTAGGGTATTGGTAGCCTACAATGTACAAAGATGTGCACGCTCATATCCAAAGCTGTGATGCTTGTCAAAGAATGGGGAAGCCAACGGCTACTTCTCAATGGCCTTTGGGACCAATTTTGCCTTTGGCCCCATTTGAGAAATGGGGGATTGATTTTGTGAGTCCTATTTAACCAGTGACCCAAGTCACAAGAAAGCAATAAATTTTGGTTTGCACTGACTATGCTACCAAGATGGTCAAATCTAAAGCAACTTGCAGAGATGATGCTAAAACTGTGGCAGAATTTTTATTTCGAAACATCATCTCCCAATATGGGTGTCCTTTGGAATTGGTCAATGACCGAGGAACACACTTTTTGAACTCTATAATTTAGGCATTAACCAAGTACTTTCAGATTAAGCATTGAAAGACGACTCCTATGACCCAAAAGCAAATGGCTTAATAGAAAAGGCAAATGGGTTATTTTGTAAAATTTTGAATAAGATGACTGTCAATTATGCCTATGATTGGGATACAAAATTACCAGCCGTGTTGTGCGCATATCAAACAACAGAAAAGATTACAACCAAACAAACTCCATACTTCTTGACATATGGCTTGCATCCCATACTGCTAGCTGAATTTGAAGTACCGACATATCGTATTCTTTGCAAAGAATGACTGTCGGAGGAAGAAAGCCAGGATCTTTGGATTCATCAATTGATGTGGTTAGAAGAGAAAAGAGACAATGCAATGCAAACCACAAAGGAAGTACAAGCACAAAGGAAAGTCAAGCATGATCAACATATCAAATCTATTGCTGTTCGAGAAGGAGAATTGGTTTTATTATATGACAATTGCCAAATATTTTTTCCAGGCAAGTTGCATTTGAGATGGATGGGTCCCTATTGAGTTCTTCATCTTTATGAAAATGGGTACATGCAGCTTGTAGACCTGGAGGGTAATCCTTTTGCCACTCGAGTAAACGGGTGGATAGTTTGGAGATATTGGACCATAGACTCGGAAGTCTCTAAGACATCCAAGGTCTATGTTCGCAGGGATGCTTACATTTGAGGGAGGGGGAATGTGGTGCTTACATTTTTTAGTTTTTTTTTCAAAGAGAGAAGAAGAAGTGTATCGATAAGTTGGATTGCGCCTGTATGGCCAAAGAAGGCAAAGAAAAGAGTCTTTGGGATGAAACCCGAAGTAAAGTGACTTCGGGTCATAAGGCAAAGGACTCAAAAATGACTTGTCAGCATACAACCCAAAGTAAGGAGTCTTCGTATCGGGGGAGCTCAACCCGAGGCGAAGACAATCTAACAACCTTTTTTTGGAGCAAGAAATTCAAGAAGGGACCGTTCAAAACCAGCGGCCCATATGCATGAAGTACAATTGACAGTGACAGGTGCATGCAAGAGGTGTGATTTCTTGCTAGAAACTCAAATTGAAGAGAGATGAAGAAAGCACGACTCTATAAAAATTGGGCTCACGACAAAGCAATGTCAAGCAATTTTTGTTTGCCATTGAGAACTTGTCCAACAGGTGATTGTGGGAAGGGAAATAGAGTTGAAGACGCACTAGTGTGTAAGGGAGAAGTCAAGAGAGTGAAACCAAGAGATATTGAGAAAGCAAGTGAGATGGGAGGAGGAAAGAAGAATTCTGAATTTGAAGTGAGAAATCATGTGATTTGGAGACTAGACGTAATTGCAAGAATTGAAGTCTTGAGCCGACTTTAAATTACATTCTTGGCATGGAATTGGAATGTCACTTTTCCATGCTTCATGACCAAGATAATCAAGAGCAAGTGTCTCAATGGCCTCGAGGAAGAGGGAAAGAGAGGAAATCTGGCTTGCTGGATAGAGTCGGATTGGAGATTAGTGCTCGGGAGAGAAGCAGGCATAGAGCAGGGTGCCACATTCTTGGGTAAGGGAGAAGTAGCAGAAGAGACTCAAGAAGTGAGAGATGCTTTCTCTTTGAAGAGAACAAATAATGGGTATAAGGTTGAGAGTTACAAAGATCCAGTGAAGAGAGGGATTGTGAGTGCTCTCATGGCAATGTTGAAGCCAGAGAGAACAACTTATGTGATGAAACACCAAGCGGTGTTCTTCCATAAGCTGTTTGCAGGAGAACCAATCAACTGAGCAAGGTGCTTCCATGGAAGAACAAGACAAATGGTATGGAATTTGCGGGATAAGTTGCCTCCACACTACATTGTGCTGTTTGCAACACATTTTTACCTTGGGTTGAATTTGCTCAACTTGGCAAAGCAAAATCAAATGGTGTCGCACTTCCATCCCGACCTGAGAAGAGAAGTCAACGTGGAGGAACAACAATACATTCTTCAAATCCGGAGCACAAACAAGTACTACGTAAAGACGGGCAAGAGCGTAGAGATAAAAGCGAGTACTCCAAAGTCAAAGAAGCCGAGTCGGCAAGGTGAAGCCAAAGACAAGACAAGACCTCAAAAGACCAAGAGAGGAAATCCGAGGAGAGGCATGGTGGTGATCGCATCAGAAGATGAAGACTTAGAAGGTGAAGCCGAGTGCAATCTGAAGACTCAGAACGCAAGGAAGAACCAGAGCTAACATTGCAAAGTGGGGATACGAGTAGTGACAACAATGAAGGTAGAGAAATGACGTCGGTACCAGCTGCTGTGGAGGAAGAAGAAGAAGTTTGGGTTGAGCTCAAGCTAGAAGATAATACAAAGTTGGAGAATGAGATACTTGAGCCCAAGGAGAAGAAGATTGCAATCCAGAGGGGAGTTCGTTCAAGACGCAAGGCAAAGTGTGAAGCAAGTCTGAGTTAGGCAAAGGAAGAAGCAAATGCTAGCTCGGGAAGTGAGGCATTGATTCCAACACAAAGATTACAAAGACAAAGGTGAGTATTGGGTGAACAAGAGGTAAGAAGAAAGATTGCAAGTGATGGAGTGGAGTACTTGTGGGAGATCATGTGTCCATTATTGGTGAAATTGGAGGATAGGAAGAAGGAGATGTAGTTGACATGACCAAGAGGTGAAGACGATCTTGCAAGTGTTATTGAGATTAGAAGAAGAGAACTTGGAGTTGAAGAAGAGTATAACCCAAGGTGAGAAGGAAAAGAAAGTACTGCAAGGAGAGGCAGTAGTGTAGAATCAAATAATTGAAGACTTGAAGAGAGAGGTGATGTATCGAGAGGATCTTGTGAAGAAGAGTGACATAGCAAGAGAAAGACAAATAGCAAAGTATGAAATCTTGAAGTAGCAATTTGCTGATTCTAGATTAGAACTTATCCATGCTATGGCAAGGGTAGCAAAGAAGGAACAAGAGCTCAATAGAGTGATGGAGAGTGTAGAAGAGAAGAAGCAACTGTGGCAGCGGGAGTTGACAATAAGATATAGAGAAGAGGAGAGATTACGAGAGTTACTTTGTAATCAGGAGGAGAAGATTGAACAGAAGGAGAAGGAGAAAGAAACGGTGAAAGTCGAGTTCAAAGCAAAGTTAGCGATGTACAGGGAGGATTGGGTTGCAGATCAAGAGCGTGAAAGGAAGATGCGATTGGAGCCACTGAAGGAGATTGTCCTCAGAATGAACGCAATGCTAAGTATAGAGGTCAGCATTCGGATTGAAGAGACGAGGCTGCACAAGTTGAAGTTGTTGGTGTAGGAGATGAGGAGGAGATAGGCAAAGAACAAAGATTTGAACGCGCTGTTGATTAGTCTAAGGACTCGTGTAGATAGAAAGATATTGGAAGTAGAAGATAATATCACGATTAGATTAGACTTAGTGAAGTTGGAGATAGATAGACTTCAAAAAGACGTGAGAACCAAACCTAAAGTAGATGAAGTAGGAGTGCAAATGTCTTTGGAGTTACCGGTGGAGACATTAAAGAAGAGTGGGTTGGAAGATAAGGAGTTAGATAGATTACCCACTAGTGCAATTTCAGATCAAGAAAGAGAATTGTTGGATTTGGTAGAAGAAGTAGAAGATTTGAAACCCAAACAAGAAAGTAGGAAGTAAAGTTACTTTGGGTTTGGGGTTGAAAGCCAAAGAAGAAGTAGACATCAGATCGGATTAGTAACCAATTTGAGATTTGAATAGGCAGATATGAAGAGGTGCATTGTCATTTTGGATCTACAGGTTTGTAAAGTTGTTAGGAAGAGGTGCAGTAGGAAGATAATTGTCAATTTGTTCACTATTTAAGAGTGGCATTTGCAGTCAGATGTTGTTTAGTGCTTATAATTCTGAGATAGATAAAGCAAAGTGCTGTGAAGCAGTGCTCGTCGCTTAAGCTTGATTCCAAGTATCAACTTTGCAATTGTGTTTGTGAGTGTGTGGAGAAATTTGAAGTGCAGTCAGTGTGCTTGTTGGATGTTGGATTCCACAGCCTTGACTTTTGTTTTGTGTGTTTGATCCTGAGTGAAATGCAATCTAAGCAGTGCCTTGACAGATCTGAGAGGAATTGTAGTGTTGGTAGTATTGTGCATTTGTGAGTGTAGTGCAAAGTTGATGTAAAGCAATTTTGATCAAGGAAGTTGTGCCTTTAGTGGAGGGGTGGAACACAATTTTGAGGCAAAGTCATTTTGTAGTGAAGTTTTGTTTTTGGGAGAGCCTGAATCATCACAATCAAGATTGTTTGGAAATATTTGATGGAGTTGTGATTATAAGGGTGTTAATTTGTAATAAGACTAAGAATCAGTGTTTGTTACTCTCTTCTAGGTGTGGTTTCTACTTGAGATAAAAGACTCAACCAAGAAGAACTACATTGTTATTGTTTGCTTTGTATTTGGACATTTTTGACTTGTATCTCTGCGGGAACAAACTTTACTTACCGGATTACCGCAAGAGTGATATTTGCCGGGTTGTCACAAACATTCAATCATGATAAAAGATAAAAATGGTCTATTGAGCTTATGATAGTATTTTTAGTAAAGTTTGTTGCATTAGCTCTCACTCTCCATAGACCTAAAGTCAACCAAAATTTTCATGATATCTGGTTGTGCCCTTGTTTAAACCTTTGTAAATTTTAGTACCCAAATCCAACTCCAAACTCTAGACATGGATCAATTCTTGAGCTAGGTAACTTGTGATCTCTATAGACCCAAGTATGCTTGATCCAATACCCTGAATTGTCTTTTCAAGGAATTCACATGAAGCCTTTGCACAAAAGTGTAAACTCTAGCCACCAATAACACTAGAAATTTTCATAAGGTGATTTAGACCATAACTTCAAGATCATCAAATCTTCAAACCTGATTAGCATCTCATCTCCAACTCCTCACTTTCCAAAGCTCCAATTTTGAATGGCTAGATCTGATTTGAGATTGACCATATCCTAAAATTTCTTGAGCTCAACAGTAAAAGCACTTTGTCAACTCTCTAACTCACTTGATAAATCATGAAGACGTCTCATGAAGCTCACCTATTTTGTACTCTTGGATATGAATTTTAACCCCCTTAATTGAATCGATCATATCTTTAAGAGAATTGCCTCAAATCACTCAATTGTAGTCTCCAAATTATAGCCTTTTAGCTTTTCTCTTGAATTGTGGTCTTTTCTCCTTGAGTGCCTTCTCCTAACTCCTTTGCCTGACATCCCCTCTTGGAACCCAATATTTTTCAAATTTGTCATTTAGCCTCTTCACTTTTTGACAAGTGGAGCCCACAACTCTATCTTGAAGCTCATGAGCAAAATTGAGCAATTTTCCATCTACAAGAGCACATAGATTATCAAGTCTTAGACTTGCTCATAAGTAAGCATCTTAAGGACAATAAGATCTAGGTTTTCCATCATTGACTTCATGAAGACCGCCTTGAAACATGCCACCATCTAAGCTATTGCGGTGTAGAATCTAAAGCTTGATGGGAAAGGATTCAAGAGTGACAGATTGGGAGCATGAGACATCTCCTAATCAATTTCTCTCTTTGATGCCCGGCCTCCATGCTGTGCTCTCACTCTCAATGTCCTCTTCCCAGTCAAGACTCCTCCAACTAAAACACACCTCCCTCATAATCCTCCGCCACCTATATACACAAGAGCCCTCAAAGAAGACAAAACCATAATCCATGTGGCCAATTGTATACATGTACATAGATTGCTCACATGGCAATAGCTCAATTGTGGGATCTATCATACAACGCACTCCATATTTATGGAGTTAAAACACCAATTTACTTTTTCATGGGCTACACAAACCACAACACAACAACGTTCAAACCAACATCCCAAAATTAGAAATTTGCAGATCAAACCAAGGGATGACCATTGGGCATGTTGTCAGACATTATTATGATCATTGGTGGAGTGCCATTCAAATTGAATTACATTGTGTGGAGACAAGTGAAAAAATTGGTTACCCATTATTTATTGGAAGACCTTGGTTGTATAGTGCCTAAGTTGTTGTGGATTTGCACAAACAAAAGTTGAGGTTCAAGGACATCTCATTCAAAGACCAGAAGCTTCTGGTTGTGAGTTGAATGAAGGTTCTCCACCTTGGGGAAAGAACTTTGTCTGAAGATGAGGATGAATCTCAAGATTCATCATCTTTGTCTTCCAAAGACTTTGATGAAGAGGTCCAAGTCAATAACTTGGAATGCAACGAGGTATAGGTCAAAGATGAAGACCCATATGACATTGCCTTGGGTAAAAATGATTTGGAGGAAGTGGATTTGAATGCTATTTGACTTGGGTTAAGCCAAGTCAGTCAAGTTGAAGGAGTCATCAATCCTGATAATTGTCAAGATGTTGTTTTATCCAAAGGAAAATTTTGAAAATTTAGAAGATAGTCACTTTGGAGGAGTTGGTAGGATGCACTGCCTTGTTTATTGTATACCAAGATGTATTTGCTTGGTTATCATCAAATGCTAGGAATTCTTAGACAATTTGGGGAACATTGGATTGATTGTGTTGAAAGTGTAGTTCTGGTTAGATAGAGATTGTATCACTTGGATCCAAAGTACTTGCTCTTGGTGAAAGATGAGATTGACAAGTACATGGGAGCCAGGATAATTTTTCCAATCTTGAGCAATGAATGGGTCTCTCTCATATCATTGATCCAAAAGAAGAAGATGGGGAAGTTTTTAGTGTGCCAAGACTTTTGCCAGCTAAATGTCGTTACAAGAAAGGATCATCATCCTTTGCACTTCATAGATACTATTTTGGACCAAGTAGTTGGTCATCCTTGCTATAGTTTTCTTGATGGATTGTCAAGCTATAATCAAGTATCCATTCAAGAAGAAGACAAGGATAAAACCACATTCACTACCAATTGGGGCACTTTTGCTTACAATGAGATGCTTTTTGAGTTGTGTAAGGCTCATGCTACTTTCCAGTGGATGATGAATGCAATTTTCAAAAAAAATTTCAGAAATTTGTGGAAGTCTTCATTCATGACTTTTGTGTGTTAAGTCAAAGAGAAGTACATTTGAATTACCTTTGCTAAATTTTGAAAGGTGTCATTTTGTTGGTTTGTCATTACACTTGGAGAAATAATTCATTGCAATGAAAGAAGGAATTCTTCTAGGGCATCGGGTCTCAAGCCAAAGTATTGAAGTTGATGTCAAGAAGGTGAAAGTGATTTCAACTTTGGAATCCCCTAAAAAATTTAGGAGCTAACGGCCTTCTTGGGACATGTTGGATATGATAGATACTTTGTATCAAATTATGTGGTGCTTGCTGCACCACTAAAAAAGCTTTTGAAGAAGTCCAAAGGCTATTTGTGGGAAGTAGAACAAAAAGAAGCTTTCCAAGTGATGAAGAAGAAACTGGTTGAAGCATCAATTATGAGGGACCCAAATTGTGATGTCCCTTTTCATGTGTATGTGGACACTTTGTCCATGTAAATTGGAGTAGAATTGAGTCAGAAGGACAAGAAGATGAAAGACTACCCAATTTACTATCCCAACCAATGGGTTTTAGTCTCAAAAAAAATTATTTGACAATTGAAAGAGAAGCAAATGGAATGGTGTATGCATGCAAGAAAGTTCACCACTATTTTTTGGGACAAGTTTGTCTTCTATGTAGACCATTATGCTTTGTAAGATTTGGTAAAGAAGGCCAATTTATTTGGTAAAATTGCAAGATGGATCTTATTGCTACAAGAATTCACATACACTATACAAGTAAGGAAGAAGGCTTCACATTTGAATGCAAACTTCCTATCTAGGTTAGAAAATCAAGACCAAGACTTGGAAGTTGATTAGTAGTTTCCCAATAAAGAGTTATATCATTTGATGGCAATGTGAAGTATGAGGTATGTAGCAAAATACCACTATTTGCGTACTTGCCAATGTCCTAAGGGATTAGACCCAGAGCACAAGGTAGTCTTCCTTAGGAAAATGGAACCATACTAGCTAAAACATAACATTTTATTAAAAATAAGCAAAGACAAAGTACTTTGGAGATGCTTAAAGGCATACAAAGTTGGAGGAGTAATTGAGCCCTTACACTTGAAAGCAGCAAGAGGGCACTATGCCCTAATGCATACCATAAAGAAAATTTGTTCATTGGGGTATTGGTGGCCTATGATGTACAAGGACACTCACACCCATATCTGAAGTTGTGATGCCTGTCAAAGAACAAGAAACCCGACATCCATCTCCCAGTGGCCTTTGAGACCAATTTTGCCATTGGTTCCATTTGCAAAATGTGGAATGCATTTTGTGGGTTCCAATTCAACCAATTACCCAATTCATGAGGAAAGATACATCTTGGTCTGCACTAATTATGCTAAGTGCAGACCAAGATGCACTTGTGACTTGGGTCATTGGTTGAATGGGACCCACAAATCAATCCTCCATTTCTCAAATGGGGCCAAAGGCAAAATTGGTCTCAAAGACCATTGAGAAGTAGCCATCGGCTTCCCTGTTCTTTGACGAGCATCACAACTTTGGATATGAGTATGCACGTCTTTGTACATTGTAGACCACCAATACCCTGCAAAAAAGATCTTCTTTACAATATTCTTCAGAGCATAGTGTCCTCCCGATGCTTTGGAGTGTAAAGATTCAATCACTCCTCCTACTTTGTATGACTCCAAGCATCGCCAAAGTACTTTGTCTTTGCCCATCTTGAATAAAATGTTGTGTTTGAGCTGGTATGGCCCCGTTTTCTTGAGAAAGCCTGCCCTTTGCTCTGGATCCATCCCTTGAGGACAATAGAGAGTATGCAGATAATGATATTCTGCTGCATACCTCGTACTTTGCATTGTTGATAATTGATACAACTCTTCGTCAGGGAACCGATTGTCAATTTCCCACTCTTGGTCTTGAGTTTCTAACATGGATAGGAAGTCTGCATTCAAATGCAAAGCTCCCTTCCTTACTTGTATAGTATATGTGAATTCTTGTAACAACAAGATCCATCTTGCAATTTTTGTGGACAAATCTGCCTTCTTGACCAAATGTTGCAATGCGTAATGGTCAACATAGAAGACAAACTCGTATCCCAACAGGTAGTGGCAAAATTTCTTGCAAGCATACACCATTCCGAGTGCTTCTCTTTCAGTTGTCAAATAGTTCTTTTTAGAAACTGAAAGTTGTTGGCTGGCATTATACACGGGGTAGTCCTTCTTTTTGTCCTTCTGACTTGAGACAACTCCAATGGCCATGGACAAAATCTCCACATATATATGAAAAGGGACTTCCCAATTTGGGGCCCTCATAACTGGTGCTTCAACCAGCTTCTTCTTCAACACCTGGAAAACTTCTTCTTGATTTGCTTCCCACAAATAGTCTTTGGATTTCTTCAGAAGCTTTGTAAGGGGTGCAGCAAGCACCGCATAATTTGACACAAAGCATCTATAGTATCTGACATGTCCCAAGAAGGCTCTCAGCTCCTGGATATTCTTTGGGGATTCCAAAGCTACGATTACTTTAACCTTCTTGAAATTGACTTCAATACCTCGGCTTGACACCCGATGCCCCAAAAGAATTACCTCCTTCATTGCAAAGAAGCATTTCTCTGGGTGTAATGACAAGCCAACAAAACGACACCTTTCAAAAGTTTGGCAAAGGTAATCTAAATGTACATCTCTTTGCCCAAACAAACAAAAATCATCAATGAAGACTTCCACAAATTTGCACAGGAAATCTTTGAAGATTGAATTCATCATCCACTGGAAAGTAGCGAGAGCATTACACAACCTAAAGGGCATTTGATTGTAAGTGAAAGTGCCCCAATTGGTCGTGAAGGTGGTTTTATCCTTATCCTCTTCTCAAATAAATACTTGATTGTACCCCAAAAATCCATCAAGAAATCTATAACAAGGATGACCAGCTACTTGATCTAAAATTGTATTGTTAAAAGGCAAGGGATGATGATTCTTCCTTGTGACTACATTCAACTTATAGAAGTCTTGGCACACTTGGATCTTCCCTATTTTCATCTTTGGGACAATGACAATGGGGGAGACCCATTCATTTCTTAAGACAAGGAAGATGATCCCGGCCCCTAAGTACTTGTTGATTCATCTTTCACCAAAAGCAAGTACTTTGGGTTCAGGCGGTATTGTCTATGCCAAACCAGAACCGCACCTTCAACCAGATCAATCTGGTGTTCTCCAAATTCTTGTGGAATACCCGGCATTTGATCAATAGACCAGGCAAATACATCTTGGAATTCTATGAACAGGGCAGTGTATCCTGCCAACTCCTCCAAAAAGACTATCTTCAAAAATTTTAATATTTTTCCTTGAGTCAATACAACACCTTGACAATCATTGGGATTGATGACTCCTTCAACGTGGCTTACTTGGCTTAACCCAAGGCAAGCTGGCATCAAACCCCCTTCCTCCAAGTTAGGTTCACCCGAGGTGAGGTCATATGGATCTTCGTCTTTGACATCCACCTCATAGCATTCCAAATAGTTAACTTGGACTTTGTCTTCGGATTCGTCTAAGGACAAAGATTATGAGTCTTTGGATTTATCTTCCTCTTCCAATGAACTTGTTTCCCCAAGGTGGGGAACTTTTGTCCGACTCACAGTCACCAGCTTCTGATATTCGGACAAGATGTCCTTGAATCTTAACTTCTGCTGATGCCAATACACAATAACTTGGGCATTGTACAACCAGGGTCTGCCGATCAACAAAGGGTAACCAGTCTTTGTCATTGGTCGCAACACAATGTAGTTCAACTTGAAAGGCACCCCTCCAATGATTGTGGTTATATTTGACAGCATGCCCAAAGGCCATCTCCTGGTTTGGTCTGCAAATTTCAAAACTCAGGGTGTTGGCTCAAACGTATGATATCTGAGTCAATTTGCAATATCTTTGGTCATGACATTCACACCAAACCCCAAATCAATGGGTATTGATGTGATCATGCACCCTGCAATCTTTGTGTCCACCTTGGGAGATCCCAAATCTTCTTGTTCAATACGATAAATAGCGAGCAGGTCCTTCTTTGACATCGACCTCACCTTCTTGAGGGCTGAATGCAACTGCTTCTTGTACAGCTCATTGTCTTCCCACAATTGTTTGAATGTAAAGTTGGCATTTGTGGCTGCCAAATCCGCTACAATATTGTATTGAGGTACTCTTCCCAATTTGACCGTCTTTGCCTTTGGCTTTAGGTTTGAAATCTCTCCATGTTCTATTTTGACTTTGGGACGTTTCAAAATGGTGATAGGATTGCTAGTAGCCTTAACCTGAGGTTCCTTGGGTTGGCCCACCTTGGCTTGGATCAGATCCTTTACTTTGGATTGGATGTCTACAAGAAAAACTAAAGACTTCGTCTTCATCTCCTCCTCCAAACTCAACTCCCAAGTTCTTAGTAGTGCCTCCTTGAGTTCTTTCTGCAAGGCTTTAGCTTTGGCTTTTGAGAGGATCTTTTCCTCCTTGGCAGAAAGAATTGCCTTTGGGCGCAATCTCTACTTTCTTGTCTTTCTGGAAGACAAGGAGGTCGTACTCAGTTCTTTGGGATCACGCTTCTTCTTACCAGCGCGTGTCTCAACCTTCAAAATTTCAAGGTCCGGCCATTCCTCTTCCAAGGCTGGACTCCCTTCTTGAGGTCTCTCCTCCTCAAGTGTGATACAATTTACATTCGTCTCCTCCTTTGCCTAAGTTGTTGCACGCTAAGTAGGGGTTTGTACATATTTTACAGGCAGCTTCTGGTTTGGTGGGTGAGGGTATTGATTGCCCATATGGCCCAATCCTTTGCAATTTCCACACAGAAAAATTTACCCGATTTGCTTTCTTGGCTCCGGACAATTTAGAGACCAATGTCCTATTGAGCCACAATTGTAACAAGCTCCGGGTGCAACATTTTGAGGTCAATTTTGGTTGCTCATTGGTGGTCTTTGTGGAGGAGCATTGGGGTTATACTCCCTTGGTCCAAACCTCGGACCTTGATACGATGTGGTAGCCTGAGGCTGTACCTCTTGCGTTTGGTACACTGCCTCTTCTTCCTCGTCTTGGCTCCATCCAGGGACCCAATCAATCTGCTACACCAAGAATGCATTATGAGTATTGCATTCCGTGGTTGAATGGCCCGACTTGCCACATGCGGTGCACCGTACATTCAATCTGCCAAATGCTGGGGCCTTCCTTTTGTGTTTAGCCCCAATCATCTGGATCTTGAAATCCAAAAACTCCTTGATGAGGGCATCCAGCTTGGTATCCGCCTTATGTACACTCTTTGTTGGAGGAGTCACTGGTTTCTTACCCCCACTTCTTCTTACTTGTCTTGGCTTTGATTCTTCTTCGGATTCCAAAGAAGAGCTCAAAGATGTTGAGGATTCTTCCAAGGAAGGGGGGTACTGTGCAAAGCTCTCCTTTTGGGCTTCTTGCCTTTCTTCTCCCAATTTCTCCGGTTGCCGGCAGAGTGAGAGTGGGCCACCTCGTAACGAGCAACATGTTTGAGTACTTTGTCAAGGGAAGTTACATTCCTCTCCCTTGCAAAGATTTGGATCTCTGGTGAAAGTCCTCCTAAGAACCAGGTAATAGCTTGGGCATCGGAGTAATCCACCACCCCTGATTCCTTGGGAACTCGGTTCAAGAGTGCCATGAACCGCTTGGAGTAGTCTCTCAACTTCTCCTTCTTGCCCCAGTCTAAATTGTTGATTGCCACAAAGACACTTGTGTCATAGTCAACCTCCTGGAATCGTTCCAGGAAGTAGTTTCTCATGTCTGCCCAGTCTGCCTAGTCTGCCGGTACAAACCTCCTTTGGGTCACATTGGTGTACCAGCTTTGAGCTTTCTTTCAGAGCAAACTTGGGAAAATTTGCAGTTGATCCACCGGGTCATGCTCCTTGTTAGCAAAGGAGATGACTTCAAATTCTTTGATGAATTCATCGGGGTCTTTGTCTTGTTCTGTCCCCTTATACTTTTGATAGGCGTGTCGGGTGATAGGCAACGAAGTCATCATTTGATGCACTGGGATTGGCTAAGCCAAGAAATCGTTTATAGAAGATGTTGACACTCTTCTTCCGTAAGTGTCCGTGCTATCTTTTCTTGAACAAAGTTCTTTAAGGATGCAACTTTCTTTACAACTTTAGGGATAGTTGGTGTACTCGGCCATAATGCATATGTTTGGCCACTCGAGTCTTTCTTCTTTTTGGATGAAGAGAGGGATGCAAAGTAGCCTTACCAACCGCCTTCGTGTTTCTTATGGTCAAGTTCTTGCAGGGCTTCTTGCACTTTGTGAAGGAGTTGAAAGTCCAAAGCCTCTCCTTTGGTTTTGTCAAAAGTGGATTGGACTTTCAAACGTTTGTCTTCTTCACGCTACAATGCTCATCTTTGAGCTCTCTCTTCTCAATGTTCTCTTGATGCAGACATTCATATTTTGTTGATACCCCGTTTTGAATTTGGCTTTGTATTCTTCTACTTCCAAGATTTGTATCCCTGGTAGTGGTGCCAAAAATCATGTGACAACCCGGAAAATATCACTTTTCCGGTAATCGGGTAAGTAAAGTTTGTTCCCGTAGAGATACGATTCAGAATTGGTCAAATACAAATCAAAGTAACAATTTCAGTTCTTCTTGAGTTCTTCTTTAGTCTCTTAGGTAGAAACCACATCCAAAAGAGAGTAACAAACACTGATTTGCAGTCTTGTTACAAAGTAACACTCCCTAATCACAACTCTATCAAATCTTTCCAAACAATCTTGATTGTGATGATTTAGGCTCTCTCAAAAATAGCACTTCACTGCAAAACGACTTCACTTCAAAATTGTATTCCACCCCTCCACCGAAGGCACAACTTCCTCAATTGAAATTGCTTCACATCAACTTTGCACTGCACTCACAAATGCAAAATACTACCAACACTACAATTCTTCTCAGATCTATCAAGGCATTGCTTTGATTACACTTCACTCGGGATCAAACACACAAAATGAAGACCAAGGCTACGGAATCCAACATCCAATATACACACTGACTTGCACTTTGAATTTCTCCAAACACTCACAAACACAATTGCAAAGCTGATACTTGGAATCAAGCTCAAGCGACGAGCACTACTTCACAACACTTTGCTTTATCTATTTTGAGAATTATGAGCACTGAACAACATCTAACTACAAATGCCACTCTTAAATAGTGAAGCAATTGACAGTTATTTTCCTAATGCACCTCTTCCTAATGCCTCTGCAAACCTACAGATCCAAAATGACAATGCACCTCTTCATATCTGCCTATTCAAATCTCAAATCGGTTACTAATCCGATCCAATGTCTACTTCTTCCTCAGCTTTCAAACCCAAACCCGAAGTAACTTTACTTCCTACTACTCTATCCTTGGGTTTCATATCTCCTACATCTTCTACCAGATCCAAGAGTTCTCTTTCCTGATCTGACATTTCACTAGTGGGTAATCTATCTAACTCTTTATCTCCCGACCCACTCTTCTCTATTGTCTCCACTAGTAACTCTGAAGACATCTGCACTCTTACTTCATCGACTTTGGGTTTGGCTCTAACGTCTTTTCAAAGTTTATCTATCTCTAAGTTCTCTAGATCTAATCTAATTGTGATATTGTCTTCTACTTCCAATATCTTCCTTTCTAAACGAGTCCTGAGACTAATTAACAATGCATTCAAATTTGTGTCTTTTGCCTGTCTCCTCCTTGTCTCCTGCACCAACAACTTCAACTCGTGCAGCCTCATCTCTTCATTTTGAATATTGGCCTTTGTACTTCACATTGCATTCATTCTGATGACAATCTCCTTCAATGGCTCCAATTGCATCTTCTTTTCACGTTCCCGATCCGCAAGCCAATCTTCTTTGTACATTGCCAATTCCACCTCGAACTCGGCTTTCACCATTTCTTTCTCCTTCTCCTTCTGCTCAATCTTCCCCTCTTGATTACAAAGTAACTCTTGTAATCTCTCTTCTTCCCTATATCTTACTGTCAACTCCCACTGCCACAATTGCTTCTTCTCTTCTACACTCTCCATCACTCTATCTAGCTCTTGTTCCTTCTTTGATACCATCGCCATAGCATGGATAGTTTCTAATCTAGAATCAACAAACTGTTGCTTCAAGATTTTATACTTTGCTACTTGTCTTTCCCTCGCTATGTCGGTCTTCTTCACAAGTTCCTCTTGATACCTCACTTCTCTCTTCAAGTCTTCAATCACTTGATTCTGTACTATTGCCTACCCTCAAAGTACTTCCCTTTCCTCCTCACCTTGGGTTATACTCTTCTTCAACTCCAAGTTCTCTTCTTCTAATCTTGCCAATACCTGCTACATAGTCTTCACCTCCGGACATGTCGACTGCATCTCCTTCTTCTTTTGCTCCAACTTCACCAACAATGGACACATGATCTCTTGCAGGTACTCCACTCCATCACTTGCAACTACTTCCTCTTGCGTAGCAATCTCCTTCCTTACTTCTTCTTCACCCGATACTCGCCTCCTTCTCTACAGTCTTTGTATTGGAATAGACGCCTCACTTCCCAAGCTAGCATTTGCTTCTTCCCTTGCCTTACTTGGACCCACTTCACACTTTGCCTTGTGTCTTGAATGAACTCCCCTCTGGATTGTGAACTTCTTCTCTTTGGGCTTGGGTATCTCATCCTCCAACTTTGCATTCTTTTCTTGCTTGAGCTCCACCCGAACTTCTTCTTCTTCTTCTGCAACAACAGCAGGTACCAACGTCATCTATCCACCTTCATCACTGGCGCTACTCATATCTCCACTTTGCAGCGTGAGCTCCGGTTCTTTATCGTGTTCCGAGTCTTCGGACTTGCACTCGGCTTTGCTTTCCGAGTCTTTGTCTGACATCATGATCACCACTATGCCTTTCCTCGGGTTTCCTCTCCTGACTTTCCGAGGTCTGGTCTTATCTTTGGCTTCTCCTTGCCAACTCTGCTTCTTTGCCTTTGGAATACTCACTTCTATCTCCACACTCTTACTAGTCTTTACATAATACTCATCCGTGCTTTGGATTTGAAGAATGTATTGCTGCTCCTCTGCATCGACTTCTCTTCTCAAGTCAAGATGAAAGTGAGACACCATTTGGTTTTGCTCCACCAAATTGAGCAAATTCAACCTGAGGTGGAAATGTGCTGCAAATGGCATGATGTAGTGTGGAGGTGACTTATCCCACAAATTCCACACCATCTGTCTTGTCCTCCCATGGAAGCACCTCACCCAATTGATAGGTTCACCTGCAAATAGCTTATGGAAGAACACCGCTTGGTGTTTCATCACATAAGTAGTTCTCTCCGGCTCCAAGATTGCCATGAGAGCACTCATGATCCCTCTCTTCACTAGATCCTTGTAACTCTCAACCTTATACCCATTCTTTGTTCTCTTTGAAGAGAAAGCATCCCTCACTTCTTGGGTCTATGCTACTACTTCTTCCTTCCCTAAGAATGTGGCACCTTGCTCCACGCTTGCCTCTCTCCCAAGCACTAATCTCCAATCCAACTCTGTCTAGCAAGCCGGATTTCCTCTCTTTCCCTCTTCCTTGGGGCCATCAAGACACTTACTCTTGATTATCTCCATCATGAAACTTGGAAAACTCACATTCTAGTTCTATGCCAAGAAAGTGATCCAAAGTCGGCTCAAGACTTCAATTCTTGCGATCACATCTAACCTCCAAATTGCATGATTTCACACTACAAATTTGGAGTTCTTTTTTCCTCCTCCCATCTCTCTTGCTTTCTCACTGTCTCTCGGTTTCACTCTCTTGAATTCTCCTCTACACACTAGCGCGTCTTCAACTCTACTTCCCTTCCCACAATCACTTGCAGGACGACTTCTCAATGGCAAAGGAAAATTGCTCAACATTGCTTTGTTGTTAGCCCGATTTTTATAGAGTCGCGCTTTCTTTGTCTCTCTTCAATTTGAGTTTCTACTAAGAAATCAAACCTCTTGCATGCGCCTGTCACTATCAATTGTACTTCACGCGTATGGGCCGCCGGTTTTGAACAGTCCCTTCTTGAATTTCTTGCTTCTATGAAAGGTTGTTACACTATCTTTGCCTCGGATTGAGCTCCCCTCCAATATGAAGACTCCTTACTTTGGGTTGTATGCTGACAAGGCATATCTGAGTACTTCACCCTATGATCCAAAGTCCCTTTACCTTGGGTTTCATCCCAAAGACTCTTTTCTTCGCCTTCTTTGGCCATACAGGCGCAATCCGACTTCTCTATACACTTCTTCTTCTCTATTTTGAAAAAAAATAAAAATATGGGCACACAATAAGCTATTAGATGATCATGCCCATCTTGGTATAATTGACTAAGAGTGCATCCTATAGCTACATTAGAAGCATGAGTGTAGAGGATGAAAGGGTTACTCCAATCAGGTTTTGCAAGAATTGGAGCTACAACAAGGGATTGCTTGAGCTCTTCAAAGCTTCAAAAGCTTTGAGAGCCTCCTTGTACTCCAAAATCACCATTTAATATACACCCTTCTTCATGTAGATGGTCAATGCGGAAGCCTTGTTGGAGATGAACCTCCTATAGTACCCAACCATCCCCAAGAATTGGCGTAACTTTGTCAAGCTTGAAGGGAATGGAAGGTCTGAGATTTTCTTCACCTTCTCAAGATCAACTGCTATTCTATCCTTGGAGATGATGTGCCCCAAAAGTAGACCTTCTTCACATCCAAAAATGCACTTCTCTGAGTTGAGTGATGCATTTGCCTCATCCAAGCGTTGCAAAACCTTGATTAGGTGCTCAAAGTGTTCCTCATTGCTCCCATAGACACAAAAGTCATCAATGAAATCTCTCACAAATTTCCCAATGAAAGGTTCAAATACCTTGTTCATGAACCATTGGAATGTGGCTGGAGCATTGCAAAGCCCAAAAGGCATGACCTTGAAAGCATAAGTTCCCCAAGGTGTGGTGAATGTAGTGAGTTGTTGATGCTCTGGTGCAATTTTGATTTGGTTATATCCACTATAGCCATCTCCAAAACTATACCTCTCATGACCTGCAACCTCCTCCAAGATCTCATCAATGAATAGCAATGGGTAGTAGTCCTTCTTGGTAACAACATTGAGCTTCTTGTAATCTACACATACCCAAAGCTTGCCATTCTTTTTCTTCACAATGACAATTGGAGACACCCATTCTGAATTCTCTTCCTCAAAGATAAATCCTACCTCCTTGAGTTTATCAATCTCCTCTTTCACAACCAAAGATATTGGTGGGGTAATGCAACATTGCTTTTGGCGGATTGGTCTTGGATGTGACTCCACCTCTATCTTGTGCTCCTCCAAGGTGACTTCCTTCAAATCCTTGTAACTAAAAGCAAACACATGGGTGAACTTGCAGAAAATCTCCTCAAATCTCACCTTCTCCTCCTTGGTAACATTTGGAGGATACTTGAGGGTAGATAACCTTCTCTCTACTTCCTCAAGTGTTAATGGTGATTTGTCTGGGTCTTCAAAACCTCTAGCTTAGGTGCAAAATCCATAGCACACAAAGGATACACATCTAAATCAGATTTAGATTCATCCTCTTTTGTGGAAGTCTCCTCTTCCATGCTTGTGTCCACACCTAAAGCTCCTTCTTCAGAATCTGATTCTCAATAATCAAAAGATGGTGTATCTGAATGTGAAGTGTTGGTGGTGTTAGTCACAAGAACTATGACTCTAGGGTTTGATGGCCCAATCCTCAAGTACCCTTTGTACCATCCATCAATTGTGCGTGTTGCTCTCAACCATGGCCTCCCAAGAAGTAAGTCATAGCTTGAACCCTTCAAGACTTGGAAAGTCATGAGATTTTGAACTCCTATAACTGAAACTACCACCTTATCCATCACCCCTACTGGTCAAACTTGTTGCTTGTTTGCTAAGCTTACCACAAATATTGAAGGTCTTGAGGGTATCATACCCAACTTCTTCATCAACCTTTCTGACATGGCATTTATTGTTTTATCCTCCATCAACCAATGCATCCTTGATGTTGTGACCATTCACTCTCACATCAATCTTGGAGGCATATTCACAAGCCTCCCACGGTGTTGGCTTGGCATCCACCACCCCCATTGATATTGGAGCTTTTGCCTTCTTCTTCCTTTTGCTCCTTGTAGAACTTAAACCACCTCTAAGCTCTTTTATCAAGGTAGGGTTCAAAGCAATCAATTGGCCCACTATGATATTAGCCTTGTGGCTACCAACATCCTCTAACACATTCAAGTTCCACTGTTGCTTTGAAATCAAGAAATCCTCCATCCCCAACTTCTTCCTTGGAGTCTTTGTTGTTGATGGTGTTGAGGTGCAAGTGCTCCTAGCAGACATAGGATTATCCTTGCTTGGAGTAAATCCTTGAGAAGAGTGAACATCCTCTGCAAAATCAACTCTCTTCTTCTCTTGTGCCAAAAGCTCCAAATTAAGACCCTTGGAGTTTGAACGCTCTCTTTTCTCATAATTGTTGTCAACCACATCTATGGATGCTATCTCCTTACCTTTGGTTGGATTAGGAGCCACTTGGGTTTCACTACCTCCCTCTTTCCCTCTATTGGCTCCCTCATAACCCCTTCCTCCATGGTAAGTGGAATTTGGGCAACTCCTTTGGATATGGCCTCTTCCTCCACAACCAAAACAATTTCTATCATTGAAATTGTTGGCTGGTTGGCCTCCTCTATATGGATAGTTTCCATAACTCCTAGGCCCTCTCCCCACATTCTGATCCACCTCTCTTTTCTCCCATAATTGCACCACATTGATTTTGAGATCTGCAAGTTGTTCTGTGATGGTTTGAAGTGGATCCTTTGGTGGAGGTGCAAGAACTGGAGCAACTACTACTTGTGGTGCAACCCTTGCCACCAAAGTATCATAAGTTCCACCATACTTGTAGCCTTGAGGAGGATGCACAACATCCTTCACCACCAAATCACTCTCATTCTCTTCCAAACTCTCCTCCATAGGAATTGCAATCTTCATAGCTTCAGCCTTGTAAGAAGGTTTCTCATATCTCACCTTGTTTCTAATTTGTGGTCCCAACTCTCCCACAAAATTATTGGTGAGCATGGCCCCTATGCCAATCATAGTAGTCTCCACATTATCCACACCCTTCCTCAACACTATGCAAAATCTGGACTCTAACTTTTCCACTCTTTCCATACAGACTCTCACTTTCTCTCCATCTCCTTGTTTGAGAAAGGTAACTTCACTCATAAATCTCTCATAACTCTCATCTAGGAGAAAGTTCTCAATGAGTGCTAAAGTGAAACTCTCCCAAGACTCTTCTTCCCCATCTCTCCTCTCTCTCTTTTGGTATTTTGACTCATACCATGTAAGTGTTGCATCCTCAAAGAAATCTGGTAATAATGAGGCCCACTCATTCTTCCTCCTCTCATTGTTTCCTATGCAAGCTCTCTTGAAGTCTCTCACAAAGGCTTCCACATCTTCTCCATCCTTGCCAAAGAAAACCGGAGGTTTCTACATCTTAACCCCTCACTATCTTTTTTTTCTCTCAATTTTTTTCTTCTTTTTTTCTTTTTGTTTCTCTCACTCTATAACTAATAGAGTATATACATGACTAACACCATCTGAGAATAATCCACTCTAGGAAACACAAAAGGTTTAGGTTGCTCCAAGATTTCCATAGCAATATCAAATCCTAGAGTGCATATTAATCTAACTCTCATGGATAGTTTATCCATAAGTTGAAAGAGTATCTCCATCACTAATCTTGAGAACTAGTTGATGAAGGTGGTAGTATTTATGTAGCCTTACTAAGACTCTCTCCAAGATCCTTCACCAATGTCTCCAAAAGTGATTTTACTCCACTACACTCATATCCTTTTGGAAGTCCTTCAACTCCACAAACCTCACACAACTCCTTGGTCTTAGATCTTCTCCCTCTCAATCTTGGTGAAGAAGGTCCAACATGCAAACCCAAGTCAAGTAAGCCTCTCCTTTCCCTCAATCTCTTGCTCTCAAAGGTCAATGGAAATGAACTTGCCTTATGTCTCTTCTCTCTACATAGAAAGCACTTAGACTCATTGTTTCTTCCAAGTGTGTAGGTTTTTGGATCCTCTCAACACTCTCTTCAAGTTCTATTGTAAGCTCTATTTTTCTCAAATTCACCCCTAAAATCACCTCAAACCCTTGAGGAACCTTGCATAGTCTCAATTTCCACTCTTGATGATACTCCATGTTCCCAAGATGAATATAAACATTCAAACATGCTTTTTGTTGCTCTCAAACTCCTCATGCATGAGATCTCCACTCTGCAAAATTGACCCTTCCTCACAATGTCACTCAAATCTCCCAACCAATATGTCACAGTCGTCTGAAATTTTGCCCACTTATCACAACTCCAAGGTGTCCTTCCCTACAAAATTCCAAATCTTTTCAATGAGCCATATGGCCTAGATATATTTCTATTCAACACACATATTTTAGATTTGGTCTGAAAACCACCTCCTTCACTTCAAAAACTCATAACTCCATGCGCAAGAATGATCTCTCTCTATTTTTTGTAGCAGAAAGTAGGATATAATGCACTGAATTGTCTTGGAAATATTCAAGACAAGTCAATATAAATTGAAGAAATGGGCAATATTCTATGCAATTTTCTAGAGAGCATGCAATTACGGGAGCAGTTTACCCTATCAACTTTCAAAACTTCTAGCCCAATGTGCATAATAGCTCTCATAATAATTTCAAGTGTGCTAACTAAAAGATAACCCAAAATATCATGTGGAGAAATTTCAAGTCCAGATCTCAAACTTGATATTTTGCCCAAAATCACCTTAGTCCCCAAAATCTACAATCCACCTCACACAATCTCTCCAAATCCTCTCATGCGTACAAGATGTACAAAATCACTTCAAAGACATCATAATGATTTACAGGGTATACAAATAGATCTTGGTTCTCTAACATAAGTTCAGCCCTCTCCTCTCGTAATGTTTTGTCCAAGTGAGCTCTCATAGCCTCCTTCTACCTAATGTAAAATTGAACATGGAACATTATCTTGCCTTCTAGAGAGATCCCAACAATGCAACCAAAAATGTGAGCTAGCCTGTCTCTCACTCAGGATGAACCTTTGATGGCTATCATGGTAACGTACCATGGACTACGAAGGCAAGGAACCCGAACTCCATCATACACCTCCAAGGCTAACACTCCAAGACTCAAGACATTGCTCACTAGAGAACTCAACAAGAGAGAGATAGTTGCAAATGAAAGGATGATGAGTACCTCCTCATCCCTTGTTTATATACTTATGAAATAGTTATGTTCCAAAGTTACTAATTACCGTAGTAACTCAAGTTACTAGACTAAAAGTCAAGTAAAATCAAAAAGTAGAAAGAAATATCCATTCACATGGGCATATTCCACTAGTGTGTGATCTTATCTTGACCCAACCACTGAGTCAAGGATTCCTTCACATGGGCTATCCTTTGACTATAGAAAAATCCAAACAAAAAGGCTTGCGGGCCCAAGAGTTCTCAACTCTTTCCTCAAAGCCAAACACCTAGGAATAATACCAAGTCAACACACTAATATCCAAAATAGTGGTGCTCATTTTTTCCACTTCCTCTAAAGTAATGTCCCCTCTATCTTAGCTTTGACTAAATTTAGCTAATCATGACTAATGTAGAACCATCTTTTATATCTATATAAATAATATCTCTCAAATACTTGTAATACCAAGCTAAATATTACAATACCACACACTTGTACAAATAGGTGTTACAAAACATACTTGTATTTGCTAATCTCAAGGTCTAAAAGATCCTCTTTTGGTGTGTTTTTGGAGACATTATCTATACTATGACATCTCTAGGTTTGTCAGTCTATTTCTCCAATGCATAGTTTAGAGAACATCTCTCAATGGCTGATCTCATACATGGGTAATAGTGAGTACACATTAGGTCCAAAATTGGATAGGACCTCTCGTGTTGTTAGATGTAGCTAAGATAGGATCACGGGTTCGTCATCTTTGTCATTGGTGGACAAACCTTGTACCTAGAGAGTTTCTACAACGTGCTTGCGATGGGATTCAATGACTAGACCACCTTACTATCAATGATATTTTGGATGTTGGGCACTAATCTAAAATGGTAGTAGTGGTTGATAGGCCATCTTTGGCAATGGTGAACCTTGTTGGACAACCTAGAGCCACTTTACCCACACTTATGATTTTCCCAAGAACCATGCTTTTTGAGAGAGCGGTCTTGAACTTGTTTGGGATTCATAGTTGTTGCAGTTGTAGGAGCCCAATACCAATGAGAGGGAACAAGTGATAGGTTTTTGTACCAATATTACCACTACTATAGTTGTATCAAAGCCATCCAAGCATTAGATGTTAGGTTTGGGAATTGATATGAAGTGTTTAACCTTGATTGTGGGCCTTGGCTTGGCAAAATAATATAGGATGCACTTGATAGGCATCACCATATGACAACCCAATAAGTATTTACTTTTGTGGTTATCAATAAGTAACCACTTGTTCCCATAAAGATATTGGTCAAAAATGGTCAAATGCAAAGTAAATTGTGGTGCCCACATTTTTTGTGTTTTTGTCAAAATAAAGAAGAAAAAGTGTATAGAGAAGTCGGATTGCGCTTGTATGGCCAAAGAAGGTGAAGAAAAGAGTCTTTGGGATGAAACCTAAAGTAAAGTGACTTTGGGTCATAAGGCAAAGTACTCGAAAATGCCATGTCAGCATACAACCCAAAGTAAGAAGTCTTTGTATTGAGGGGAGCTCAACCCAAGGCGAAGTCAGTCTAACAACCTTTTGTCGGGGCAAGAAATTCAAGAAGGGACCGTTCAAAACCGGCGGCCCATACGCGCAAAGGTTAATTGATAGTGACAGGTGCATGCAAGAGGTGTGATTTCTTGGTAGAAACTTGAAGTGAAGAAAGACAAAGAAAGCGCAACTCTATAAAAATTGAACTCGCAACAACAAAATGTCAAGTAATTTTCCTTTGCCGTTGAGAAGTCATCTTGCAGGTGATTATGGGAAGGGAAAGAGAGTTGGAATCGTGTTAGTGTGTAAGGGAGAAGTTGTGAGAGTGAAATCTAGAGATAGTGAGAAGGCCAAAGAGATGGGAGGAGGAAAGAAGAACTCTGAATTTGCAGTGAGAAATCATGTGATTTGGAGGTTAGATGTGATCGCTAGGATTGAAGTCTTGAGCCGACTTCGGATCACGTTCTTGGCATGGAACTGGAATGTGAGCTTTCCAGGTTTCATGACAGAAATCATTGAGAGCAAGTGTCTCGATGGACCCGAGGAAGAAGGGAAGAGAGGAAATCCGGCTTGCTGGACAGAGTTGGATTGGAGACTTGTACTCGGGAAGGAAGTAGGCTCGGAGCAGGGGAGCACGTTCTTAGGGAAGGGAGAGATAGCTCAAGAAACTCAAGAGGTGAGAGATGCATTCTCGTCAAAGCAGACAAAGAATGGGTACAAAGTTGAGAGCTACAAAGACCCTATGAAGAGAGGAATTGTGAGTGCGTTGATGGCCATCCTGAAGCCGGAGAGAACCACGTATGTGATGAAACACCAAGCGGTGTTCTTTCACAAGTTATTTGCTGGAGAACCAATTAATTGGGCAAGGTGTTTCCATGGTAGAACGAGACAAATGGTGTGGAATCTGTGGGATAAATCGCCTCCACACTACATTGTGCCGTTTGCAGCACATTTCTACCTCGGGTTGAATTTGCTAAACTCGGCGGAGCAAACTCGGATGGTGTCGCACTTCCATCCTGATTTGAGAAAGGAGGTCGATGTTGAGGAGCAACAATACATTTTGCAAAGCAAGAGCACCAATGACTACTATACGAAGACAGGGAAGAACGTGGAGATCGAAGTGAGTACTCCGAACTCAAAGAAGAGAAGTCAGCAAGGTGAAGCCGAAGACTCAACAAAACCTTGGAAGACCAGGAGAGGCAACTCGAGGCAAGGTATGGTGGTGATCAAGTCGGAGGATGAAGACTCGGAAGGTGATGCCGAGCTTAAGACTAAAGACTCAAAACACAAGGAGGAGCCCGAGCTAACGCTACAGAGTGGAGATACGAGTAGCGACAACAATGAAGGAGGAGAAATGACATCGACACTAGCTGCTGCAGAAGAAGAAGAAGTGCAAGCAAAATTCAAAGCCGAGGACAACACACAGTTGGAAGACAAAGTAATTGAGCCCAAAGAGAAGAAGATCGTAGTGCAGAGAGGAGTTTGCTTGAGACGTAAGGCAAAGTACAGAGCAGGTCCGAGTACGGTGAAGGAAGAAGCACAGGAAAGCTTGGGAAGTGAGGCGTCTATTCCGATATGACGATTGCAGAGAAGAAGGCAAGTATCGGGAGAAGAAGAGGTAAAGAAGGAGATCACTCCATAGGTTGAAGTAGTTGCCAGTGATGGAGTGGAGTACCTGTGAGAAGTTGTGTGTCCTCTGTTGGTGAAGCTGGAGTACAGGAAGAAGGAGATGCAGTCAACTTGTCCAGAAGTGAAGACTGTGTTGCAGGTATTAGCAAGATTGGAAGAAGAAAACTTGGAGTTGAAGAAGAGTATAACCCGAGGTGAGGAGGAAAGAGAAGTACTGCGAGCAGAGGCAGTAGTGAGAAGTCAGGTAATTGAAGACCTGAAGAGAGAAGTGCATTATTGAGAGGATCTTCTGAAGAAGAGTGACATAGCAAGGGAGAGACAAGTAGCTGAGTACAAGATCTTGAAGCAGCAGTTTGCTGATTCAAGAGTAGAGGTTGTCCATGCTATGGTGAGGGTAGCAGCAAAGGATCAAGAACTCGATAGGGTGATGGAGAGTGTTGAGAAGAAGAAGCAACTCTGGCAAAGAGAGTTGGCAGCACAATATAGGGAAGAAGAAAGATTACGAGAGTTACTTTGTAATCAGGAGGAGAGAGTTGTACAGAAGGAGAAGGAGAAGGAGACAATGAAAGCCGAGTTTGAAGCAAAATTGGCAATGTACAAGGAAGACTGGCTTGTAGATCGAGAACAAGAGCGTAAGATGCGATTGGAGCCTTTGAAGGAGATAGTACTCCGGATGAACGTGATGCTAAGTACAAAGGCCAACATTCGGATTGAAGAGACGAGGCTGCACGAGTTGAAATTGTTGGTGCAAGAGATGAGGCAAAGACAGGGAAAGGATACAGATATGAATGCCTTGTTGATTAGTCTCAAAACTCGGGTCTCAAAACTTGGGTAGACATGAAGATCTTAGCGGTAGAAGACAACATTTCAATTAGATTAGACTTAGTGAAAATAGAGATAGAAAAACTTTGGAAAGATATTAAAGCAAAACCCGAAGTAGATAACATAGGAGTACAAATGTCTTCAAAATTATAGATGGAGACATTAGAGAAGAGTGGGTTGAGAGATGAAGATTTAGAAGGGTTATCCACTAGTGCAATTTCAGATCAGGAAAGAGAATTGCTGGAATTGGTAGAAGAAGTAGAAGATATGAAACCCGAGGATAGAGTAGTAGGAAGTAAATTTACTTCAGGTTTGGATTTGAAAGCCAAGGACAAAGTAGACATCGGATTGGAGTAGTAATAGTTTTGAGATTTGAAGAGGCAAATATGAAGCGGTGCATTGGCATTTCGGATCTGAAGGTTAGAAAAGTTGTTGTAGAACGGTATAGTTGTTAGAACTGTTGATTGATTCACTACTTAAGAGTGGCATTTGTAGTCAAATGTTGTTCAGTGCTCCTTGTTTCTGAGAATAAATAAAGCAAAGTGTGGTGAAGCAGTGCTTGTCGCTTGAGCTTGATTCCGAGTATCAACTTTATGATTGTGTTTGTGAGTGTGTGGAGAAATTCAAAGTGCAAGTCTGTGTGCTTGTTGGATGTTCGATTCTATGGCCTTGATCTTCATTTTGTGTGTTTGATCCTAAGTGAAGTGCAATCAAAGCAATGCTTTGACAGATCTGAGAAGAATTGTAGTGTTGATAGTATTCCGCATTTGTGAGTGTAGTGCAAGGTTGATGTGAGCAATTTTGACCAAGGAAGTTGTGCCTTCAGTGGAGGGATGAAACACAATTCTAAGGCAAAGTCGTTTTGCAATGAAGTGCCATTTTTGAGAGAGCTTGAATCATCACAATCAAGATTGTTTGGAAAGATTTGATGGAGTTGTGATTAAGGAGTGTTAATTTGTGACAAGACTGCAAATCAATGCTTGTTACTCTCTTCTGGGTGTGGTTTCTACCTGAGAGATTAAAGACGCAACCAAGAAGAACTAAATGTAGCTGTTTGACTTTGTATTTGAACAATTCTGACTTGTATTTCTGCGGGAACAAACTTTACTTACCCAGTTACCGCAAAAGTGATATTTATCGGGTTGTCACATAAATGTCATAAATTAGTTCTTCTTGATTATGTCTTTAATCTCTTGGGTAGAAACCACACCCAAAAGAGAGTATCAAGCACTAAATTATAGTCTTGTCACAAATTATCCACACCCATAATCACAATTCATCAAATCTTTCCAAAACAATCATGATTGTGATGATTCAATTCTCCTAAAGAAGGCTACTTCACCATGAAATGACTTTGCCTTGGAATTGTGTTCCCCTCCACTAAAGGTACAACTTCCTCCATTCAAATTGCTTTGCATCAATCTATAGTTGCACTCACCAATGCAGAATACTACCAACATGTAATACTCTAAGGATAAGAGAAAAGACAAAAACACAAATTACACACTCAACATTTGGTGCCCCAAAGGAGCACCTTCTCTTTATTATATAGACAAAGAGGATCTTCTCCACAACTCCACTATAGGATTAGGCACACAGATAGGTGACATGTCAGCAAGCTCCACCCTTGGATCACCTACTTGGATGGGTGACATGTCAGTCTAGGTCCTATTTGGTTGGTCAAACAAGCTTTGACAAAGGGAATCTTTTAGGGAATCTTCTTGTAGGAGTCTCAGAATCACGTAAGGTACTATTGGAAAGCTCTCAACAAGACAAACCTGGGGGGAGGGAAGGCCAGCCTTTCCTCCATTTGGGGGGGGGGGGGGGAGTCTGCACATTTTTGAGGCCTAATTCACCCGTTTAGGCTTCCAAAATTGCCTTCAAAGATTTTAGGCATATTTCAGTTCCTACTCTATTAGTAGAAGTCCCCTTTTGGTGATACCTCTTTCTGATCTATTTAGTCCATCATGTGTAACATCCTCCCAGATGTTACCAAACCAATTCTCACCTTTAAATCATATGTCTAGCTATTGGTTCTAAGGTTCTCAAGTCTATCTTGGTTTTTGCTCTATAAGTAGAAGTACTCTTTTGGTAATGCTTTTATTTTATCTATTTTGACCATCATGTATTACATCATTCTAGATGTTACCAAACCAAATTTCACATCTAGATCATGTTGCTAGCTCTTGGTATTCCACACCACTACAATCCCTCATAAATTGATCATGGCA
Organism: Lunularia cruciata; assembly: GCA_948567375.1. Classification (NCBI taxonomy): domain Eukaryota; kingdom Viridiplantae; phylum Streptophyta; class Marchantiopsida; order Lunulariales; family Lunulariaceae; genus Lunularia; species Lunularia cruciata. The sequence goes on along the minus strand of OX419760.1, from coordinate 1,380,914 downwards.
TTGCCTCAATTGCTCTCCACTCATGATCAAACACACATAATAGAAATCTAAGAATCCAACATCTAACACACTCCAACTTGCAATTCAAACTTCTCCCAACACTCACAAACACACGCACAAGATGATATTTGGAATTAAGCTGAAATGATGAGCATTGAGTTATAGCACTAAATTTGAGTAAAGTATTTGCTTTACTCGACTTTAGAAATATGAATATTGAACAAAAATGTACTGAAAATGCCTCCTTTAAATAGGCAAAGCACTATGACAATTATTTAACTATATATTGTTTCAATTTCTATGTTACTAACATGCAAATCCAAAATGACATTCCGCTTCATATTTGCTTCTTCAGATCTCAAATTTGTTACTAATCGAATCTGATGTCTACTTTGACTTTGGCATCAACACCCAAATTACCTTCAATTGCTTCCTCTACTTTGGGTTCAACTTCAACTTTTTTATTGTCACATCTTCAATCCAAACTGCAATTGAAACCATATCTAATCTACTTATATCCTCCTTTCTACTTTAACTTTTTCAATGATCTCAAGTAACTCACTCAAAGACACTTTCACTCCTACTTCTACTACTTTGTATTTAGGTTCTTCCTTATCACTACTCCAAATTCTATCTAATTCTGATCTAACTAAATCTAATCTAAGACTCACATTGTCTCCTACTTCTAATATCTTCATATCTACTCTCTCTCTCTCTCTCTCAAGAAAATTAAAGATGCTTCAATTTAGTGTCTTTTGCCTTTCTCTTCCTTGTCTCTTGCACCAACAACTTCAACTTGTGCAGTTTGGCTTTCTCCAACTTTACTTCTGCTTCTGTACTTAACATTGCCTCCATCCTCCCGATGATCTCTCCTACCAATTCCAATGTATAGCCACAAGTTCTCTCTACCTTCAACTCTTCATAATACATCTACAATTTGTCTTCGTACTCAGCTATTAGCATATTCTTATCCTCCACATATTGAACAATCTGGCCTTCTACATTTTGTACCAAACCTTGTAATTGTTCCTCCTCTTGATTTCTACTTTTCAACTCTCTATGCCATGATTGATCTTTCTCCATTGCACGTGATCTTAAACTTTCCAAGTCTTGCTCCACTATTGCTATATGGATTTTGAGTGTATCACTTCAATGCGTGCTTCACCAACTTTGCTCTTCATTTTCTTGAATGTTACCCTTCTAACTCTTCAATTCTTTGGCTTGACAATTGAGATCTCTTTTGTGCTTTTCAAAATTCTCTTGCAAGTTCTCAAGAGTCTTCTTCCATAGTATTACATCCACCCAAATTTATTTGGGTTCTTCTTCTCTTTGGGTTAACTTCTCTTTCAAATCCAAATGTTCTTCATTGGGATACTTCATCACCTACAACTCATTCATCACCTATAGATGATCTTTTTGTATCTTCTCCTTCTTCTTCTTTAGTTGGAATAACAAAGGACAATCAATTGCTGACAAATACTCTACCCTATTGAACTCTTTCACCTTGTCCTTGTAGTCTTTGTACTTGGTTTTGAAAAGCAAATCCTCCTTTAGTCCCTTACTCCATAGTTGCAATCTTCTCACCTTCAAAGTCATTTCTTCCAAGCTTTCTTCTTTGTCCTTTATTCAACTCGGACCTGCAGTTGTAGTCTATAGTCCTCTCTTTGACCTCACTCTCTTTTGGAACACCACATTTGGTTCTTCTTCTCTCTCTTCTTCCATCTTTTTGTATTTAATTTTAGATAGGAGTTATCTCTTCCTTCCATATGATCAATCATTGCATGGAAATCCTCATCCTCTTTTATAGCCACTTCATCCATTGATTGTTGGACTTTGGACTCACCTTCACTTTTACTTGATTCTCTACTTTGCAAAGTGAGTTCTTCTTCATCCTTTCAGTCTTCTCCCTTGGACTCAGTCTCACCTTCAAGTTCTACTCCCAAAAATAAGTCCATCATCACTACCTCACCTCCTGGGTTCAATCTTCTTGTCTTCCATGGCTAAACAGGTGCCACTACCTCTTTGGGTCCATTCTGCTTCTTTTTCTTTGGAAAGGTCACTACCATGCTCTTCTTCTATCTCATCATGGCAAAGTGTTCATTGCTTGCTCAAATTTTGTAGGATATAATCTACATCTGCCTCTTGATCTAGATCTACGTAGAAATGCAAAACCATTTTCTATTTTTCCTCCATCATTAGCAAGTTTAACCTCAAATAAAAATGTGTTGTAAATGGTATGAAGTAGTGGTGCAAAATATCCATCATCTAGTTGATAAGCATTTGTCTTGTCTCTTGGTGAAAGCCAATTGCACAATTTAGATTTTTTCCAACATTTGATGAAAGAACATTGCCTGATTCATCATCATGTATGTGGTTTACTCGGGTTTGAATATCATTATTAGAGCACCAATACTTTGCCTTATTGGGTCCCGATAGGTATCCACCTTGTAAATATTTTTTGGTATGAGGAGCATTGAAGGAATTTCTTACTTTTGTGGTTTCTTCCAAAGCCTCATCCTTTTGATAGAAGGTGACTCTAGCCACATCCCTTGCTTCCCTTTCCAAGAATAACCTCCAATCCGACTCTATCCATCAAGCTGGATTCCCTCTCTTCTCCACCACTTTGGGGCCATCCTCACAATTGTTGAAAGCTTTCTTTGTCATGAACCTTATAAACTCAATCTCCAATTCTAGACCAGAAATGTGATCCAAAGTCTACTCATGACTTTGATCCATGCCATTACATCTAATCTCCAAATTACTAGACTCCTCACAATGAGTGAGGAGCTCTTCCTATCACTCTTCTTTTCTATTGTGCGCTCATGGACTCTAGGTTGTTAGAACACTATCTCCTCTCCTAGACATGTAATTCTAACTCCCTCTGGTTTTTGGAAAATTTCACTCTCATTCAGCTTCTTGACTTGCATCTTTGGGACAACTACTAAGGGGAACAAGTTATCTTCTTGACATTTCAGATTTCCTTGACAAAGTCTTAATTTTATAGTGCTCTATGACATAATCATTCTTCAATTGATGTGCAATCAACACTTAGAAATTCTAAGTGTTTGTTTCTTGTCACTCTATAAAAGTCATCCTCACAACGCAACCATTTCCTTGATTTTACCCTCTTGACTAGCATGACCCAAAGAAGAGTTGCTACAACTTCTTTGGATCGAGTTGAGCCTCCCAATATAAAGTAGCCTTACTTCAAGTCTACCACTCCATAAGTCCAATCCAAGTACTTCTTTCTTTGACCCAAAGTCAACTTCTTTGAGTCTACTTTGAACACACAATTCTCCTCTTTCTTCTTCAATGTGTTGCAATTGGTTTCAACAATACACTTCTACTTTAAAATTTGTAGAAAATGAAAAATGTGTGTACCACACACAACTTGAACACTTGTGAGATACGTCCTATTGAGATGATTCAAGCACATGTTCAGAGTAATGGACTGAGTGGGCATAATATTCTTGGGACACAACCAATGGTTACTAGTGGAGTGGTCTACTTGGAGTCCATCTAAGTGAGCATGGTCTACTTGGGTTATAACTAGAGGACATATGGAGCTTGTAGCAAAAGCAAAGAGAGTTTTTTATGCTGAGATTAGGGACTATAATGGTTGGGAGTGTGACATTACTGCTTCCAAGGGCCTGGTGTAGCAACAAATTGGTGCATTTTCCACTCTTACATCAATTATAGATGATACTTGGGAGCTAAACATTGGACCCAAGCTCATAAGAATGGAAAGATGGAGAGTTTGGAAATTCTTGAGGAGCTACACAATTTGTTTTGCCTTTAGTTTTGTAGCATGTCCTTTTAGCACCCATTTTAAAAAAGAGACATGGTATCACACCTAAGATGACTAGTGATACACCAATTTTTTAATGTCCGTACAAATATAGTGTCATCAAGAGAACATTGATTTAGAACCAAAGTAGAGACCTTTTTGAGGTTAGTTTGGTGGAGATTTCATATGGAGAATATGCTTCAATTACAATGATACTCACCAAGATGGTAAGCACATAAATAGGCAGATGTGTGGAGATTACTGTCCTATCAGCTGACAAATAAGGGCTGATTATTATGCTATACTTACATCATAGGAGATCTTTGATGCAATTGGGTATACAAAGATCTTTAGTACTTTGGATCTTTGAGCAAGATATCATCAATTGCCAATTAGGGAGGAGGACAAGTCCAAGTAATATTTAGGGGTATTGATCTTCATGGAATGGATGTATTATATCAGTGGAGATTCTAAATAATTGAGTTAAGAACATTCCTATCAAGTTCTAGAGGGTCGTGGATAGGATCCTAGCAAGATTAAATTTTACTTAATGTTATATTAATGATACTTTGGTCTATAATACTTTTATGGAGGAGCATGAGAGAAATATGTTGGGGATGCTTGAGAGGTTGAGATCTCATGTTATGAAATTTCATCTTGGGAAGTGCAAATTCTTCCATCAACATGCTGAGTATTTAGGTCACATTATCTACCATGGTGGACTTGGTATTCAACAGACCTATAACACCCATTTGTGCATGTGTGTGGTATTGTGATATAGTTTGGTATTACAAGTACTTGAGAGATATTATTTATATAAGATAATTACTCCAATAATTAATTACTTTGGTATGTAACTATTTCACAAGTATATAAACTAGGATTGAGGAGATACTCATCATCCTTTCATTTGTAACTATCTCTCTCATTGAGTTCTCTAATGAGCAATGGTTTGAGTCTTGGAGTGTTAGCCATGGAGAAGTATATGGAGTTAGGGCTCCTTGTCTTCTTAATCCATGATGCACTACCATAATACCCATCAGAGGTTCATCTTGAGTGAAAGATATCCCGGCTCATATTTTTGGTTTTGTTATAGGACCTCTCTAGAAGGCAAGGAAATGTTCCGTGTACAATTCTATATTAGACAAAAAGAGGCTATGAGAGCTGACTTGAAGAGAACATTAGGGGAGGACAGAGTTGAACTTATGCAAGAGAACCAAGAACTATTTTTATACTCTAAGTTCATTATGATGTCTTTGAGTTGATATTGTACATTATTGTACCCTAAGCCCTATTGTACACATAAGAGGATTTGAAGAGATTGTGTGAGGTGGATTGTAGATTTTGGGCAAAATCTCAAGTTTGAGATCTAGATTTGAAATTTCTACACATGATAGTTTGGATAATTTTTCAATTAGCACACTTCAAATTATTGTGAGAGCTATTACACACGTTGAGCTAGAATTTTTGAAAATTGATAGGCTAAATTGCTCACAAAATTCCATACTCTTTGGGAATGGGTGTAGAGTCTGCCATTTCTTCAATTTTTGATGGATTTTTCTGAAATATTTTAAAATAACTGACTGCATTGTATCTTACCTTTTGGCCCAAGAATTAGAGAGAGATCATTCTTGCCTAGGGAGTTATGAGTTAAAGTGAAGGAGGTGGTTTTAGACCAAATCTGAAATATGGGTACTGAATAGAAAGGTGCCTAGGCCAAATAGTTTAATGAAAAGATCTGGAATTTTGCAAGGAACTATGTCCTACAGTTGGTGTCAACTATACAAAATTTCAGAGGATTATGAAAACCATTTGAGATAATTTAGTGACATTGTGAGGAGGGTCAATTCTGTAGAGTTGAGATCTCATCCTTGAGAAGTGTGGGAGCAACAAAAAACATGTTTGAGTGTTTAGACTCACGGGAATATGGAGGGTCGCCAATATTGGAAATTGAGACTATGTAAAGTTCCCTAAGGATTTTAGATGATTTTAGGGGTGGATTTCAAGAAAAGAGAGTTTAGAATAGAATTTGAAGAGAGTGTTGAGAGGATCCAAAAACATACACCACTTAGAAGAAGAGTGAGTCTAAGTGCTTTTTATATGGAGAGAAGTGACATAATGCAAGTTCATGTCCATTAACCTTTGAGAGCAAGAGATTGAGGGAAAGGAGAGGCTTACTTGACTTGGATTTTCATGTTGGACCTTCTTCACCAAGATTGGGAGGGAGAAGATCTAAGACCAAGGAGTTGTGTGAGGTTCGTGGAGTGGAAGGACTTCCAAAAGGACATGAGTGTAGTAGAGTAAAAGCACTTTTGGAGATTTTGGTGAAGGGTCTTGGAGAGAGAGTCTTAGTAAAGCTATAGAAATACTACCACCTTCATTAAGTAGTTCTCAAGATTAGTGATAGAGATAATCTTTCAACTTATGGATAAACTATCCATGAGGGTTTGATTAATATGCACTCTAGGATTTGATGTTGTTAGAGAAACCTTCAAGCAACTTGAACCTTTTGTTTTCCCAAGGGTGGATTACTCTCAAATGGTGTTAGTCATGTACATACTCTATTAATTATAGAGTGAGAGAAAAGAAAAGATTGAGAGGAAAGAAAGATAGTGAAGGATTAAGATGGGAAAACTTCTAGTTTCCTTTGGCATGGATAGAAAATATGTGGAAGCTTTTTTGAGAGATTTGAAGAGCTTGCATAAGAAACAATGAGCAAAGGAAGAATGAGTGGGATTTATTACCATATTTCTTTGAAGATGCATCCCTTACATGGTTCAAGTCAAAATACCAAAAGAGAGAGGGGAGAGATGTGCAAGAAGAGTCTTGGGAGAGTTTGACTTCAACACTCATTGAGAACTTTCTTTCCAATGAGAGTTATGAGAGATTGATGAATGAATTTACCTTCCTCAAACAAGGAGATGGAGAGAAAGTGAGAATCTAGATTTTGCATAATGTTGAGGAAGGGTGGAGATGATGTGAAGACTACTATGATTGGCATAGGAGCCATGCTCACCAAGAATTTTTTCGGAGGGTTGAGACTACAAATAAGAAGCAAGGTGAGAAATGAGAAACCTTCTTCCAAGGGTGAAGTTATCAAGATTGCAATTTATATGGAGGAGAGTGATTTGGTGGTGAAGGAGGTTGTGCATCTTCCTCAAGGCTACAAGTATGGTGGACCTTTGATATTTTTGTGGCAAGGGTTGCACCACAAGTAGTAGTTGCTCTAGTTCTTTCACCTCTTCCAAAACATCCACTTCAAACCACCAACCACCAACCATAAAACAACTTGCAAATCTCAAGATCAATGTAGTGTAACTATAGGAGAAGAGAGAGGTCAATTAAAATGTGGGGAGAGGGCCTACAATTTATGGAAAATATCCATATAGAGGAGGCCAACCAACAACAATTTCAATGAAAGAATTTTTTTTGATTGTGCAAGAAGATGTCACATCCAAAGGAATTGCCCAAATTCCACTTACTATGGAGTAAGGAGTTATGAGGGAGCCAATAGAAAGAAAGAGGAAGGTGGTGAAACCCAAGTGGCTCTTAATCCAAAAGAAGATAAGGGAAGGATTTACTCATAGCAAGGATACCCCTATGTCTACCAAGAGCACTTGCACCTCAACACCATCAACAACAAAGACTCCAAGAAAGAAGATGGAGATGGAAGACTTCTTGATCTCAAAGCAATAATGGAACTACAATGTGTTAGAGGATGTGGATAATCTCAAGGCTAACATCATAGTGGGCCAATTGGTTGCTTTGAACCCTACCTTGAGAAAGGAGCTTAGAGGTTGTTTGAATTCTACAAGGAGAAAGAGGACAAAGAAGGTAAAAGCTCTAGTATCAATGGGGGTGGCGGATGCAAAACCAGCACCATGGGAGGCTTGTAAATATGCCTCCTAGATTGATATGAGAGTGAATGGTCACAATATCAAGAATGCACTTTTTGATGGAGGATCAGTAATCAATGCTATATCAAAAAGGTTGATGAAGAAGTTGGATATAATACACTCTAGACCTTCAACATGTGTGGTGAGCATGGCAAACAAGCAACAAGTTTGACCAATAGGAGTGATGGTTAAGGTGGTAGTTATAGTTATCTCATGACTTTCCAAATCTTGAAGGATTCAAGCTATGATTTGCTTCTTGGGAGGCCATGGTTGAGAGCAGCACGTACAACTAATTGATCACATAAAGGGTACTTGAGGATTGGGCTATCAAACCATAGAGTCATAATTGTTGTGAGTAACACCATCAACACTTCACATTCAGATACACCATCTTCTGATTATTGGAAATCAGATTTAGAAGATGGAGCTTTAGGTGTGGACACAAGCATGGAGGAAGATGAATCTAAATCTGATTTAGATGTGTATCCCTTGTGTACTATGGATTTTGCACCTAAGACAAAGGTTTTGAAGGACCTAGATAAATCACCATTGACACTTGAGGAGATACAAAGGAGGTTTTTTACACTCAAGTATGGTCCAAATGTTACCAAGGAGGAGAAAGTAAGATTTGAGGAGATTTTTGCAAGTTCATCCATGTGTTTGCTTTCAATTACAAGGATCTAAAGGAAGTCACCTTGGAGGAGTACAAAATTGAGGTGGAGTCACATGCAAGACTAGTCTACCAAAAGCAACATTGCATTAGTCCACCAATATCTTTGGTTGTGAGGAGGAGATAGATAAATTCAAGGAGGACGGATTTATCTTTGAGGTGGAGAATTGAGAATGGGTTTCTCCAATTGTGATTGGGAAGAAAAAGAATCAAAAGCTTTGGGTTTCTATGAATTACAAGAACCTCAATGTTATTACTAAGAAGGACTATTACCCTTTGCAAATCATTGATGAAATCTTGAAGGAAGTTGTTGGTCATGAGAGATAGTTTTGGAGATGGTTATAATGGGTATAACCAAATAAATATTGCACTAGAGCATCAATAACTCACCATATTCACCATACCTTGGAGGACTTGAGCTTTAAAGGGCTTTTGGGCTTTGCAATGCTCCAGCCATTCCAATGGTTCATGAACAAGGTGTTTGAACCTTTCATTGGGAAATTTGCGAGAGACTTCATTGATAACTTTTGTGTCTATGGGAGCACTTTATCAAGGTCTTACAATGCTTGGATGAAGCAAATGCATCACTCAACCTAGAGAAGTGCATTTTTGGTTGTGAAGAAGGTCTACTTTTGGGCCATATCATCTCCAAGAATGGAATAGCAATTTAGCCTTAGAAGGTAAGGAAAATCTCAGACCTTCTATTCCCTTCAAGCTTCACAAAGTTACGCCAATTCTTGGGGATGGTAAGGTACTATAGAAGGTTCATCTTCTCATTTTCCAACAAGGATTATGCATTGACCATATACATGAAGAAGGGTGTAGAATACATGGTGAGTTTGGAGAATAAGAAGGATCTCAATCTTTTGAGGAGCTCAAGCTATCCCTTATTGTTACTCCAATTCTTGCTAAACCTGATTGGAGTAAGCCTTTCATCATCTACATTAATCCTTCCAATGCAGCTATAGGATTCATCAATTATACCAAGATGATCATCATGATCATGATCATCTAATAACTTATGTTAGTAGCCAATTGGTTTTAATAGAAAAAGAACTACTACGTCATGGAGAGAAAAGGGTTGGTAGAGTAATCTTTGGTCTCAAAAAGTTTTAGACACTATTTGATTAGAGAGAAACCACCATTATCACAAATCACAAGGCTTTGAAGTACATCTTCAGCAAGCCTAATGTGGAAGGGAGGCTAGCAAGGTGGATGATACTCTTGTCTAAGTATGACTACACCATTGAAGATAGGCCAAGGAAGAAACATGCAAATATTGATTTGTTATCTATGGCCTATGATCATGATGGAGATGAGCAAGTGGATGATCCCTTCTTGGTTAGGAGCTCATGACAATCTTAGTCACTAAAAAGGTTCCAATGGAGTACAAGGAGATTGTGGATATTATTGCAAGAGGTAACTATCCAAAAGGGATGCATGCTAGGGAGAGGAAGGCCCTTGCAGCAAGATCTAGACCTTACAAGATAGTGGAGTATATTCTTTTTCACCAAGGAGCAGATGGTCTACTTTGAAGAGTAGTGGGCAAGGAAGTGTGTATCTTACTTATAAAGGATTTTTAGTATGTGGAGGATACTTTGCAAGAAAGGTGACCGCTTTCAAGGTTTTAGATGCAAGTTACAATTGGAAGGAGAATTTCAAGTATTGCCTTGATTATTGCAAAACTTGTCATGTTTGTCAAGCTTTTGCTAGAAAGTCTACATTTACTCCACCACTTAGATCAATTCCATTGTAAGGACCTTTTAAGAAGTACAAAATTGATTTTGTAGCTGCTCTTAATAGAACCCCAAGGAACAATTGGCATATTGTGGTAGTTACCATTATCTTACCAAGTGGGTTGAGGCTAGACCATTGAGTGACAAGAATGAAGATGGAGTTGGGAGATTTGTTTATAAACACATTATCACTAGGTTTGGATTCTCTTTGGAGTTTGTTCATGATAGAGGAGGAGAGTTTACAGGAAGCATTACTACATCCGTGCTGCAATATTTCTCTATCACACATAGAGTAACTACATCCTATAAGCCAAATTCCAATGGCTTGGCGGAGAGAACCAATCAGACCTTGTGCATGATGTCGGCCCAAGATGCAAAAATGGAGGGGGCTAAACATCATTGGGACAAGGAGATTCATGAAATTTTGTGTGAGTATAGGATAATCATGAAGACTTCCACCGGATATTCTTTATTTCAATTGGTATATGGTATTGAGTCTACCTTACCTATTCACTTTGATCTTCCTACCTTCCAAAGCATTCATAGGAGATTGAAGAAAGCACAAGGAGGAAGTCAAACAAGGATCAACTCATGGAATTGGAAGAGGCAAGAGCAGCTGCTATGGTTCAAGTAGAGCAAGCCTAAAGAAAAACAAGGAGGGCTATGAAAAGAGGCAAGGCAAGAAGAAGTGAAAGCCTTTCAAAGAAGGTGATTGGATAATGTTGTTTGATTCTATTCAATTCAAGAGAGTGCAAAAGAAGTTTTTGCCTACGTACTTTGGACCTTTCATAGTGGAGAAGGTGTGGGGCAATTACACTTATGATCTCAAGGATTTGGGAGGAAGATACTTTGATAGGATTAACTATGATAAGTTGAAGATGTATCATAGAAGGTAGAGAGACCTTCACTTGGAGGACAAAGTGAAAACTTAATCTAGGGATAAATGTGACATCCATTTGTGCATGTGTGTGGTATTGTGATATTTAATCTGGTATTACAAGTCTTTGAGAGATATTATTTATATGGAGATAAAGGATGGTTTTACATTAGTCATGATTAGCTAGATTGAGTCATAGTAAAGATAGAAGGGATCTTACTTTAGAGGAAGTTGCATGGTACTCACATTTTTTTTTGGAATTTGGAAGAAAAAGTGTATAGAGAAGTCAAATTGTGCCTGTATGGCTGAAGAAGGCAAAGAAAAGTGTTCTCAAGATGAAGCCCAAGGTAACGTGGCTTTGGGTCATAAGGAAAAGTACTCGGAACTGACTTGTTAGCATACAACTCAAAGTAAGGAGTCTTTGTATCGGGGGTGCTCAACCCGAGGTGAGGACAGTGTAACAACTTTCCTTTGGGGTGAGATATTCAAGAAAGGACTGTTCAAAAATGGCGGTCATACGTGTGAAGGACACTTGACAGTGACAAGAGCATGCAGGAGGTGTGATTTCTTGGTAGAAACTCAAATTGAAGAAAGACGAAGAAGGCATGACTCTATAAAAATTAAGCTAAAGACAAAGTGATGACAAGAAATTTTCCCTTGCTGTTAAGAAGTTGTCTTGCAGGAGATCGTGGGAAGGTAAGTAGAGTCAAAGACACATTAGTGTGTAGAGAAGAATTCAAGAGAGATAATCCGGGAATCAGTAGGAAGAATAGTCCCCAGCCCAGAGTGGAAGAGAGAAAGATGGGAGGAGGGAAGAAGAACTCTGAATTCATAGTGAGAAGTCATGCAATTCAGAGGTTAGATGTGATTGCAAGAATTGAAGTCTTGTGCAAACTTTGGATCACATTCTTGGCGTTGAACTAGAATGTTAGTTTTCTAGGGTTCATGACTGAGATCATCAAGAGTAGATGTCTTAATGGCCCCAAGGAAAAAGGGAAGAGAGGTAATCTGGCTTGCTCGATAGAGTCAGATTGGAGGTTAGTACTCTGAAGAGAAGCAAGCGCGGAGCATGGTGCCATATTCTTGGGGAAGGGAGAAGTAGCAAAAGAAACCCATGAGGTGAGAGATGCTTTCTCTTCAAAGTGCATAAAGAATGGTTCCAAAGTAGAGAGTTACAAGGATCCTATCAAGCAAGGGATCGTGAGTGCTCTAATGGTAATCCTGAAGCCGGAGAGAAAAACTTATGTGATGAAGCACCAAGTGGTGTTTGTCCATAAGATGTTTGCAGGAGAGCCAATTAATTGGGCAAAGTGTTTTCATGGGAGAACGAGACATATGGTGTGGAATTTGTGGGATAAATCACCTCCACATTACATTGTGCCATTTGCAGCTCATTTCTATATGGGGCTGAACTTGCTCAATGCGGCAAAGTGCAACAAGAGGGTGTCACATTTCCATCCTGACTTAAGAAATGATGTTGACACGGAGGAACAACAATACATTCTTCAGATCAGGAGCAGCAATGAGTACTACGCATAGATGGGGAAGAGTGTGTAGTTGGACGTGAGTACTCCAAAGTCAAAGAAGAGGATTTGACTAGGAGAAGGAGAAGATGTTGAGAAAGTAAGACCTCAAAAGGCTAGAAGAGTAAACTCAAGGAAAGGTATGGTGGTAATTGCATTGTCGGAGGAAGAATTTGAAGGCAAAGTTGAGTGCAAGTTTGAAGTGCAAGTCCATTCCTATAGGCGACTATGGCTTAGAAAGCAAGTGTTGAGTGAAGAAGAGGTGAAGAAGGAGATCACTCCGCAAGTTGAGGTAACTCCTAGTGAAGGAGTGGAGTACCTATGGAAGGTTATGTGCCCATTATTAGTAAAGTTAGAGCACAAGAAGAAGGAGATGCAGTCAAAGTGTCCGGAGGTGAAGATTGTGTTTTAGGTGTTAGCACAATTAGAAGAAGAGAACTCAAAATTGAAGAAGAGTATAATCTGAGGTGAGGAGGAAAGGGAAGTACTACAAGTAGATGCAGTATTGGAGAATCAAGTGCTTGAGAATTTGAGGAGAGAAGCAAGGAATTGGGAGGAAGTAATAGAGCAAAACGGCATAGCAAAGGAAAGACAAATTGCCAAATATGAAATCTTGAAGCAGCAATTTGCAGATTCAAGACTAGAAATTATCCATGCTATGGTAATAGTAGCAGAGAAAGAACAAGAGCTCGATGGAGAGTGTAGAGCAGAAGAAGCAGCTGTGGCAACAAGAGTTGACAATGAGGTATAGAGAGGAAGAAAGGTTGAGAGAGTTACTATGCAATCAGGAGGAAAAGATTATGTAGAAAGAGAAGGAGAAGGAAGTTGTGAAAGCCGAGTTCAAAGTAGAATTGGCAATGTATAGAGAAGATTTGCTTGCAGATCAAGAACAAGAAAGGAAAGTGAGATTGGAGCCATTAAAAGAGATCGTGATCAAGATGAATGTGATGCTGAGTACAAAGGCTAATGTGCGCATCAAAGAGACAAGGCTGCACAAGTTGAAGTTGTTGGTGCAAGAGATGCGCAGAGAATGCAAATGACAAAGAATTGAATGCTATACTGATCAGTCTAAGAACTCATGTATATAGAAAGATATTGGAAGTAGAAGACAATATCACAATCAGATAAGACTTAGTCAAATTAAAGATAGATAAACTTTGGAAGGATGCCGGAGCAAAACCCAAAGTAGATGAAGTAGGAGTACATATGTCTTTGGAGTAACCATTGGAGACATTAGAGAAGAGTGGGTCAAGAGATAAGTAGTTAGATAGATTACCCACTAATGGAATTTTAGATCAGGAAAGAGAATTGTTGGATTTGGTAGAGGAGTTAGGAGTTGTGAAAACCAAGGACAGAGTGGTAGTAAGTGAAGTTACTTTGCAATTGGGTTTGAAAACCAAGGAAGAAGTAGACATCAGATCGATTAGAAATAGAATTGAGATTTGAAGAGGTAGATATGAAGAGGTGCATTGTCATTTTGGATCTGCAGGTTTGTAGAGTTGTTAGGAAACAATATAGTTGTTAGAACTGTCATTTGCTTCACTATTTAAGAGTGACATTTGTATGATATTGTTGTTCAGTGCTCATAATTTCTGAGAATAGATACAGCAAAGTGCTGTGAAGCAGTGCTTGTTGCTTGAGCTTGATTCTGAGTATCAACTTTGTGTTTGTAATTGTGAGTGTGTGGAGAAATTCAAAGTGCAAGTCAGTGTGTTTATTGGATGTTGGATTCTGCAACTTTGATCTTTATTTTGTGTGTTTGATCCTAAGTGAAGTGCAATCAAAGCAATCCCTTGATAGATTTGAGAGGAATCGTAGTGTTGGTAGTATTCTGCATTTGTGAGTGCAGCGCAAAGTTGATGTGAAGCAATTTTGATGAAGGAAGTTGTGCCTTCAGTGGAGGGGTGGAATACAATTCCAAGGTGAAGTCACTTTGCGGTGAAGTGCTGTTTTTGGGAGAGCTTGAATCATCACAATCAAGATTGTTTGGAAAGAATTGAAGGTGTTGTGATTAAGGAGTGTGAATTTGTGACAAGACTGCAAATCAATGCTTGTTACTCTCTTCAGGGTGTGGTTTCTACCTGAGAGACTAATGAAGAACTCAAGAAGAACTACTTGTTACTACTTGCTTTGTATTTGACCAATTCTGATTCATATCTCTATGGGAACAAAATTTACTTACCCGATTACCGCAAAAGTGATATTTGCCGGGTTATCACAAGTTGGAAAGATGAGCACCATTATTTTGGATTCTAGTATATTGACTGATTTTTATTCCTAGGTGTTTGGCTTTGAGGAAAGAGTTAATAATTCTTGGACCCACAAGCCTTTTTGTTTAGGATTCTTCTATAGTCCAAGGATAGCTCATATGAAGGAATCCTTGACTTAGTGGTTGGGTTAAGATAAGACCATATGCTTAGTAGAATATTCTTATGAGTATAGATATTCCTTTATTTTTTTGACTTTATTTGACTTTTAGCCTAATAGCTTGAGTTACTCCAATAATTAGTACCTTTAGTGCATAACTATTTCACAAGTATATAAACTAGGGATGAGGATGTACTCATTATCCTTTCATTTGCAATTATCTCTCTCTCATTGAGTTCTCTGGTAAACAATGCTTTGAATCTTGGAGTGTTAGCCTTGGAGGAGCATGATAGAGTTGGGGTTCCTTGTCTTCTTAGTCCATGGTGCGTTACAAATAGTAGATATCAAAGGTTCATCTTGAGTGAGGACAAACCCGCTCATAGACCAAGGTGGAGGCTATGCATGCATTCTTTGGCCTACAAATGTGAGTAGAGTGCAAGAATTCCTTGGGTTGGCAAACTTCTATTGTTGATATGTTGGAGGATTTAATGCCATTGTCAAAGCCTTGACAAAGTTGACCAAGCTTACACATAAGTGGTGTTGGAGAGATGAGTAGGAAAGAGCTTTTATAGAGCTCAAGGACATCTACTCTTATTCTCAAGAGACCGCTTAGAGGAAGATAATTCCAAGTTCTTATTGATTGGAGTATGTTGGGGCCTAGAGTAGTGGTCATCCACCAAGATGATGATGAGAAGGAGTTTGTGGTGGATTTTGTTAGTTGCTCCAACAATCCAATGGAAGTAAAGTATAGTTCATATGAGAGAGAGTGCTTGGCAACAATGTGGGTAGTAGCACATTTTCAATATCACCTATTTGGTAACCCCTTCACTCTCATCATTGACCATCAACTACTGAAGTGGTTGATGGAATCCAACAAGCTTTTTGGGAAGCTTGCATGATAGGCTCTAATTTTATAAGAATATGATTTCATGATTATTCACAAACTTGGAGTGGTGAACCATTATGCAGATGGGTTGAGTAGAAACCCATGTTCTAGCCAGCAAGATCAGACTAGAGCACGTAAGCCTGGTGAGATATATGAGTAGATGGTGTCAAGTTGGCACACATCTACATTTCTATGTATATTTTTTGAGGCTTTGATGTTATATCTCTTAGATTAGATGTAGGTTAGGATATACCCTTAGATTAGTTGCATGCATGGGTGACATGTCAATTTTGATCCTATCTCGTTTGTCAGACCATCTTTGACCAAAGGGAATCTTTAGGGAATATTCTTATAGGAATCTCCAAATTGCATGAGGTACCATTGGAAAGCTCTTGATGAGACAAGCTTGGGGGAGGAAGGCTAGTCCTTTGTCTACTAGAGGACAATGAACATGTTTGCAAGGCCTAATTCATCCGTTTAGGCCTCCAAAATTGACTTTGAAGTTTTCATGCCATTCTTGGCTCTTGCCTATGAAAAACCATCAAATATCACTTTTGCGGTAATTAGGTAAGTAAAGTTTGTTCCCATAAAGATATGAGTCAGAAATGGTCAAATAAAAAATAAAAAATAACAAGTAGTTCTTCTTAAATTATTTTTTAATCACTCAGGTAGAAACCACAACCAGAAGAGAGTAACAAGCACTCAACAAAAATTCTTGTCACAAATTATATACTCATAATCACAAATCTTTTCAAATTAACTTGATTGTGATGATTTAGATCCTTCCAAAGATGGCTACTTTGTTGCAAAACACCTTTGCCTCAGAATTGTGTTCCACCCCTCCATTGAAGGCACAAATTCCTTGATCAAAATTGCTCTGCATCAACCCTACATTGCTCTCACAAATGCAAAATACCACCAACACTACAATTCCTCTTAGATCTATCAAGACATTGCTTTGATTGAGCTTCACTCAAGATCACACACATTGAATGAAGATCAAGGCTACAAAATCCAACATCCAATAAGCGCACTAATTTGCACCTCAAAATTCTCCACACACTCATAAACACAAATTTGATACTCAAAATTAAGCTCAAGTGACAAGTACTAAACTCAACACTTTGCTTTATCTATCTTCAGGAATTTGGAATATTGAATAACATAACACTTCAAATGCCTCCTTTTAGATAGTAGAGCAATCTACAATTGCTAACAATTATACCATTCTACAACAACTCTACCAACCCGTAGATTTAAAATGATAATGCACCTCTTCATATCTGCCCCTTCAAATCTCAAATCTGTTTCTAATCCAATCCAATATCAACCTCAACTTCAGCTTCCATACCCGATGATCCTCCTATCACTTCTCCTTCTTTGGGTCTACCTAATTCTACTACATCCTCCACTATTTCTACTACTTCTTCACCCTAAACTACAATTGAGGTCATGGGTAACCTTTCTATCTCCTCATCTCCCAACCCACTCTTCTCTAATGTCTCAAGTAACTCACCCAATGACGCTTGTAATCCTACTCTTACTACTTTGGACTTCCTTCCTAATCTTATCTCACTATATAGTCTATCTAAGTCTGATCTAGCAAGATCTAATCTCAGACAAACATTGTCTTCTACCTCTAACATCTTCCTATCTACATGATCATGCAAACAAATCAACCAATTCTTCCACTTCGTGTCCTTTGCCTTCCTCTTCCTCATCTCTTGCACTAACAACTTCAACTCTTGTAGTCATGCTTCTTCTAGCTTCCCTTCAACTTGTTTACCAATACTCCAATTGCATCTGATTTTGCAATCAGCTCCACTTCCTCTTTCTTCCTCTCCTCTTCTAGCTCATTTGGATACATCATCAACTCATCCTTGAATTTAGCCTTCATTGCCTCCTTTTCTTGTTGATTCAGCACAAGTTGATCTTCTGTGTGGTACCTACATTTTTTGTTTTCTTTATGGTTAGTAGTGTTTAAGAGATGAAGTAAGCACAAAAAAGTCGAATTGCAAACAACAAAGAGGTGAACATTTAACAACCTTGGTACGTGGCAAGAAAGTACATTTCAAGAAACGGCGGGAGCAAAAGAAGCATGTCTTGACAGTGACCGGGAGAGCACGCAGAAGAGAGAAACTCATAGACAAAATTGACTAAAGAATGACTACGATTTGGGGCAATATAAAATTGCAAATGCGCAGAGGGAAGTTGAATTTGCTGAGTAAATTTCCAATTCCTTTGAGTAGTCATCCTGCAGGAATGCGTGTCCGGAAGCCCGTCGAGAGTGAAATTTTCTGAAACCCTGAGGGAGTTAGAGTGTCTCGTCCAGGAGAGGGGCTGATCTTCCAACAGTGTAAAATGAGAGAACAAATCATGGCGAAGAAGGTGGCCAACGCGCTGGCAGTGAGAGGTTTTGCAATTCAAAGGGTAGACGTAGTAGCAAGGATCGAAGTCTTGGTTAGACTTTGTATCAATTGTTTAGCCTGGAACTGGAATTTCAGTTTCTCGGGAGTGATGGCAGAAATCACTGCCAGTAATTGTGAGGAGGGTCCCACAGTGGAGGGGAAGAGAGGCAATCCGGCTTGATGGACTGAGTCGAATTGGAAGTTAGTCATGGGGAGAGAAGCAGGAGAGCCAACAGGAATCACCTTCTATCGGAAGTGTGGTGTTGTAGAGGAGACAGCGGAGATTTGTAACTCATTTTTTGCTCCATGAACTACGAATGGTTACAAGGTGGAGTCCTATCGGGACCAGATCCAAAGAAGTATTGTAGGGGTCATGATGGCCATGTTCAAGCCGGAGCTAACAACATATGTAACCATGCAGCAGGCGGTCTTCTTCCACTAGATGTTTGCAGGAGTACCCATGAATTGGGCGAAGTATTTCCATCACCAAACAAGGCAGATGGTAGTGAATTGGCAAATAGGCTCGCCACCGCATTATTTTGTGCCATTTGCAGCACATTTCTACTTTGGCCTAAACTTGCTCTCTGCAGACAAGCGGCATCGTATGGTCTCCCACATGCACCCTGATTTGAGACGAGAAGCCGACGAGGAGGAGCGACAGTATATGCTTCAGCTGCGGATGAATGACAAATACTTTGCGAGAACGGGACAATGGAAGATAGAAGATGCGGCCAGTCCAAAGACGAAGAAGCGAAGTAAACCCAAAGAAGCTAAACCATCGGCCATCCAACGCAAGACTCGGAGGCTGATGTTGAAGACCGAAAATGTCGTGAGAAGAGCATCATTGGGGTTGGAGTCTGATGAAGAAATGGAGTCGCAAGAAGAAGACTCAGAAGAAGAAGAGCTCACATTGAAGAGTGGGGGGTCGGGTAGTGAAAGTGAGGGAGAGCCCAAAGTCCAGCAATCGGTGGTGGTGAGTGAAGTGGGCGAGGCGATGGTGGAGAACAAGCCAAAACCCAAAGCAAAGAAGGAATATCCTGCGGGGCCGAGTTCAAGAGGCCAAGACGAAGATAGCGCTGACACTCTGAAGATACGAAGATTGCAACTTTGGATGAAGGAGCCAATGACACAAGAAAAGACTCCAGACAAAGAAGGCAACGATGAAGAAGAAACTTTCGGTGGGATATTATATTTAACGAAGGTGGTCACACCATTGCTGGAGATTTTGAAGGAACATTGGAGAGGAATTCCCCAAGATCAAGTAAAAGGGATGAATAAGCTAAGGTGGTGAAGCATCTATTGAAGGAAGTGAAGGAGCTGAAGGAGCATCAAATCCGAAGCAGTGCGGAAATTGAAGATCTTCGGAGGGAGGAAGACTCGAGGAAGAAAATGCTGAGCGTGTTACAAGAGAGTTGTGCAGAAAAGGAGAAGGACCTGCAAAAGCAAGCCGGAGAGTTGAAGGAGCAGGCGATGTGGCTCAGCAAGATGCAGGAGGAAGTAAGCAATGTGTGCATCGAGAATGTCCATTTTAAGGCGATGAACATCGTAAGGGAGCAAGAATTGGACAGCTTGAAGAAGAGTGCCGTAGCAAAAGATCAAGCATGGCAGAGAGAATTGGCGTCAAGGCAAGAAGAAGAAGAGCATTTGCAAGAACTTGTCAAGAGTGCGGAGCAGCAGAAAGTGCAGTATGCAGAGGAGAAGAAGATGCTCGCTGCAGAATACAAAGATGAGTTGCAAATGTATCGGGTGGAGTTGAAGGTGGAGCGTTCTCGAGGATACGCATCGGAATCAGTAGGGGACCTTGCTGGGAGATTACAAGCAATTCTAAGCACGGAGGCTGAAGGGAGATTGGAAGAAGCTCGTTTGCATGAGTTGAAGTTACTCGTGCAGGAGACTCGGAAGCAAAGAGCTAAGGATGTGGACATGAACACATTGCTAATTCACTTGAGAGAGCGAGTAGACAGGAAAATGTTAGTTGTAGAGAATAATGTTAGTCTTAGATTGGATTTAGTCAATTCAGAATTGGAGAAAATTTGGAATAGTGTGACTGTGGAGAAGAAACCCGATGTCGCAGAAGTAGGAATGTCACGTTTAAGCAATTATGGGAGGACAATAAGCTCTATAAAAAGCAGCTAAGCTCAACTCTCAAGAAAGTGAGGGCGATGACGAAGAAGGACTTGCCCGCAATTTATCATATTGAACAAGAAGACTTGGGATCTCCCGAGGTGGATGCGGAGATAGCAGGCTGCATGATTACATCCATACCCATTGATTCGGGGTCGGGTGTAAATGTCATGACAGAGGACACTGCACATCGACTGGGGTACACAACATTTGAACCAACACCCCGGATTCTTAAGTTTGCGGATCAAACCAGGAGACGGCCCTTGGGCATGCTATCAAATATTACCACGATCATCGGAGGGGTGCCTTTTAAGTTAAACTACATTGTGTTAAGACCTATAACCAAAACTAGCTACCCTCTCTTGATCGAGAGACCCTGGTTGTACAGTGCCCAGGTTATGGTGGATTGGCACCAGCAAAAATTACAATTCAAAGACATTTTGTCTAAAGAACAAAAGCTGGTAACGGTAAGTTGGACGAAGGTGCCTCATCTTGGGGAAACTACTTCGTCAGAAGACGAGGATGAATCCAAAGATTCATCGTCTTCGTCTTTGGAGGACTCCAAAGCCGATGTCCAAGTAAATTATTTGGAGTGCTACAAGGTAGAAGTTGACAATGAAGACCCATACGACATCGCCTCGGGTAAACAAGACTTGGAGGAAGGGGGATTGATGGCAGTACAACTCGGGTTGAGCCGAGTAAGTCACGTAGAAGGTGTCATTAACCCCGATGACTGTCAAGATGTGGTCCTAACGGAAGAAAAGATTTAAAAAATTTCAAAGATAGTCACCGCAGAGGAGTTGGTAGGATACATTGCCCTGTTTATAGAGTTCCAAGATGTATTTGCCTGGTCTA
Organism: Lunularia cruciata; assembly: GCA_948567375.1. Taxonomy (NCBI): domain Eukaryota; kingdom Viridiplantae; phylum Streptophyta; class Marchantiopsida; order Lunulariales; family Lunulariaceae; genus Lunularia; species Lunularia cruciata. The sequence goes on along the minus strand of OX419760.1, from coordinate 1,359,785 downwards.
TCGACCAAATGCCGGGAATCCTCAAGAATTTGGCGAGCACCAGATTGATTTGGTCAAAGTTGCAGTTCCGATTCGGCAAAGTCAATACCGCCTGAACCCGAAGTACTCTCTCCTCATAAAAGATGAAATTGATAAGTACTTAGGGGCCGGAATAATTTTCCCTGTTCTAAGCAGTGAGTGGGTTTCACCCATTGTCATCATTCCAAAGAAGAAGACCGGGAAAATTAGAGTATGCCAAGATTTTTGCAAATTGAACGCAGTTACCAGAAAGGATCATCATCCTTTACCATTTACAGACACAATTCTGGACCAAGTAGCTGGTCATCCATGCTATAGCTTTCTTGATGGGTTTTTAGGATACAATCAGGTATCCATTCGAGAAGAAGACAAGGACAAAACCACATTCACGACTGATTGGGGCACTTTCGCTTACAATCAAATGCCCTTTGGGTTGTGTAATGCTCCTACTACTTTCCAAAGGATGATGAATTCCATATTCAAGGATTTCCTATGAAAATTTGTGGAGGTCTTCATTGATGATTTTTGTGTGTTTGGGCAAAAAGATGTACATATAGATTACCTTCGCCAAACTTTTGAAAGGTGCCGTTTTGCCAGTTTGTCATTACACCCGGAGAAATGCTTCTTTGCAATGAAGGAAGGAATTCTTCTGGGGCATCGGGTGTCAAACCGAGGAATTGAAGTGGATGTCGATAAGGTCAAAGTAATTACAGTGTTGGAATCCCCAAAGAACCTCCGGGAGCTGAGAGCCTTCTTAGGACTGTAACACCCATTTGTGCATGTGTGTGGTATTGTGATATTTAGCTTGGTATTACAAGTACTTAAGAGATATTATTTATATAGAGATAAAGGATGGTTCTATATTAGTCATGGTTAGCTAAAGTTAGTCATAGCTAAGATAGATGGGACCTTACTTTAGAGGAAGTAGAAAAGATGAGCACCACTATTTTGGATTTTAGTGTGTTGACTTGGTATTATTCCTAGGTGTTTGGCTTTGGGGAAAGAGTTGAGAACTCTTGGGCCCGCAAGCCTTTTTGTTTTGGATTCTTCTTTAGTCCAAGGATAGCCCATGTGAAGGAATCCTTGCTTTAGTGGTTGGGTCAAGATAAGGGGAATATGCCCATGTGAATGGATATTCCTTTCTACTTTTTGACTTTACTTGACTTTTAGTCTAGTAACTTGAGTTACTACGGTAATTAGTAACTTTGGTACGTAACTATTTCACAAGTATATAAACAAGGAGTGAGGAGGTACTCATCATCCTTTCATTTGCAACTATCTCTCTCTCATTGAGTTCTCTAGTGAGCAATGTCTTGAGTCTTGGAGTGTTAGCCTTGGAGGAGTATGATGGAGTTGGGGTTCCTTGCCTTCTTAGTCCATGGTGCGCTACCATAATAGCCATCAGAGGTTCATCCTGAGTGAGAGACAGGCCGGCTCACAGGACACGTCGGATACTACAGACGCTTCGTGTCAAACTATGTCGTGCTTGCTGCACCACTTACCAAGCTTCTGAAGAAATCCAAAGATTATCTGTGGGAAGCAACTCAGGAAGAAGCTTTCCAATTATTGAAGAGGAAACTGGTTGAAGCACCAGTCATGAGGGCCCTAGATTGGGACGCCCCTTTTCATGTGTATGTGGACACTTCGTCCATGGCCATCGGAGTTGTCTTAAGTCAAAAAGACGAGAAGAAAAAGGACTACCCGGTGTATTATGCCAGCCGACAACTTTCTGTTTCTGAAAAGAACTATTCAACAACTGAAAGAGAAGCCCTCGGTATGGTGTATGCCTGCAAGAAATTTTGCCACTATTTGTTAGGACACAAATTTGTCTTCTATGTGGACCATTATGCACTGCAACACTTGGTCAAGAAGGTGGATTTGTCCGGGCAAATTGCACGATGGATCTTGTTGTTACAAAATTCACATACACTATACAAGTCAGGAAAGGAGCTTTGCATTCAAATGCGGACTTCTTATCCAGGTTGGAAACTCAAGACCAAGATTGAGAACTTGATGATTGGTTTCCTGATGAGGAGCTATATCATTTAATGACGGTGCAAAGTACGCAGTATGCAGCAAAATATCATTATTTGCATACATGCCATTGTCCTGAGGGGCTGGATCCGGAACAACGGGCAGTCTTCCTTTGGAAAATGGGACCGTACCAATTAAAACACAACATTTTGTTTAAAATGGGCAAAGATGAGATACTTCGGAGATGCCTGGAAGCATACGAAGTAGGAGGAGTCATCGAATCCTTGCACTTGGAAGCATCGGGGGGACATTATGCCCTGAAAAATATGGTGAAGAAAATTCTTTCAGCAGGGTATTGGTGGCCTACGATGTATAAAGATACCCATGCCCATATTCGGAGTTGTGATGCCTATCAAAGAACAGGGAAACCAACGGCGACTTCCCAATGGCCTTTGAAACCAATTTTGCCTCTGGCCCCATTTGAAAAATGGGGTATTGATTTTGTGGGACCTATTCAACCAGTAACTCGTGTCACAAGGAAGAGGTACATCTTAGTATGTACGGATTATGCCACCAAGATGGTGGAAGCAGAGGCAACACGAAGAGATGATGCGGAGACAATAGCAAAAATTTTCTTCCGAAACATCATTTCCCGTTATGGGTGCCCTCTGGAATTGGTCAGTGATTGAGGAACTCATTTTTTGAACTCAATGGTGGAAGTGTTAACCAAATACTTCCAGATTAAGCATTGGAAGACCACGCCTTACAACCCGAAAGCAAATGGACTCACGGAGAAAGCCAATGGATTGCTGTGTAAAATTTTAAATAAGGTGACAGTCAATTATGCCTATGATTGGGATACAAAGTTACCTGCGGCATTATGGGCATATCGAACAACAGAAAAGATTACTACCAAGCAAACTCCTTATTTTCTGACATACGGATTGCATCCCATATTACCAGTTGAGTTTGAAGTACAAACATATAGAATACTTTGCAAAGAATGTTTGTTGGAGGACGAAAGTCAAGATCTTTGGATCCATCAACTAATGTGGTTGGAAGAGAAAAGGGACGATGCAATGCAAACAACAAAGGAATTCAAGAACAACGGAAAGTTAAGCATGATAAATGAATCAAACCTGTAACTGTTCAAGAAGGAGATTTGGTATTATTATATGATAATCGCCGCCTATTTTTTCCATGAAAATTACATCTGAGGTGGATGGGACCGTATCATGTGATGCACATTTATGATAACGGTTCTATTCAACTCGCAGACCTGGATGGCAATCCTTTTGCAACTCGTGTCAATGGTTGGAGGGTTAGAAAATATTGGACCCCAAACCCGACTTTGTATAAAATCCCGGTTGTTGGTGTTTGCGGGGACACTCACATTTGAGGGAGGGAGTATGTGGTACCCACATTTTTTGTTTTTTTTATGGTTAGTAGTTTTGAGTTTAGCTTTGACCTCTGGTTCTTTATTTTCCCTTCTGAGTGGAAATCACGTGAACTTCCCTTTTGTCTACTAGCTTAGACTTGCCCCAGGTATATTCCATCGCCTTGAGGGTCGTCGACTAAAATGGACTTTCGAGCGGATGTGATCAATTCCTTTCAATTGCACAAACTCAATCCTCGTTCAATACCTCAGACAACTCCTAATTCAGTTGTTTTCCAGGTGGTTCTGTAACAAGATTCATGTTGAAATGCGGAAACTCCAATACAACCGATTTAAAAAATGACAGGGACTAAAGAAGAAAGGACTCAAATGCATTGTAAACTTTGCTTGACTTAATAAAGACCACACTAGTTAACACTCCAGGGTAAGAGACGAAGTAAGCACAAAAAAGTTGAATTGCAAACAACAAAGAGGTGAAAGTAACTTCGGAGGAAAGCCAAAGAAGCTGACATTGGATCCGATGATGGAGGTACTCGGAAGAGGAGGACGCCGGGAGCAGGCTGAAGATCATCGTCTTTGGGTTGGAAAATGCAGGAATAATGAAGACCGTTTAACAACCTCGGTACATGGCAAGAAAGTACATTTCAAGAAATGGTGGGGGCAAAAGAAGCATGTCTTGACAGTGACCAGGAGAGCATGCAGAAGAGAGAAACTCACAAACAAAATTGATTGAAGAATGACTGCAATTCGGGGCAATATAAAATTGCAAATGCGCAGAGGGAAGTTGAATTTGCTGAGTAAATTTCCAACTCCTTTGATTAGTCATCCTGTAGGAATGCGTGTCCGGAAGCCCGTCAAGAGTGAAATTTTCTGAAACCTTGAGGGAGTTAGAGTGTCTCGTCCAGGAGAGGGGCTGATCTTCCAACAGCGTAGAACAGAGAACAAATCATGGCAAAGAAGGTGGCCAATGCGCTGGCAGTGAGAGGTTTTGCAATTCAAAGGGTAGACGTAGTAGCAAGGATCAAAGTCTTGGTTAGACTTTGTATCACCTTTTTAGCCTGGAACTGGAATTTCAGTTTCCCAGGAGTGATGGCAAAAATCACTGCCAGCAATTGTGAGGAGGGTCCCACTAAGTCGGATTGGAAGTTAGTCATGGGGAGAGAAGCAGGAGAGCCAACATGAATCACCTTCTATCAGAAGTGTGATGTTGTAGAGGAGACAACAGAGATTCGTAACTCGTTTTTCGCTCCACGAACTATGAATGGTTACAAGGTGGAGTCCTATTGAGACCCGATCCAAAGAAGTATCGTAGGGGCAATGATGCCATGTTCAAGCCGGAGCAAACAATGTATGTAACCATGCAGCAGGCGGTCTTCTTCCACTAGATGTTTGCAAGAGTACCCGTGAATTGGGCGAAGTGTTTCCATCACCGAACAAGGCAGATGGTAGTGAATTGGCAAATGGGCTCGCCACCGCATTATTTTGCGCCATTTGCAGCACATTTCTACTTCGGCCTAAACTTGCTCTCTGAAGACGAGCGGCATCATATGGTCTCCCACATGCACCCTGATTTGAGACGAGAAGCCGACGAGGAGGAGCGACAGTATATGCTTCAGCTGCGGGCGAATGACAAATACTTTGCAAGAACGGGACAATGGAAGATCAAAGATGCGGCCAGTCTAAAGACGAAGAAGCAAAGTAAACCCAAAGAAGCTAAATCATCGGCCATCCAACGCAAGACTCGGAGGCTGATGTTGAAGACCGAAAATGTCGTGAGAAGAGCATCATCGGGATTGGAGTCTGATGAAGAAACAGAGTCGCAAGAAGAAGACTCAGAAGAAGAAGAGCTCACGTTGAAGAGTGGGGAGTTGGGTAGTGAAAGTGAAGGAGAGCCCGAAGTCCAGCAATCGGTGGTGGTGAGTGAAGCGGGCAAGGTGATGGTGGAGAACAAGCCAAAACCCAAAGCAGAAAAGGAATATCCCGCGGGGCCGAGTTCAGGAGGCCAAGACAAAGATAGCGCTGACACTCTGAAGATACAAAGATTGCAACTTCGGATGAAGGAGCCGATGACACAGGAAAAAACTCCAGACAAAGAAGGCAATGATGAAGAAGAAACTTTTGGCGGGATATTATATTTAACGAAGGTAGTCACACCATTGCTGGAGATTTTGAAGGAACATCGGAGAGGAATTCCCCAAAGGGATGAATAAGCTATAAGTGGTGAAGCATCTATTGAAGGAAGTGAAGGAGCTGCAGAAGCATCAAATCCAAAGAAGTGCGGAAATTGAAGATCTTCGGAGGGAGGAAGATTCGAGGAAGAAAATGCTGAGCGTGTTACAAGAGAGTTGTGCAGAAAAGGAGAAGGACCTGCAAAAGCAAGCCAGAGAGTTGAAGGAGCAGGCGATGTGGCTCAGGAAGATGTAGGAGGAAGTAAGTAATGTGTGCATCGAGAATGTCCATTTTAAGGCGATGAACATCGTAAGGGAGCAAGAATTGGACAGCTTGAAGAAGAGTGCCGCAGCAAAAGATCAAGCATGGTAGAGAGAATTGGCGTTAAGGCAAGAAGAAGAAGAGCGTTTGCGAGAACTTGTCAAGAGTGCGGAGCAGCAGAAAGTGCAGTATGCAGAGGAGAAGAAGATGCTCGCTGCAAAATACGAAGACGAGTTGCAAATGTATCGGGTGGAGTTGAAGGTGGAGCATTCTCGAGGATACGCATCGGAATCAGTAGGGGACCTTGCTGGGAGATTACGAGCAATTCTAAGCACGGAGGCTGAAGGGAGATTGGAAGAAGCTCGTCTGCATGAGTTGAAGTTACTTGTGCAAGAGACTCGGAAGCAAAGAGCTAAGGATGTGGACATGAACACATTGCTGATTCGGTTGAGAGAGCGAGTAGACAGGAAAATGTTAGACGTAGAGAATAATGTTAGTCTTAGATTGGATTTAGTCAATTTAGAATTGGAGAAAATTTGGAATAGTGTGACTGTGGAGAAGAAACCCGATGTCACAGAAGTAGGAAGTCAAGTGTCATCGGACTTGAGAATTGACACTTTAGAAGAGTGGGTCGGGAAATAAGAGTGTAGATGGATTACCCATGAGCTCGATTGTAGTTCCTAGTGTAGAAGAATTAGTGAAGAAATTAGTAGAATCAGTCATATCCGAAGAAGGTGAAGTAGTAAGAAGATCATTGGGTTTGGAAGCCAATGATGAGGTAGACATCGGATCGGGATAAATGTTGATTTTGAGATAGGAAGAGGCAGATATGGAGAGATAGACTGTCATTTAGGATCTGCAGGTAGGAAGAGATGTTAGGAAGCGGTGCCTATGAAGGAAAATCTGCCGTTTGCTTCAATATTTAAGGGGAGCATTTGCAGTACAATGTTATTCAGTATTCACATTTTTGAAGATAGATAAAGCGAAGTGTTGGTTTCAGTACTCGTCGCTTAAGCTTAATTCCGATTGTCAATTTCGTGTTTGTGTTTGTGAGTGTGTGGAGAATTCTGAAGAGCAAGTCAATGTGCTTGTGGATGTTGGAATATGCAGCCTTGATCTTCATTTTGTGTGTTTGATCCTGAGTGAAGTGCATCGGAGCAATGCCTTGACAGATCTGAGAGGAATTGTAGTGTTGGTAGTATTCTGCATTGGTGAGTGCAACACAAAGTTGATGTGAAGCAATTTTGATCGAGGAAGTTGTGCCTTCAGTGGAGGGGTGGAACACAATTCTGAGGCAAAATTGGTCTTTGCAGTGAAGTGCCGTCTTCGGGAGAATCTGAATCATCACAATCAAGAGTTGTTTGGACAGAATTTACTATGTTGTGATTATGTGTGTGTATTTGTGACAAGTTGTCAAGATTGTGAGCTTGTTACTCTCTTCTGGGTGTGGTTTCTACCTGAGAGATTAAAGAAGCAATCAAGAAGAACTGCAATTGTGACTTTTGACTTCATATTTGACCAATTCTGGATTATATCTCTGCGGGAACAAACTTTACTTACCCGATTACCGCAAAAGTGATATTTGCCGGGTTGTCACATTCTGCTACTCTCAACAATCCTCATAATAGTTCTTCCTTCAGACTATGTTGTGTTAACTCCCACTACCAAGCTTGGTCTCTATTGGCCACTTTCTTCCTCATACTCTCCAACTCCTACTCCATCACTACTACACTTGCCTTTGAATGTATCATCTCCACTCGTGCATCAAAAATTTCACTCTTTAGCACTTCGACCAATGTGTTCTTCTCCTTTACTTCCTCCATACATTTCAACTAGTCTTCCTTCATTGCTCCGGAGTTTTTATCCCAAAGAATTGCCTCCATCCAAAGTTCTTTGGCTTCCATTTCTACTCTTGTTAGCTTACTTCTCAACAGCAAAGTCTATGTACTTCACTTTGTCACGACCGCTAATTCATCCTTCAATCCAGATTAGCACTTGCCATCTCTGCCATCTTTTGCTAGAGAAACACCAACATGGGACATACTAACTTCAATAGATACTCTACTCCATCACACTTCCTATTGTTGGCTCTACCATCTTTGCCCTTGGCAAATAATTCCTCAACTGGCGCCTTACCCCTATGATGCAATCTTTGTATCTTCAAATTTTCTTCATCCGAGCTCTTCTCCATCTCAATGGCAACCTTACTTGGTCCAATGGTGATATCTTGAACACTCCTCTTTCCCTTGGCACCTCTTGGACATACCAAGAAACCTTCTTCTTCCTTCTCATGCCTCCGCTTGATTGTGGACAACTCCGGACTTGTCTTCTCTCCTTCCACAACTCTTCCTCTTGTTTGTTGAACTTCAAGTTCTCCTTCATTGCCATTGCTCTATTTTTCAAATTTGTAGTGTGAACTCTTCTTATCCTCTTGATGCTTCTCCCTTTGACTCAATTTCTCCTTTTGATTCCTACTCCAAACTTGATTTCTTCACTTTCACCAACAACGGCTTTGGATTAGGCTTTTGCTTCTTTTGCGGTTGTACTAATGCAATTTGTCCTTTGGGTCTACTTTGCTTTCTAGGGCATAGGGAGATCAACTTCTACTATCCTCTCCTTCCCACTCTTCATGTAATACTCATCTCCTTTGCAAATCTGCTCCATGTAATATTGTTCATCCGTATTTGCCTCCTTGCGTAGATTTGGATGAAAGTGAGACTGCATTCTACTTTGCTCCTCCAAAGTCAGCAGATTTAGCCCATAGTACAAGTGAGCTACAAAGGGTACAAATTAGTGTGGTTTTATATCCATTCTCCAACCCAAAATCATCTACTCCACCCGTTGGTGCAGACACTTTGCCCAAACCACCACTTCTCTTGCAAACATCTGGTGAAAGAATATTGCCTATTGCATTGTGACATAGGTGGTTTTCTCTAACTTGAAAACCGCCATCAATATACTCACAATCCTTCTTTGTATTGGGTCTCTATAACTATACACCTTGTACCCATTCTTTGTGCATGGTCAATTAAAGGAATTTTTTACCTTGGCAATTTCTTCTGATGCATCACACTTCCGATAGAAGGTAGTACTCCCTATTTCTCTTTCTTCTCCTCCCAAGACTAATCTCAAACCCAACTTAGTCCATCAAGCTGGATTTCCTCTCTTCCCTTTGTGCTTTGGCCCCTCCTTGCAATTACTTGTGGCAATCTTTACCGTGAAACCTAGAAAGCTAAAATTCCAATTCCAAGCCAAAAAGGTGATGCAAAGTCTTGGTAAGACCTTGATCCTCACCACTACATTCAATCTACACATTGCAAGTCCTCTCACCACACTATGCTTACTCACATTTGGGGCCATTGTGTCCTTCCTCACTCTTTACCTATGAAAGATTTCACCCGAGATTCTAACCCACTCCTCTTGCATATTTGAAATTGGCATTCCTTGGGTTGACTCTGAATACAAACATGATAGTGTCTAGACATTGCAATGCTTCCTTGGGGGAATCTCAATTTTATAGTCCTTCACTGATCGGTCATTTTTCAGTCATTGTTCTGTGTCGCTCACCAATTCTGTGAAATTATTTCTTGTCGCTCTCAAGAACATCTTGGTCCCGAGGTAGTCACTTTCTTCCTGCATACTTTCTTGATTGGTGGAACCCAAAGAAGTCTATTACAGGGTCTTCAAGTCAGATTGCACTACCCAATACAAAGTCCTTGTCTTTGTATTTTATCTTATCCAACTTGGGTCCTTTGGACTTGACCCAAGGTCAACTTTGGGTTTATGCCAAACACACAATTCTTCACATTTCTTCCCCGTTGAGCCCTCCTTTGGCTTTACCAACACACTTCTTTAAAACTTAAAAAACAAAAAATATGGGTACAACAATACCCTATTAGTAGGAGTACTCTCTTGGTGATACCTCTATCTGATCTACTTAGTCCGTTATTTATAACATCATCCCAGATGTTATAGATCTAATTTTCACCTCTTGATCATATGTCTAACTATTGGTATTACATTTTCAAGCTATTTTTTGACTTTTGCTCTATTAGTAGAAGTGCTCTTTCTATGATACTTTTATCTGATTTTCCTAGCCCATCATACCTAACATCCTTCTAGATATTATGAAGTCAATTTTCACCTCTAGATAATATATTTAGCTATTGGTATTACACCTAGAGTCATTATTGGTTATCATGCGTATATACATCGCTACAAAACATACATCGTTGTCAACATCATACACTATAGAAGCACAACTCACACATAAGTCATACATAGACTCTAAAGTGCCACAATAATCAGATTGCTTAACACTCTCAACTCAGCTCAACTCAACTCAGATCAGTACTTGATCTGTCCCTCTATAAACTGCCAACAACTGGGCACTGATTACAGTCAAGCCACACCCACTCAAGCATAGAGAATCCAGGTGACGCTCGCCAGCCTCTGTCCACCATAGCCAGGAACTTGAAGGCTCAACATTAGAGAAGTGAGCTCTCTAGAGCTCACTTCAAAACTATACCCCCCTGGACTCGAGCTAGCACTAAAACCCTAACGGTCCCGCTGACGGCACACTCGACGGTGCGAACGGTGCAAAGTGACGGTGGGCCCCACCGTGAAGTCAATACCCCAAACACCAAATCTGATTGTCAGAAAGTAGTCCATGAGAAACTACTGAAATAACTCTAACTACTATCACTAGAACTCTAGTGTCTGAGCAGCTAGATGCGGAACTACAAATGGCGTGACAGCTATCGTGCGTATATACATCACTACACAACATACATCGCTGTCAACATCATACACTATAGAAGCACAACTCACACATAAGTCATACATAGACTCTAAAGTGCCACAATCGCCCCCCTAGCTGGCGGTTAGGTCCCTCTAACTCCAGATAGCCATCTACTCTAAGTATATGGTATACCCTCTAATGGGCAAAGATCAGGAGGCCAGGTGCTATGGAGCCCCATCGTTAGTCGCCTATCTGCAATCTATACCATATAAAGAATGAACTAGCTATAGGTCAAGTACATCTAGGACAAATATTACTGTCCTTGAGGAACCACCGTGAGAGGAGGAGTCATACATGCCATATGCCATCCTCTCAAACAGCTATCACACACTAACATAGTAGCAGCTCCACTAGAAGAGCCACATAACATACACCTCAAGCCTGCACGTACAAGTGCCAAGCTTGGGTCCATAGTACCATCAATGTTTGGGAGGTGGCATGGCGCACAATTGCACACATGATCCTTCCAAACAACACCATCACGTCCTTCTAACACAAGGACTCCATATGGCAAAACCTTGTGCACTCTCAAGATAGTGCGGCCTGTAGAAACATCAAGTGTCGTTGGTTCTGTCTGCTGTAGATATGCATAGTTGCCTGGATGAAATCAACGGATCGAGGGTCTATAACCTCCTCCTCGAATGGTAGCATAGCGTAAAGTATCTCTATGCTGAGCAATTGCCAAGTTCTCAAAGGCCATCGGCATCACTCTCTGAAAGATCTCTGCCCGTTGAGAACATGCGCTCATCCATACATCGGGGTCATCCAAGTCCAAAACTATAGTAGCATCTTGACAAATGGCTGCAAGTAAATTTGGATCTTGTCCATAGAGTAGAAAGTATGGAGAGAAGGATGCTAAGGAGGCTTGCCGGCTGAATCGATAGCCCATGGCCAACCAAGGTAATTGGAGATCCCAATCTCCCAAGTGGCCTCTCTACAAACCATACTTTTGCAATCCTCTCTTCACCGTCTGAACCACTCTCTCTGCTAAGCCATTTGCCTCAGGGTGATCTTGGGATGTAGTACGATGATCAATCAAAGCCTTGTCACACAAGACCTGAAACTCCCCCAAGAACTCTGTACCCTGATCAGTCAAAACCTCAGCTGGTGCACCAAAATGACTAAGAACTCGATCCAGGAACAAGTAAGCTATCCCTTCACTAGACTTGTCAAGAAGTGCCACCAACTCAATCCACTTGGAGAAGTGCTCCACCATCACCAAAACATACCGATGATGTCTCACAGTCAGCGGTAAAGGTCCGGCAAAGTCCAAACTCCAACGGTAACCCAATCCCATGATAGGTAATGGGTGTAACTGTGGCGTTGGAGCATTGAATGATGCTCTAACTCGATCACAAACCACACATTTGGCAACAAACTGTTGTACCTTGGTCTGCATACCGCGCCACCAATAATGACTCTGAAGTAAGCTATAAGTACGCTTTACTCCAAAATGTCCTAGCTCCTCATGAGCATGACGGACCAACTGTGGTCTCTGAGATGGAAATGGTACTACTCGCACTCTACCATCCTCCCATACATGCAAAATGTGCCTACCCTCCAATCTGAACCGTCTGGCTTGCTGAAGAACACAGTTTCTCTCCTTGGCCCCAACTGTGCCACCCACAACACCAGTGCAAAGATAGTCCATCACTAAGACATCATCATGAATGTCTCGCTGAACTGTACCAATATCTTCACTCTCTGGATCTATGACCTCAATAACTCCTCCTATATGCACTGAGAGAGATACCACCAAAGCCTCTGCCAATATACACAAAAGGCCGATGCATGCCAACCTGGCACCATCTCCTCATCTGTCTCACCATGCCAACGTGCTCCGGTCTGATCCTGCTAGCTGGGACATGGGTTTCTACTCAACCCATCTGCATCACGGTTCACCACTCCAGGTCTATGAACAACCGTGAAATCATACTCCTATAAAATCAGAGCCCATCGTGCAAGCTTCCCTGAAAGCTTGTCGGACTCCATCAACCACTTCAGCAGCTGATGATCAGTGATGAGAGTGAAGGGGTTACCAAATAGGTAACATTGGAAATGTGCTACTGCCCAAACTGCTGCCAAGCACTCTCCTTCATATGAACTATACTTTGCTTCCGCTGAATTGTTGGAGCGACTAGCATAGGCCACCACAAACTCCTTCTCCTCATCATCATGTTGGGTGAGCACCGCTCCAAGCCCCAACATACTCCAACAGTGTGAACCTGGAATGGTCGTCCCTTGATTGGTCTCCTCAAAATAGGAGCAGATGTCAACCTCTCCTTGAGCTCTACAAAAGCTCTCTCCTGCTCATCTCCCCAACACCACTCTTGTGTAAGCTTGGACAGCTTCATCAAGGCCTTGGCAATGGCACTAAATCGTCTAACATAGCGGTGATAAAAGTTTGCCAACCCAAGGAATGCTCGCACTCTGCTCACATCCGTAGGCCGAGGAATACGTGCAATAGCCTCTACCTTGGTCTGCTGAACACCAAGTCCTCCGGGGTAGATAGTGTGACCTAAATACTCAACCTGCTCATGGAAGAACCTACACTTCCCAAGATGTAATTTGAGTCCATGAGATCTCAACCTCTCAAACACCTCCAATAACTATCTCTCATGCTCCTCCACAGTAGTGCTATAAACCAAAATGTCATCAATATAGCACCGAGCAAAATCCAATCCAGCTAGGATCCTATCCATGACCCTCTAGAACTCAGCAGGAGCGTTCTTCAACCCAAATGGTAAGAACCTCCATTGATATAACACATCCTTGCCGTGAGGATCAATAGCCCAAAATGTTATCTTGGACTTATCCTCCTTCCTAATTGGCAACTGATGATATCCCGCTCAAAGATCCAAAGTACTGGAGACCTTTGCATGCCCAATTGCATCAAAAATCTCCTCCGGTGGAGGCATGGCATACCGATCAGCCCTAGTCTGTCGGTTGATAGGACAGTAATCTCCACACATCCGCCTATCTGTATAGTTGCTATGCATATCCTTCTTGGCTGGCATCATTGTCGCTGATGCATACTCTCCATGTGAAATCTCCACCAAACCAGCCTCAAAAAGGTCACTACTCCGGCTCTGAATCAATGTCCTCTCCATCTCACTATATCGATAAGGACGTCGGAAAACAGTTGTGTCGCTAGTCAGCTCAATTTGTATACCAAGTCCCTTCAGAGCACCCAAATCCTTCATACTGAAGGCAAAACAACTCGTGTGACTCCTCAAGAACCTCCAAACCCTCCGTCTTTCCTCTCCAATAAGCTTGGGTCCAAGATCTGGCTCCCAAGTATCCTCTGTAACTGTAGTAGGAGTGGAAGACGTATTGATTGACTGCTACACTGGGCCCTTAGGAGCAATAGTGTCATGCTCCCGACCACTAGAGGTCCCAACCTCTGTGTGAAAAAATCCCTCCACTTTGGCTGCAAGCTCCACACGTCCGTTGGTTGCATCCCATGTGGACCAAGAGTGTAATCCAAGTAGCCCACGCTCACCTGGATGGACTCCAAGTAGACCACTCTCCCTAGTAGCTATCGGATGTGTCCCAAGAATACCATGTCCACTTGGTTCATCGCCCCCAACATGTGCCTGAAACGTCTCGATAGGCACAGGGCTCACAAGTGTCCGAGTGGTGATGCCTATCAAGCGCATCCTACGCTGCTCTACCAAGCCAAGGCTCACAATCCAGGTCAAACAGTTCAGGTCCATAGCCTAACCTAACACCTGACGCCTAGATGCCTCTAACACTGCTAGAACAGCGGTAATGCCGGTGCAAAAACCCATCGCCCGCTCTCTCTCATCAACATTGGGCTCCACCAACTGCTGTAATTGTGAGTCCCAAACAAGTCCAGGTCCCCCCTCTCGAAAAGCATGAGAGCCTGGGAAACTCACGAGTGTGGGATATGCAGCTCTAGGCTGTCCAACTAGGTTCACCACTGCCATAGGTGACCTATCAGCCACGACCACTGTCTGAGACTGACGCCCAACATCCAGGATATCATCAACAAGGATGTGGTCAAGTCACTGAATCCTATCATAAGCACGCTATAAAACCTCTCTGGGTAAGAGGTTCGTCCACCAAAGACAAAGACGATGAGCCCGTGATCCCACTTTGGCTGCATCTAACAATACAGCAGGTCCCATCCAAGAATGGACCTGATGTGTACTCGCCACCACTCTAGTGCAAGAATCACCATCAAAGGAACGTTCTCCAAAAGGTAAGCTGGAGAAACAAACTGATGAACCTGGAGATATCATAATATTTGTAACATCTCCCAAAACACACCAAAACAAGGATCCTGAAGACCCAAACCGAAGCCCGCACGTGTATGTCCCTGACATGGCCATCCAGAAATCACCAAGTGAATAGGCCCATGTCCCTCTAGGTCATGCGCCCCCAGTAAGGGAATGTCTCCTGGTAGGGCCTTCTGGTAACCTTTGACTGCTGACATTGGTAATAACTCCGGATACCGATAGGCCAACTGTGCCACATGATGTAGAGAGACTTGCCTAGCAGTCTCATCTCTCTCTACATACAAGTACCTCTGTACTTGAATACCCGTTTGTAACACCGCAGCTAGTCCGGTGTTGATCCCACCAAACAACTCCAATAGGCATATCCCCTCTACTGGATACTGCCAAGCAATGAGTGTGGTATCCAGAGGTGTCAAAGCAATCGCCTCTGGAGGCTCATCCTCACACTCATCCCCTGATGGTACAAAGGCTCCACTCCAAGCCTGCTGCACCAACTAATCTGCATGCTGCTGCAATGCCTCCTCTAAACTCCACAATGGAACATCCAAGGTAGATGGAACAATCCCACTCGTACTCCAAAGCGGTGTGATCTCCTCTGGTACTGGAGTATCCTTTGCATGGGCGTTCCCCTCCAAAAACTCACCAGGCCAAGTAACTGCACTGCTAAAAGCTAAAACTGATGTTGCCATGGTCCCGGACTATAGTGAGCCAAGACTACCACTACTGAAGCGTACTGGTAGGCAACATACCCGTCCCTCACCAGACTGCCAACCAGGTCTATAAGAGGTTGTCTCCTCCCAATAGTCAATGCTGAAACCCATGGGGTATAACACCGCTCCTCCAACTAGCACATCATATGACTCAGCTATCGTCGCAATAGTCTGAGCTCTCACCACCGAGCTATCAGTCAGATGACCAGGCTGAACCTGGACAACAAGCTCTCCACGTGTGATGTATTGTGTCAAACCACCACCTAAAGATGTCTGGATCTGAAATGGACACCTCTCCACATTGGTCTTCCATAACTCCAGACCGACAACTGCAGCCTTCCCCAACATAAGGGGCTATAGACATATGGTGTATAGACCTTCCCTGAAGGTCCCACCAAACAAAAAATCCCCCTTTGGTTATCCAATAGGACAACACCAGGTGTAAACCGCGCTCTCTCAAAGGCCGGTCTAGCTGGCAACTCCTCCAGTCTAGCCGCTGCTGCCTGCCATAAACCATTGGTCGCTGAACGGATCCCATGCTCCTCAACCAAGTCAGCTCCACTACCAACCACCTCTGCTCTAGTAGTAGGAACTACACCATCCCTACTCTCACACAACGTGGCAGCCAACCGGAACACTGGGGTTGGGTCAACTCCCAATGTAAACATATCATTGGCTGAAAACAAAGGATGCCGCATAATCAGCTGAGCCACCCCCAACATCATGCTAGACTCAGTCTGTGTAGTAGCAGGTGGCTGACTAGTAGGTAGTCCATCATGTACTCCATCACCACCTACCACACTTGCACTGGGACGTCTAGGAACCGTGGATGTCGTCTGCAATGCCTCAGATAGCGTGAAAGACTGGGGAAGTCTGACCTGTCTCCCAACCTCTCCTCTTTGTGGGTCCAACTCCACTGATACTCCTCTAGGCTCTGGAGCACGTATTGCACTCCTAGTCACTGCTGTAGATGCATCCACTTGTGCTACTCCGCACATGAAGTCCAAAGCATCTCTATCACCAGCATATGAGGTGGAAGCCTCAGCACCCAAATCTGATCTCCTCTGAGCAATAGCCATACTAGCCAATCTCTGCTCCAACTGCTCAATCCGAGTAGCCATAGTTGTGTCAGAAGTAAGGGCAGGTCCTACACCCCTACTAGGTGTAGATCCTCTACCACCTTGTCCTCCATGAACTGGAGCTCCTCTACTACCTGCCATAGCAGCCCTACCACTCCGTAACTCCGGATGTAGGTCAAAACACCGGTCACTAGTGTGACCAAATCTATGGCAATGCTCACACTGCCTCTGTGATGGCTGTGATGCGCCCAAGGTATCAGGTCCACTGCCCTGAGTACACTCTCTCCTATGGTGAGGTCCACCACAAGTCCAACAAGCAACACCACCACTCACTGGCTACTGCTAACTCAAAAATGAGGGTAAGGGTCTAACTCCACTAGGCCCTCCACTCGCTCCATAGGATCTGGGCTGTCCATGCTGTCCTCGAAAACCAACTAGGCGTGGTGCACTCTGCTGCACTCTAGAAGAAGTCACAGCCGTGGATGAGGTCTCCCTACCAAATCCAGATGTCACCACTCTCTCCTCCACCATGTTGAGCTCAATACGCTCAGCCAAACCAAAGACTACTGCCAAAGTGGGCAAAGTAGCCTACAACAACGTAGCATCACAAACTCTATGTCGCAACTCCCTATCCAGTATCCCATACCAAAATTGGACTGCCTGGGCCTCAATAACTCCCTGAGTGAAACTGATCAGCAGCCTCATGCAAGTATATGCCTCGCGTAGGCTCTTTCCAGCCTTCCGCTGGAACTCCTGCAAGCTCCTCAGCTTGTCAATCTGCACTCCCTGGTAGTTCTGCCTCAAACATAGGAAGAACTCTACCATGGGGTTAAACCCCGGTACCACACCACCTCCTGCAGTGGTACCTCCACTTGTAGTAGCATTATCTCCAGCTAGTGCACCTCCACTAGCTCCACCAACACTACTCGAGCTAGAACTCGTGGGTACAGTTGATCTACTCCTGGCCACCGAGCCTGAAGTGATGGAGACATAGTGTGGAGACCAATACTGTCTCCATAACTCAATCTCCTCCAAATGAGCTCTCCTGAACTCATGGTAGTCATCCATCGGTGGACCCTCCAAGTGCTGAAACAACCCCTTCCATGCCATGAAGGGTGTGAACAAAGTCGGGTTCCGCATCTGCTGCATATCACACCAACTATTGAACTCCTGGATGAAGTCATCCAACTCAATGGTACACACTGTACCAGAGTAATGCCTAGGGCCTTTGGAGGCCCCATAAATCTTGTCCATGTCCCACAACAACGGTGTGGACACACCAAGTGCACTCTCAACTGAATCAGCTCTTGTGTTGAACTCCAACTCAGAGTCAATCTCCTCCCTCATTGGGACTTGAGATACAGGCTGATACCGAGCACCACTCCGAGTAAACCCACTACGTACTGCAGCGCTAACTCCTCTGGAATCTCCAAAGAACTCCGTCATGACAAAGTAACCACAACAGCAAACTCAAACCACCAACTGCAACCGCAAGTCGCAACTGCAAGTACCCCACCAAGTGCCAATACTAACTTAGCACCACCCACTAATGTAACTCTAACCAAGATAACTACACTAGGGGAAGGGCAACCTGTAACCTGCCATCATAACACGCACTCTCACGGTCTGCAGGTCATCACTTCCTACCTCACCGGAGAGAAACAAAGGTAGTCCAACTGGTCATCACTCCAGCCTCACCACCGAGAGCACACTAGAGCACCAACACTCAAAATTCAGGGCACCTCACACAAACGTGGTGCACAAACAGGAAGCAGAGAATGGAGGGGATCCAATCACAAGAAATCTAAACAAAAACCCTCCATCTCATAACACAACACAGGACTGACTCTGCCACCATTTGGTATTTGACATAAGAGGAGTTTGTATCTAAGTCCTAAGCTACCATGATCCACCAAGCTTGGAGATACCACCAACACTCAACGTTCCTGCATCCGGTTTCCCCCTGACTTCACTTCTCTGATGTAATCAGATTGCTTAACACTCTCAACTCAACTCAACTCAGATCAGTACTTGATCTGTCCCTCTATAAACTACCAACAACTAGGCACTGATTACAGTCAAGCCACACCCACTCAAGCATAGAGAATCCAGGTGACGCTCGCCGGCCTCTGTCCACCATAGCCAAGAACTCGAAGGCTCAACATCATAGAAGTGAGCTCTCTGGAGCTCACTTCAAAACTATACTCCCCTGGACTTGAGCTAGCACTGAAACCCTAACGCTCCCGCTGACAACACACTTGACGGTGCGAACGGTGCAAAGTGACGGTGGGCCCCACCGTGAAGTCAGTACCCCGAACACCAAATCTGACTGTCGGAAAGTAGTCCTTGAGAAACTGCTGAAATAACTCTAACTACTATCACTGGAACTCTAGTGTCCAAGCAGGTAGATGCGGAACTACAAATGGCGTGACATGGTGGTGCAATATAAAAGACAATGTATAACAATTTGTTGCCAGATGTGTGGTTTGTGACCAAGTTAGAGCATCATTTAATGCTCTTAAACCACTATCCACCCATTACCTATCTTAGTATTGGGTTAGTGGTAGAGTTTGGACTTTGCTAGACCTTTATTATTGATTGTGAGACATCATGGTATGTTTTGGTTATGGTGAAGCATTTCTCCAAGTGGATTGAGTTGGTGGGACTTCCTGACAAGTCTAGTGAAGATGCATCATACTTGTTCTTGGATTAGGTCCTTAGTCTTGGTGTACCAATTGAGGTTTTGACTAACCAAGGGATAGAGTTTCTAGGGTAACTTTAGGCTTGTGTGACAATGCCTTGATTGATCATTGTACTACCTCTTGAGATCACCCAAAGGTGATGGCTTAGCAAAGAAAGAGTTTCAAATAGTGAAGAGAGAATTGCATAAGTTTAGTTTGTAGAGAAGCCACTTGGGAGATTGGGATCTCCAATTACCTTGGTTGGCCATGGGCTATTGGTTTAGCCAGCAAGTCTCCTTAGCATCCTTTCTCCTTACTTTCTACTCTACTGACAAGATCCAAATTTATCTATAGCTATTTTCTGTGATGCTACTATAGTTTTGGACTTAGATGATCCAAATGTATAAATGAATGCATGTTCTCAACATACATAGAGCTTTTGGAGAGTAATATCAATGGCTTTAAGAACTTAGTTATTGCTTAGCATAGAGATACCTTATGTTATGCTACTATTCAAGGAGAAGGTTATAGACCCTTGATCTATCAATTTCATCTAGATGACTATGTATATCTACAATAAACTACACAACACTTGATGTTGCACTATCTTGAGAGTCCTTTTTGCCTTTAAGAGAGTCCTTTTTGCCTTTAAGAGTCCTCATGTTAGATGAACATGATGGTGTTGTTTGGAAAGGATCATGTGCACAATTGTGTGCCATGCTACTTCCCAAACATTGATGGCACTATGGATCCAAGCTTGGCACTTGCACATGTAGGCTTGCAGTTTATATTATGTGGCTCTTCTAGTGGAGCTACTACTATGTTGGTGTGTGATAGGCTATTTGAGAGGATGATATATGGCATTTTTGACCACTCTTCTCATGGTAGTTCTTCAAGGACAATGGTTATGTCTTAGAAGTACTTGATTTATAGTTAGTGCATCCTTTATGTGATAAAGATTGCAGATAGAAAACTTACAATAAGGCTCAATAGTACAATGCTTCTTGATCTTAGCCCACCATAACACATATCATATACTTGGAGTAGATGACTCTGGAGTTAGAGGGACCTAACCACCAGCTAGAGAGGTAATTGTAGCACTTTAGAGTCCTTGTACTTCTATAGTGTATGATGCTGACAATGATATATGTCGTATAGTGATGTATATACACATAACAACTCCCTCAATTGGGGAATATGCATGTGGTATATTCTATTGTGATGTGATGTTATGATCTTAGAGCTTCTTATTTATCTAATACAAGTAGTAAGATATATTATTTGGAGGTAAAAATTGGCTTGGTAATATCTAGAAGGATGTTGTGCAAAATGTGCTAAAAAGATCCAACAGAGGTGTCACCAAAAGAGTACTTCTACTAATAGGGCAGAAGCCAAAAATAGCTTGAGAATTTTAAAGCCAATATCAAAGGCTTAAATAGATGAATTAGGCCTCAAAATGAAAATATTCCCTCCCCTTGAGGAAAAATCTTAAAGGAAAATGCTTTCCTTCTCCCCCTATGATTTTTCTCATCAAGAGCTTTCAATTGGTACCTCACCCATGTGATTTTGAGCTCCCTATGGGAAGATTCCCTAAAGATTCCTATTGGTCAAACCTATTTGACCAACTAGATAGGACAAGGATTGACATGTCACCCATCCAAACAACTAATCCAAGGATGGAGCTTGCTAACAAATCACCAATCCGTGTATCTAATCCAAGGGTGAAGCTTCCTTTGAGGGGATCCTCTTTGCTATATAATAAAGAGAAGGTGTTTTTTTGGGGCATCAAAGTATTGAGTGTGAAACTTGCATTTTTTTTCTCTTGGAGAGTTCTCTTGTCCTTGGAGTATTATAATGATATCAAAGCAAGTGTTTTAATCCAAGAGAGTGGATCACCACTCTTGGAAGAACACAAGCTACTAAAACTAAGTAATTTGAGAGGAGAAAACATAATGCAATTGCTAGACTTAGAAAGTGTTTTAAAGAGCGGATGGGATGGAAGCATGGGAGGAAAATTTCTTGCACCTAGCTTCCTATTCTTGAATCCATTCCACATCAAGATTATGTACATCTAGCGTGAGCAAATGAGAGTATCTCTTATTTATCACTTTGGAGCAAAATTCATAGCAAGAGTGATGAATTTAGCAAACCTAGTGATTCTACCTGTGGTGGTATATGAGAGAGAGTAATATTTGACAATTTCCATTCTATTATGATGTTATGGATCTAAATGTACCAAATCCCCACCCTTTCAACATGCAAGTAGAAATTTGTTATGTAGTTAGACCAAAAGTGATGTTTAGGGATTTTGTGGTCTACAATTTTTGGTGAAGAACATTATAAACAAGTGATAGCCTTTTAGGTCCCAATGGTAGTCCCTATAATTTGTGCTCCCTCCCAAGTGATAATTCTAATCCTCTATTGAAGTGGGAAATAGCAATTGAACATTGGCTGTCTATAGGAATCACGTATCCACAATGCAAGGAATGTAAGGGATGTTGAATGAGTTTTGGGACATCAAGATGACCATAGAAGAATGCAAAATCAAATACATATTGTCAAGAACAACTAATGCAAGAAGGGAATTCATCTCAACAACCAACACCAATGATCAAAGTACCTGGAGAGTTATGTATGCCAATGACATTGAGTCCAATGAACAACCAAGCCACATTGTTACTACAAGTTAAAAAGACAGTCAACATCAAGACTTCCAAGGGAAAGTGTTCCATGAGAGTAGTGGAAAATTGGATTCCAAGAATGAATTGATACCTTTGATAGTTCAAAAAGGAGAAAATTGATCATTTTGCAAGTATGTTGTGACAACCTAGCAAGTATCGCTTTGCGGTAATCAATAAGTAAAGTTCATTCCCATAGAGATACAAGTCAAAAATGGTAAAATACAAAGTAAAATAGCAAAGCTTAGTTCTTCTTGTTTTTATCTTTAATATCCTAGGTAGAAATCACACCCAGAAGAGAGTAACAAATACTGATTCACAATCTTGTCACAAATTAATAACTCCTATAATCACAACTCCATCAAATCTTTCCAAATAATCTTGATTGTGATGATTTAGATTTCTCAAAGCAAGCTACTTCACTACAAAATGATCTTGTCTTATAATTGTGTTCCACCTCTACATTGAAGGCACAACTTCCTTAAACTAAATTGCTTTGCATCAACCTGCACTTTGCTCATCAATGAAAAATACTACCAATACTACAATTCCTCTCAGATCTATCAAGGCATTGCTTTGATTGCACTTCACTCAAGATTAAACACATAAAATGAAGATCAGCATGGTGTAATCCAACATCCAACACTCACTAACTTGCACTTTGAAATTCTTCAAACACTCACAAACACACACACAGGATTGATACTTGGAATTAAGCTGAAATGATGAGCAATGTGATATACTACTTCACTTTATCAACTTCAAAAATATAAATACTGAACAACACAACATTACAAATGCATCCTTTAAATAGGCTGAGCACTTCAATAATTAGCTAACTAAAAGATGGTTCTATAATAGCTTTACCAACCCATAGATCCAAAATGACAATGCACCTCCTCATATCTGCCTCTTCAAATCTCAAAACTGATCCTACTCCGATCCAATGTCAACCTTGACTTTGGCTTCCAAACCCAATTCTACTTCACAAATTTCTCTTTCTTTAGGTATTATCTAATACTACTAAATCTTCCACTGTTTCTTCTACTTCTTCACTATGAACTGAATTGAGATCATGGTAATCTATCTAAAACTTTATCCTTTGGTGCACTCTTCCTTAATATCTCAGAAAACTCATCCAAAGTAACTTGCACTCCTACCTCTCTTACTTCAAATCAGATATTCTTCTTTGTTACTTTGAATCTCATCTAACTTCTTCCTTGCTAAATCTAATCTAAGACAAACATTCTTTCCTACTTCTAACATCTTCCTATCTACTCTCTCTCTTAAACTAATCAATAAGCTATTCAAATTTACATCCATCAATTTCTTCTTCCTTGTCTCTTGCACTAACAATTTCAATCCATACAATCTTGCTTCCTTCAATTGAACTTTAGATACCATATTGAGCATCATCTTCACTCTCACTACTACTTCCTCAACTATCTCCGGCCTAGGTATCTTCAATTTTTCTCTTTCCACCTGCAATTGCTCCTTGTACATCTTCACCTCATCTTCCGACTTGGTTTTTAATGCTTCCTTCTCCTTCACATTGTGTCTGAGTTGCACTTCCATTCCTCTAATTAAACTTTTCAATCTTTCCTCTTCTTGACTTCATGGAGTCAATTCTCTTTGATAGGCTCAATCTTTCTTGGCCGCACTCATTTTCAAGCTATCCAACTCTTGTCCCATCACTATTCCTATAGCCTTCAAATGAATAACTTCTACTTGAGCGTCATGCACTTTTGCCCTTAATGTCTCAATCTTTACCATCTACTCCCTTTGATCTTTGTCTTGCTTTGCCTCTCTTGACAAAGTTTAGGCTCTTGATTTCCTTCCTCCTACCTCAACCCAAAGTTCTTCTTCTTCCTTTTCTCCTTGGATTAACTTCCTTCTCAACTCCAAACTTTCTTCACTCATAAATTGTACTACTCTCAATTCATCCGTCAACTCCAAATGACTTCTCCTCAACTCTTCTTTCTTCTTCTTCAATTGCAATAACAATGGACAGACAATCTTTGACAAGTATTCCACCCATCAAAGTCTCCTACTATTTCTTGGTCTTAAGGCTCTACATCCTTCATCACTTCTACTTGAGCTTTACTCCAAAGTCTTGATCTTCTTTCCCCTACAAAGCATTTCATCCAAGCTTTCTCCTTCTTCATCTATTGGACTTGCTTTACTCAATTCTGCAAGTGCAGTCTCATCCCTTTCTGAAACCCCAACTTTGGTTTGGCTTCTTGGCTTTCTTCAATCTCCATCTGTGGCAATTTCAGGCAAGGAATATCTCCTCCTCCCATGCGGTCAATTGCAGCATGGAACTCTTGATCTTCTTCCTTAGCATTGTTCTTTCCCCATTGCTAGACTTCAAGTTCATCCTTACTTCCACTCCACGGCAAGAGCTTTAGCTCTTCCTCTTTGCCCAAGTCTTCTAACTTATACTCAGCTTCTTCTTATGATTCTTTTACTCTTGACAACTCATTGATTACTACAATGTCTTGCTTCAAGTTCACCTTCCTTATCTTTCTAGGCTGAACTGGTGATGCCATCTCCTTGCGATGACTTCTCTTCTCTATCTTTGGAATAGTCACTACAACCTTCAGTGTTGTCTCATTCTTGCATATTGCTCATCACTACTTTGGATATGTTGGATGTACTACTGCTCTTCCTTATTTGCTTCTTTTCATAAATCTGGATGAAAATGAGACACCATCTTCTTCAGCTTTGCCTCCTTCATCATATTTAACCCAAAGTAGAAATGTGTTGCAAATGGCACCAAATAGTGTGAAGTTGCTTGATCTCTCCAACTCTACACCATTTGCCACATTTGATGGTGAAAACACTTTGCCCAATTCATCGGTGCTCTTGCAAACATCTGGTGGAATAATAATGCCTAGTGCTTCATCATGTATGTGGTTTGGTGGCTTGAAGAGCACCATCATAACCCCAAAAATACTTCACCTTACCGGGTCTCAATAGGTATCAACCTTATACCATTCTTCATATGCGGCATAGTGAGGGAATTGTAGATTTCTGCAATCTCCTCTACAAAATCTCCCTTCCCTAAGAATGTAGCCCCGATTTCCTCACCAGCCTCTCTCCTCAGAACCAATCTCCAATTTGACTATGTCCACCAAGACGGATTGCCTCTCTTCCCTTCTTCCTTGGGCCCCTCCTCACAATCACTTGCAAGTACTTTGCCATGAACCCTGGAAAGCTCAAGTTCCAATTCCATGCTAGAAAAGTGGTCCAAACTCTACTCAAGACTTCAATAATTTCCGTCATATCTAACCTCCAATTCATAGTATTTCTCACTATGAGGGAGGGACTCTTCTTCTCGCCCCTCATTGGCATCATGCAATCTCTTACTTGTGGTAGCTGGAAGATAATTCTTCCATCTCTTGGACATGAGATCTCCATCAGGATTGTTAAACATCAAACTCTTGGATGGCTTTGTAACATGCACTCCTTTGGGTCAACTACTTAGTGGCTTAGGATACTTGTCCGACATTTTGAAATACCCTTGATGAAGTCTTGATTTTATAGTTCTTTGCTGCGTGGTTGTTCCTTGGTCACTCTTCATTGATAATCACACATTTTGCATCAATTTCTCCTTGCATTGTCAATTTTAGCCGTTTGTGCCTTTGCCTTTTTCTTGCTTTTACTTTCTTGGTTGATAACCCAAAGGAAAGTTGTTACGTTGTCTTTGCATTGGATTGATCACCCCAAGGTGAAGTTTCCTTACGTTGGGTTTCTGTGTCAAGTCCAATCCGAGTTCTTCTTTCCTAACACAAGGTAAATTTACTTTGGGTTCAGCCCAAAGATACAATTCTCTTTCTTTTATTGCCATTTGGGTTCAATACAACTTTGATTGTACATTTCTTCTTCAAAATATAATAAAACCAAAAAATATGGGTACCACATTGTTTGCATTTGGGTACTTGATTGATAAAGCCCTCACATGGTATGATGCTTAGGAACAATCATTGCTAGTAGAAGGAAGAGAGATCACTTGGACAACCATGCAAGAAGGGTTGCTCAAGAATTTACAACCTATGGACTCCATGCAAATAGCCCAAACCAAACTCTAGGTTGAAGCAGAAGAATAACATACAGGAGTACATGGAGGCATTTTTGGATCTACAAGTTGTGATAACCTATATGAGTCTAACCAAAGCTCTTGAAAATTTCAAGAGGGAATTAAAAGAGTGGATTAGCCAAGAGGTAATGGTGCAAAATCCTTGTACGGTCTTTGAAGCCATTGCTTGTGCTCAAAGTATAGTAGGGGTGCTTAGAGGAGGTGAAGCAATAACATTGATGCAAAATTTTTGGGCTAAGACACACCATTTTGGTGGACCAGTTCCTATAGAATAAGGCAACATTCAGTCCCAAGACCAAGGAGCAAGACCTCTCCAAGGAGAACAGAGCCAGGTCAAAGAAAGTAGAGAAGGAGTCCCATGGGGAGAAGAGGCTCAAGAAAAACAACAACAATGTTACAATTATGGCCAAATTGGGCACATAGCCATCAATTGTCATGCTCATCATCTTAGAGGCCTTTGGCTCCCATATAAGCAACCTATAAACTACATGGAGTGATGAATTGAAGAGGAGGATATAGAAACCACATTGGAAAACAAAGATCACCAATAAATGTACCTCATGGCCTTAATTGCTTGGTGAAGAAGACTAAAAGCTAGGGAAGAAAGAGGACAAGTGTGCAAAGATGGAGGAAGATAAATGCACAATTAATTGGTGTAAATGGAATGCTAAAATGCAATCCAATGAGAGTATTGATAGACCTTGGGGAAATAGATAATTTCTTGTCTTGCTTTGTTGCAATGAGGTTGGAGATGGAATGAGAGAAGGATGAGAAGGACAAAGTAGAGTTACCTAATGGTTAGATAGAGAGGATTGAGTCATTACCTAGAAAGGTAATACTCTTTATAAGAGGGTATCAAGAGGCAATTGAGTAGCAAGTGATACCACTAGCCCATTATGATGTGATCTTAAGTATGCCATGGATGAAGCACTACAAATCCATAGTGGATTGGAAAAAGAAAGTAGTGAAAACTAGTTAATGGAAGATCTTTGGGGTTAAAGGAAGATCACAAAGGCAAGAGCTACCTCTGTGTGTCATAAGGACCACATTTATTGGCAAGACATATAGATGTTTCATGGGTTTAATAAGAGAATTCCAAAATGCTCAACATAATGGAAAAATTCTTGAGAAATTGAAAGATGTGGTCAAGGAGTTCCGAGATGTCTTTCTAGATGAATTACTCATAGGTTTACCACCAAAAAGGAGAGTCAATCATAAAATTGAGATGCTTCTTGGGAAGACACCTCCTTGTAAGGCCCCATATCACCTATCACCTCATGACTTGGAAGAGTGTAAGGCTCAAATCAAGGATATGTTGTAGAAGGGGTTCATCCAACCCAATGTGTCACCATATGGGGCTCCTATATTGTTGTGAAGAAGAAAGATAAAATAATGCACATGTGCATTGACTACCGGGGACTAAATTAACAAACATTGAAGAACAAATATCCATTACCTTGCATGGGTGACTTTTTTGATCAACTCAATGGGGTACTTCACCAACCTTGACTTGTGGAGCAATCACAACCAAATCAGAGTTGTCAAAGAAGTCATACAGAAAACTGCTTTCTAGATAAGGTATGGTCACTTTGAGTACTTGGTGATGCCTTTTGGCCTCACCAATGCTCCAGCCACTTTCATGATTTGATGAATGATACTTTCATCCATACTTGGATAAATTTGTTATCATTTTTCTTGATTACATCTTAGTCTATAATAGGATGTTGATAGAGCACAAGCAACATTTGTGAGAAGTCCTTCAGATTGTACAATAAAATCTATTGTATGCCAAAATCTCAAAGTGCAAGTTTGTTAAACCTAAAGTAGACTACTTAGGGCATAGAGTAAGTGTAGAAGGTATCCAAGTGTTAAAAAATAAAATAGAAGTCATTCAAAAATGGAGTGCATTAAAAGATCAGACTCAACTCAAGAGTTTTGTGGGATTGATGGGGTTCTATCGTCAATTTGTCAAGGACTTCTCCAAGATTGCATAGCCTCTAACAACACTACTGGGAAAGGAGGAAGAAATGGATATGAAGAACCACACAAGAATTGGACTTTCACAAGTTGAAAGATGCATTACTATTGTGACAACCCAACAAGTATCACTTTTGGGTTAATCAGTAAGTAAAAGTTTGTTCTTGTAGAGATACAAGTCAAAAATAGTCAAACACAAGGTAAATGGTAAAAATTTCATTCTTCTTGAGTTTATTTTTAATCTCTCAAGTAGAAACCACACCCAAAAGAGAGTAACAAGCACTAATCATAGTCTTGTCACAAATTACACACTCACAATCACAATGCTCTACAATTTTTCCAAACCAACTTTGATTGTAATGATTCTGATTCTCCCAAAGATGACTACTTCACAGCAAATGACTTTACCTCATAAGTGTGTTCCACTCCTCCACTAAAGGCACAACTTCCTCAATCAAAATTGTTTCACACCAAACTCACATTGCACTCACAAATGTAGAATACTACCAACACTACAATTCTTCTAAGATCTATCAAGGCATTGCTTTGATTGAACTTCACTCAGGATCATTCACACCAAATGAAGATCAGCGCTCCAACATCCAACAAGCATGCTGACTTGCACATCACAATTCTCCACACATTGACAAAGACAAGCACAAACTTGATACTTGGAATTAAGCTCAAGCGATGAGCAACTAAACTCAGCACTTTGCTTTATCTATCTTCACAAATTTGGAATACTAAACAACATAAGACTGCAAATGCAAATGCCTCCTTTAAATAGGCTGAGCACTTTGATAATTATCTAACTAATATACCATTTCTTAACAACTTTCCAACATGCAGATCCAAAATGACAATGCACCTCTTCATATCTACTTCTTCAAATCTCAAAATTATTACTACTCCAATCCAATGTTAACCTCAACTTTGGCTTCCAAACCCAATTTTCCTTCACAAATTTCACCTTCCTCAGGTCTGCCTAATCCTACTACATCCTCTACCAATTCTATTACTTCTTTACTACACACTGCAATCAAGACCATGGGTAACCTATCTATGTCTTTATCTTTTGACCTATCTATCTCTAATGTCTCAAATAACTGATCCAAAGACACTTGCACTCTTGTGTCTACTACTTTGAACTTCTTATCTCCCTTCACACTACTCCAAAGTCTCTCTAACTCTAAATTTACTAAATCTAATCTGAGACACATTGTCTCCTACCTCTAATATCTTCCTATCTACTCGACCTCTCAAGCAAATCAACAATTTATTCAACTCAATGTTCTTTGCTTTCTTCTTCTTCATCTCTTACACTAGCAATTTTGACTTGTGCAGTCTCAATTCCTCCAACTGACACTCAGACATTGTGCCAAGCATCGCCTTCACTCTCACAACTACTTCTTTGACTATCTCCTTGGCATCTATAGCTTCTCTCTCTCTCTCTCTCTCTCTCTCTCTCTCTGTGTTAACAACTCCTCACAATATATCTTCACTTTATCTTACAACTCGACCTTCAAAGCTTCATTCTCTTTCACACTCTACCTGAGTTGCTCTTCCATGCCTTTGATCAACCCACGTAATTGCTCTTCCTCCCAATGTTGCAAACTTAACTCCCTCTGCCAAGCTTGATCTTCCTCTACCACACTTGTCTTCAAACTCTCCAACTCTTGTTCCATTCCAGCTACCATAGCTTCCAAATGAATGACCTCTACTTGCATGCCATGCACTTCTACTCTCAAGGCCTCAGTCTTCCCCATCTGTTCCTTCTAGTCTTCTTCTTGCTTTGCCATGGTTTTGCCTCTCTTCACAAAGTCCTCCAACAAGCTCTCAATGTCCTTCCTCCTAAGCTTTACCTTAGTCTTGAGTTATGCTAATTCCCACCTTTCATGAATTACCTTTCTTCTTAACTCCAAACTTTCCTCACTTATATACTTCACTATTGCCAATTCGTCTTTCACTCCTAAGTGGTCTACTTTCAGCTCTCCCCTCTTCTTCTTTAACTGTACCAAACAAGGGACAAACTATCTGCAACAAGTAATCTACTCCATCAAAGACTCTTAAACTCTCAATTGCTCAAGCTCTTCTCTCCTCACTTCTTCTATTGGAGGTTTACACCAAAGTCTTAACCTCCTCACTCTCAAGGGCATGCCATCCAAGTTCTCTTCCTTTTCCACTATCGGGCTTTCATTGCTCATTTCTGCACCCACAATAGGAACACTTCTCCTTGATCTTCTACCCTTTTGAAACTCCAACTTTGGCTTGACTTTCAGAGTCTCTTCTATCTCCTTGCTTGGCAATTCTGGACATGGAATTCCTCCTCCTCCCATGCAATCAATTGCCATATAGAACTCTTGTTCTTTGGTGTCAGCATCATCTTTGCCCCTTTGCAGAACTTCTGTTTCACCTTCACTTCCACTGCTTAACCTTTTTCTCCCTAGCGTAAGCTCTTGTTCTTCTTCTCCCAAGTCTTCTAACTTGTACTTGGCTCACTTTCCAACTTTTCTACCCCCGACAACTCATTGATTATTATGATGTCTTGCTTTGAGTTCACCTTCCTTGTCTTTTTTGGCTGGACCAGCAACATGCTCTCCTCATGACAACCTCTCTTCCTCATCTTTGGGATATTCACGACTATCCTCATATGTTGCCCAATTCTTGCATAGTGCTCATCACTACTTTGGATGTGTTGGATATACTTTTGTTCCTCCTCATCCATCGCTTTTTGTAGATCCGGATGAAAGTGAGACACCATCTTCCTTTGCTTGATCTCCTTCATTAGGTTCAACCCAAAGTAGAAATGTGCAGCAAATAGCACCAAATAGTGGGAAGAATCTTGATCTCTCCAGCACCACACCATCTATCTCATTCTTTGGTGAAAACACTTTGCCCAATTCACTAGCGCTCTTGCAAACATTTGATGGAAGAATGATGTTTGGTGTTTCATCACATACGTCATGCAATCTAGCTTGAAGAGTGCCATCATCACCCCAATGATACTTTGCTTGGCCGGGTCCTATTAGGTATTGACTTTGTACCCGTTCTTTGGGCGTGCCATAGTGAAGAATTTTGAATTTCATCCGTCTCCTCTGTAGGCTCTTCCTTCCTAAGGAAAGAAGCCCCAATTTCCTCACCGGCCTCTCTTCCCAGCACCAATCTCCAATCTGACTCTGTCCATCAAGCCAAATTTCCTTGCTTCTCTTCATTCTTGAGTCCCTCCTCACAATCACTCACAGCTACCTCTACCGTGAACCTTGAAAAACTCAAGTTCTAGTTCTAGGCCAGAAAGGTGATCCAAAGCCTATTCAGAATTTTTAATGCTAGTTATCATATCCAAGCATCAAAGCACCTTTCTTAAGCATTGTGCAATCTCTAACATGTAAGTAGCTGAAAGATAATTCTAACGTCTCTAGGTCTCAAGATCCTAACTCCTTCAGAATTGTTAAACATCAAACTATCAATTGGCTTTGCTATAGGTACTCCTTTGGATTGACTACTCAGCAGCTTAGGATACTTATGTGACATTTCAAAATCCACTCAATGAAGTTTCAATTTTATAGTGCTTGTTGATTGGTCATTCTTCCATCACTCTTCACTAAAGCTCACACCTTCTGCATGAATTAATCTTGGCACTGTCAACGTTAGTTGTTTGTGCCTTAGCCGTTTTCTTACCTGTCTTTTCTTGATTGAAAAATCCAAAGGAAAGTTGTTACATTGTCTTTGCATCGGGTTAATTACCCCAAGGCAAAGTTTCCTTACTTTGGGTTTCTTTATGCCAAGTCTGATCCAAGTACTTCTATTTAGACACAAAGTCACTTTACTTTGGGTTGTAATCCAAAGACACAATTCTTCTTCTCTTTATGCCATTTGGGTTTAATATAACATTTTTTGTACACTTCTTCTTCAAAATAGAATAAAAATCTAAAATATGGGTACCACAACTACATGCATCAATCTTGAAATGGTATGACCCAAAATGTCCAATCAAGATGGCTACAAATGCATCAAGTGTAGCAATAGCAGCAGTCCTACAAGAAGAATGGTAGGATGGATGGCATCAATTGCATATTTCTCTCATAAGTTGTTACCAGTAGAATGAAACTATCACACCACCAAACAAGAAGAGTTGGCCATTGTCCTTGCAACCAAGCATTGGAAGCACCATTTGGGTGAGAAAGCATTTGTGGTAGAGACAGACCATAAACCCCTAGTCTACCACAAGATACAGAAAGATCTTTCTTGTTGACATATTCAGTGGATAGAGTGGAGACAACAAATTCAGCATGACAATCAAATATATGGAAGGCATGAAGCAACTTGCAAATGCATTCATCCGAATGCCGATGGTAAACAATTTGGTGGTGGAAGTCAAGATGAACTCTGAATTTTGGCCCAAGATTCTTGTTGCTACAAAAACCAATCCACAAATTGTAGATGATCAACCATCCAAAGGCATCACTAGCACCCAAGGACTCACCTTCCATGATAGCAGGTTATGGATCCCAGATGACACGGATCTAAGAACCACCATCCTAGCAAAATGTCATGATGATTTTACCATTGCAGGTCACATTGGAGTGGACAAGACCTTAATTGCGGTCAAATGCCATTACTATTGGCCCAAGATGAGCAATGATGGGATGGAATATGTTCAAAGTTTATACTTTGTCAACAAAATAAGACTTCTAATTAAGCTCCTCCTACATGACTTCTCCACCCTCTCCACACTCCTACACAACATTGGGAATAGGTAAGCATAGATTTGGTTTGTGAATCGCGCAACACCACCTTTGGGTTTGACTCCATTGTAGTCTTTTTTGATTGACTCAACAAAATGATTCATGTGCGTCCTACCACCAAGGATGTGACTGCCCCACAACTAGCAAAATTGTACTTAGATGCAATCTCTTCCCATCATGGCTTGTCTTGAGTGCTCATCACAAATAGAGGCACTCAATTCACTAGTTTGTTTTGTAGAACACTCTTTGGGTTCTTCAAAACCAAATTGGCCATGTCCACAACTTACCATCTATAGACCAATGGAAAAAAAAGAGGGCAAATTGCACTATTGAGGACATTTTCAGGGTTTTACTTTGTATGAGCAAGAGAGTTGAGAGGACACCTTACTCCCATTGGTGGAATTTGCTAACAAAAATTTAGCAAATGCATCTACACAAGTCACACCATTCTTCCTCATGTATGGAGAGCATCTTTTCACACCTTCAAGCTTGATGGAGATCTGTCTGGTGGCTACCAAGGTTGACATTGTCAACACTTTTGTTTCTAAAATCTAACAGGGTGTGGAGAATGCCAAGCAGGTTGCAAATTGCTCAAAATCAGCAGATGTAGTATGTAGATGCACACTACCAACACATGGAGTTCAATGTGGGAGATCAAGTTTAGCTATCAACCACCAATCTCAAGTTAGTTGGTCCTCATAAGCTCAGACCTCAATTCATCACACCTTTTCTCCATCCTTTGTTGCATTGGCACCATAGCTTATCACTTCAAGCTACCACCACCTATATAGATCCACCCGGTGTTTCATGTCTTCTTATTATGCCAATATGCTCCTCGGCCATCCCGCTTCTCTTCTATCCAAGAAAGTTGACCTTATCCAGTAGTTGTTGATGAGGCAAAGGAGTATGAGGTCAAACGCATTCTCCAAATACACATCCGTGGTACTCGTCATCCATGTGTGGAATATCTGGTACATTGGAAAGAATACCCACTATATGAGGCAACATGAGAGCCAACAGCCAACTTGACCAATGCACTAGTGTTAGTTTAATCTTTTGAGCAACAACTTTACAATGAGGATGTTGCATCTTAAAAGGGAGTAGGTCTGTAATACAAGTAGCTAGACATATTATCTGGAGGTGAAGATTGGCTTGGTAACATCTAAAAGGATCATGTGCACAATGGGCTAGGAAGTATCACTCAAAGAGTAATTCTACTAATAGGGCAAAAGTCAAAAATAGCTTGAAAACTTTAAAGCCAATTTTGGAGGCCTAAAAGGATGAATTAGGCCTCAAAAATAGAAATATTCCCCCTCTCAAGTAGCCCCCATAGGGGGGGAAAAGGCTTGATTTCTCCTCCTTATGATTCATCTCATTGAGAGCTTTCCAACGGTACCTCACCATGCAATTCTGAACTCCCTATAGGAAGATTCCCTAAAGATCCCATTTGACCAACAAGATAGGACAAGGATTGACATGTCACCCATCCAAAAAACTAATCCAAGGATGGAGCTCATTGACAGGTCACCAATCCATGTATCTAATCCAAGGGTGGAGCTACCTTTGAGGGGATCCTCTTTGCTATATAATAAAGAGAAGGTGCTCTTTTAGCGCATTGGAGTATTGAGTGTAAAACTTTTGTTTTCTCTCTTGGAGAGTTCTCTTGTCATTGGAGTATTACAATTTAGCATACACTTATGAGCTCTAGTGGTTCTCCTCCTATAAGATAGGTTCTTATACCATGGTTGCCCTTTTGTTTTGGTACCTATCATAATAGTGGGTTCAAGCAATTATGATTTCTAGTCAAATCTTTGTTTGATTCATGACTTATTACCAAGCCCTATATGGGAAGCACTCCCTATATTTATTGAATTTGTATCACTAGCCTCCAAGACAACTACGTAAGTGTATGCAACTCACATCCTTGCTAGTATCATCATTGATGAGCATTTACTTGATGGAATTAGGATTTTCTCTTGTGAAGAAAAAGGCTCCAAAACTTGGCTCCATGCTTCCTCATTGATTGAGTACTTTCACTTCATATTAGAGTAGTTTACTATGGCACTCTACCTACATTTGAATTTACCACATCTTGCACTTCTAGGACTACGAGACCAATCATGGTACATAGTATACGCATTTTACAATGTGGCATAGGTAGAGAGTATACCAGAGTTTATGATACCATTTGAGAAATAGTGGCACAAATCTTACAATCTACATGGTCCCAAGTATAGAATGAGCAATCTTGTTGGATCTATCAAGACCATCTCCTCAACATGTGAAAGTAGATATAGTCTCATTCATGGATGGATGATATACTTGTGTGATGTGGTAGTTGCAAACCCTTATGAGCAGAGTCATTAGCACAAGCTTGTGTTCAAGCAAGAATAACAACAATCATTGCTACTAGGAGGAAGGTGGACCATTATGTACAATGACTCTCCGCTTATACCTTCGGACTTTTGGTTGTAGAGATTTTTGGGCATCTTCATCACCAGTTCTAAGGTCTTCCTCAGGAGGTCAACAAGTTCTTCCAAAAGCGAATAACTTTTGCTATTTCTCTAGCAATGCTCATGTTTTAGACAACAGAGTCTCTAGCATTGGAGCTTCATAATGACATCTAGAACCTTTCCTCTCTATTTTCAGGGATACCATCGGACACCTACATCACAATGTTCAAAAGCAGATTATATTGTTTCCTTTCCCTTAGTGGGAGACCGTAGTTCTACATCATCCCCTTTTACACTTCTTAGCATTTTGTATTCCTTTTTCTTCGAATACTACTTGGCCTTTTCTGCTTTTACAAATTCTTTTTTTGTGGAGTGGATTAGTAAATAAAGTATAAAGTCATGTCTGAATGGTCTTCTAGCTAATACAAAATTAGGTGCTCAAACGATCCTTACGACAGAGCGTGGTTCTCTCCTCTAGATTGTGCTAGTTGATTGGTAACATTGTCTCAAGGTTTATGTCACTGAAAATACCACCAGTCTAGTGACCACCAGTCCGAGTTGATCGCATGGAGTATTAGATTCCACCAACCAAAGTCATGATGGACGTCGTAGAGGCCGCTACTATCTCCATCCCGGGAGTCTTACTGTCGAACAGTAGTAGTAGGTTTTTCGCCGAATTTTACTTCAAAGACTTCAGGATTTTAAACCCTATCACCTCGGATTCAAATACTTGTGGCATTAGCGTCCGGGTGAACGATGGGCCTCCTAAGTTGGGTTTGTCTGGGACTAAAGCTGCTTTATTATCGTGACAGATGCATTACACAAAGCAACCTTGGTCCCAAACAAACCCAATTTTGAACTAATATCACGAAATCGCACGCCTGAACAACACCGTCACAGACTATTCAGATGGTACGTTTTTATCACCCCCTTTCTTCTCGTCAAGTATTGCTAATCTCTCTTGACGAAGTAAAAAATTTATTTAGAACCTGATCTGTGCATAAAAGTGTTTAAAATCTGGTTTACCAACAGTAGAGTTCACATCGGCCAAAATAACCCATACTGAAGATAAGAGAGTGGCCTTCAATATGTTCAAAATTGACTCACTTCTCAGAACCAAAGCCTGACTGCAACTCAAAAGATGCAGAATATTTGTAGTGATAGGGTATTATGTCAACTACAGGACCAGGCCTCAAGTACTGTTGACATTGTCCTGCCCAGTTTCTTATACTTGTGTTCAACCATGAAATAAAGTTCTTTAAAGTCCTGATAACTTCTATAATCTGTTGATAAGAGTAAGAAGATCTAGAAGAAGCTCCAGAACTGTTCTGATAAGCTCCCCACTTAATTCGACTCGCAACTTTATCACTGCAAGTCAGCATTATCTGTGGCACCTGAACTGAAACCCTTGATTTACAAGAATTGCAGACAGTATCCTCCTGACAAATTTGTCCTGTATGAGTAATAAAAGATATTATCTAGATGCTACAGGAATATTCTTAATTGTGAATATGGCAGGTGATCACGAAATTTATTCTTTCACCGAACAAATTTGCAGTGTAATGTCCGTTTTCTTCAGTTTTTCAATGAATGCTAGCGGAAAGAGCCTTGAGGTCAGTGCTTGGGCTGGAGATCCATTCTTTCCTGTACCTCATAACTGGACCTCCTGTGACTCGAAACAAAGGATTACGGTCCTTTAAGTTCTCCGTACTCGATTCTCATGCGAAAGTACAGATCTTTAGGCATTTCCTTACGGTATTTTCTATGCAATTTTGAGTTGCAATAGAGTATTGATTTATATCAAGTTGCACATTTCTGATATGTTCAGTTTTTATCTGTTTGTCCATTCTTAGTAACTTGGTCTTGTTTACTTTGTTACAGGAACCATGCAAGTCAGCAGATTTTGGGTTCCATACCTAGGGAGAAAGGAGATCTTTCTAAATTGCAGGATATGTGGGTTCCCAGTTCATCCTTACTCTTATTCATTTCTTGAATCTAATCACCCATTGCAGTATACTTTTAGCTCAGCACACCGGATGAATGGATGTCTAGAGAATATAGAAAACTGCTAGTACATCTTCTGAGCAAAGTAATTAGTATTCGATGTCTTGAACGGAGACATTTGGAACACAACAACATTGCTGAGACGATTCCTACTTCGTTGAAGTATCTCCCAAACCTTCGAATCTTGTAACCTCAGCTACGACCATTAGACGGTCACCATCAAAGTTCTGCTTGGACATTCTTCTTTGAGGAGGAGATCTAATTCATTGTCTGTGAATTGATCATAGTGGGAAGAATGACAGTGCTCCCTTGTAGTCTTCAGATTAGATCTGAATTATTGAGCCGGTTGCCCGGTCTTGATTTGGAGGCTGGACAACAACAGTTTGGGCGGAGACGTTCTGTCTGCTTTATGTGAGAAAATGTGATGTAAACAGGGGATCGATAGAACAACAGGTAATCCCAGATCTGGTATTTATATAGGTACATGGGCAAGCTCGAGAGGAACAAGAGCTGTGCCTGGGTAACTAACTTAACTTCCGTCTGCTTTATGTGAGAAAATGTGATGTAAACAGGGGATCGAAAGAACAACAGATAATCCCAGAACTGGGATTATATAGGTACATGGGCAAGCTCGAGAGGAACAAAAGTTGTGCCTGGGTAACTAACGTAACTGACTTTAAAGTAACTTATGCACGTTAGTTACCTAAGTAGTCTAACATCTGAACAGTAATATGTGAACAGTAATAGTGAACAGTAATCCAACGTATGAACACAAAGCACAAAATGTTTCATTATATCTAACACTCTCCCTTAAGGGACATTTTGTAATTGTCAATTATCTATAACTCCTAGTGAATGACAAAACCTTGTATGCAGTCTCTAGTCAATCCCTTAGTAAAAATATATGCAGTATTATCTCTGGTGTCCGCCCGTAAAATAGAGATCTTTTTGTCTTCCACCTTTTCTCTAACAAAGTGGGATCTGATGTCTATGTGCTTTGTTCTCTCATGCGGCTTTGTTGGAGTAACAAGATCAATTTCGCTGTACCTGTCACAGTAC
This sequence comes from Lunularia cruciata, assembly GCA_948567375.1. Lineage (NCBI taxonomy): Eukaryota > Viridiplantae > Streptophyta > Marchantiopsida > Lunulariales > Lunulariaceae > Lunularia > Lunularia cruciata. Next base: position 1,321,419 of record OX419760.1, on the reverse strand, counting down.
AGCTTCATTGTTTCTCCAGGAAAACCCAGGTCACTTAACAAGCGCTTAAGCCATACTGCTTGAGCAGATGCCTTTGACAAGCCCATGCATTAAGCTTCAGTGCTGGATAAAGAAACAGAAGCTTGCCTTTTGCTTGACCAACAGACAGCTGCATTACAGAAGATAAAGCAGTATCCTCTTGTAAATCTTCTTGTGTCTTGATCTCCTCCCCAATCTGAGTCGGAATACCCATGAATGGGAGTACTAGATACACTGTAAGTTAGGCCCTGTGACAGTGTACCTTGGATATACCGGAAAATCCTTTTGACAGCCTTTCAATGGTTCAGGCCAGGATTTGCCATATACTTGGCAACTGAACTGACAGCATAAGCCAGATCAGGCATGGTGCTGACCATGGCCCACATCAAACTCCCCACTGCAGATTGGTAAGGTACTGTCTTCATATACTCTCTCTCTCTCTCTTGATCAGTTTTTGGACAATCCTGAAGACTTAATCTCACTCTTGACTCTACAGGATTGTAAACAAGTTTACAGTCTTGCATATGAAAATGAGTAAGAATTTCTCTTAAATACCTCTCTTGAGATAGACTGATCTTTCTTTGTTTTCTGTCTCTTGTGACTTGCAACTGAAGACAATGATTAATCTCTCCTAGATCAGTCATCTCAAAACCTTGTTTAAGAGACTCTTTGACAGAGAGAAGAGAAAGATTATTGCTGGCAAGGATGCAGTCATTTACATAGAGAGGTAAGATGACAAAATGAAAACCAGAATGGAAAGTATAGAGATTAGAATCAGCTCCAGTGCGCTCAAATCCCAAACCTAGTAAGGATTGATCAAACTTGTGATACCACCGTCAGACAGTTTGAGACCATACAAAGCCTTGTAGAGCTGTAAAACCAATTGCCCTTGTTTATTGGCTTGTTGCTGCTTGTGCTGGTCAGGATTCAGCAAGCTAGGAGGAATGTGCATGTATATTTTCTCAGTCAATGTGCCATTGAGAAAAGCTATTTTGACATCAAGAGCATGCACTTCCAAATCATTCTGAGCTGAGTAAGCAAGCAGCACGCTAATCATTGTCAATTTGACAACATGAGAATAGGTCTTTGTGTAGTCAATACATGGAACTTGAGAGAAACCCACAAGCAACAAGTCTAGCATTGTACCTTTGAATCAAGCCTTGTGCATTGTATTTCTTCTTAAAAATCCACTTTCATGTGACTACCTTGCGACCTGTTGGTAACTCGGTGATGACCCATGTTTGATTGTTCTCCATGGACTGAAGTTCATCTTGAATAGCCTCAAACCATTTATTGGGATCAAGTCTAGTGATAGCAGCTTCATATGTGTCAAGATCAGGGTCAGAGATGCAGAAAGATGCACGCTTAGTGCATTAGCAGACTCCAATAGTGCATCATACGTTTGAACTTGAGTGCAGTAGCACCCTAGTGCCTTGACGTATAGAAGGTGCTTGACAGCATCTGGAGAAGGTTGAGGTTTTGGCCTCCTTGTGTAAACAATGGTAGAGGATCTTGAGGACCTCTGTGGAGTACCAGAACTAGAGGTAATGATTGTAGTGACGAAGGTAATGGAGACGGAATTGTTGGAGCAGTTAGGTTGTGGATAGGAGGTGACTGAGACAAAGTAGGAGTTGGTGGAGATAGATTGTTAGACTGTGGGTAGACTGAGAAAATTGTCGGATCACAGATGAAATCTAGTTGACCATCCTGAGTGTTAGAAAACTGTTTATGTTCATGAGCATAAGTATGTTCTTGAAATAGAACATCTCTTGACAAAAAAATGGAGTTATTGGATATCTTCTGTAGTTTGTAAGCTTTACTATCCTGACTATAGCCAAGGATAATACACTTGGAAGACTTAGAATTGAGTTTAGATCTGGAAGAAGATGGAACATGTGCATTAGCAATGCACCCAAAAATGCAAAGGAGGGATAGATTAGGTTTATAACCAAACCAGAGTTGGAAGGGTGTGACTTTGCAAGACATGGCTTTGGTAGGACTTTGATTTTGCAGAAAGTTGGTGTTTTGTAGTGCCTGTCCCTCGTAAGGCTTGGGGATTCCATACTCAAATAACATAGTGTGGACTGCTTCCACCAATGTTCTGTTCTTTCTCTCAGCAACACCATTTTGCCGAGGAGTATGTGGAATGTTGAACTGGAACATGATTCCTTTGCCTTTGCAAAAAAGGTGAAAATCTACAGAGTTGTATTCACCACCATTGTTTGAGCGCAGCACCCAAACCTTTGGATTGAGTTGAGTCTATAGAAAGGTCACATATTCTTGAAAATAAGTAAAAACTTCATGTTTGAACTTGAGTAGATACAAGAATGTGTACCTTGTGTAATCATCAATAAATGTCACAAAGTATTTGTAACCAATGTAGGTAGCAGAAGAGATAGGTCCACAAACATCAAAATGAATGAGAGCCAATGGAACAGTGGCTCTGGTAGCTCCTTTGTGAGTTAAGGGAATTTGAGTTTGCTTGCCATGGAGACAAGGTGAGCAAACAGGAAACAAAGTAGGATGGATCCGATCTATCACAGCAACCAGATCTTGGCTTGTAAAAGTTGAAGTTGTTTCTTGCTGATGTACTCAAGTTGTTGATGTCATAGGGAAGTTATAGTAGATGTATGCTTGGTTGGAATAGAGATTGCAGCAGCTTGAGATGACTAAGACTAAGTTGATGTAGAGACTCCAGCATCTTGAGGTTGCTGAATCGACTCTCCTAGAAGCCAAAAGTTGTCCAATCTAGGATAGGATGCAATCAGATTTGGCAAATCATCATGAAGGAAAATGCTAGTTTCCTTTAACTGAAACGATCTATGTGACTTGCTCAACTGAAGTGTTGAATAGAGATTCTTGTTCAGCAAAGGAACATATAAAACATCTTCTAGCATGTATGAGTTCCTTGAACAAGCAAGCTTGACAAAAAATTTCCCATGGTGGTCTAGAATAGCAATATTGGAACCATCAGCCAAGTAAACTTATTTAGGTGGTGAGTATGCTTCATAGACCAAGAAACAGGTCCATGGGTAGGTCATGTGCTAAGAAGCAGTAGTGTCAATGTACCATTGCTTGTCTTGAGTGACTGCAGGAACAACATCAACATTATACAAAGGAAGGGGAGTTGTAGAAGCATTGGAGTGATGGTGTTCCTTGCCTCCTTTCTCCTTTGCATCAGCAATGCGCTTGCAATAGTCTTTGATGTGACATCCCTTCTTTGAGCAGTAGTGATAGATGATAGAAGGTCTGAAGGAATTTCTTCCAGAAGATGTAGAGAAATATTTTTGATTTTGACTGGAAGATCTCTTATAAGAGTTTTGATTAGGAGAAGGATTTTGATCACAAGATCTGTTGAAAGAGTTCTGACTAGGGGAAGGATTGTGACCATAAGATTTGTTAAAAGGATTCTGACCAGAAAACACATGAGATTCATTTTTCCAGCTCCATTGCCTTTACCTTTGTTTTGGTAAGAAGATGTAGAGCCTTGTGTGATTGCTAAAGCAGTTGTTTGCTCTACAAAATCTTCATGCTTCATATCGATCTCTCCTTGAAGAAGAAGAGTAATGACATCAGAGAGATGTAGTGTATTTTTTGTTTGCAATGATTATAGAAAATACTTGAAACTAGGAGGTATGGATCTCATCAAATGAAGTTTAGTGTATTGGTCATTGATTGGGTTGTTCATCGTAGCTAACTAGTTGAGGACTCCACAAAAATTAGTAATATATTTTGTTACATTGGTGTCTTCATGCATCTTCAAATTCATCAAAGTCTCAAATAGGTACATGATTGTAACATCATCAGTACCTTCATACATGGTAGTTAAATCCATGTTTTGTCTGCAAACATATGCCTATTGATGGTAGGAATAAATTCAAGAGTTAATGTTGAAGTTATTGCTTCAAGAGCAACAAGATTCTTATGCTCCCACTCAAGTAGAGTAGCCATTGAGGTGGGCTTGACTTGAGTACCATGAACAATTGAAAAGATTGACTATGTCACTACTCTAACTTTGGATTAATGCTCTCTATATGTTACTATATTGATAGTGACATCAGAAAATTGGTGTATCACTAGTCAACTCAACCCAAATATCATGTCCTTTCAATGCACCCAAATCTTTCATACAGAAGGCAAAACAACTCATGTAGCTCCTCAAGACTTCCAAACTCTTTGTCTTTCCTCTCCTATAAGCTTGGGTTCAAGATTTGGCTCCCAAGTATCCTCTATAATTGTCATAGGAATGGAATGTATATTGACTAGCTGCTACACTGGGCCCTTGGGAGCATTAATGTCATGCCTCCAAGCACTAAAGGTCCCAATTTTAGTGTGAAAAATTCCTTCTACTCTGGCTGCAAGTTCCATATGTCCTCTAGTTGCATCCCAAGTATACCAAGGGTGTAATCTAAGTAGACCATGCTCACCTAGATGGACTCCAAGTAGACCATTCTCTCTAGTAGCCACTGGCTATGTCCCAAGAATACCATGTCCACTCGGTCCATTACCCCCAGCATGTGCCTAAATTGTCATGATAGGCATAGAGCTCACAAGTGTCCAAGTGGTGATACCTCTCAAGGGCATCTTATGTTGCTCTACCATGCCAAGGCTCACAATCCAGGTCAAAAAATTTAGGTCCATAGCTTGACCTAACACCTTATGTTTGGATGCCTCTAACAATGCTGGAACAACAATAATATTGGTGTGAAAACCCATTGCCCGCTCTCTCTTATTGGCGTTGGGCTCCATCAACTGTTGTAACTATGAGTCTCAAACCAATCCAAGACCTCCCTCTCAAAAAGCATGGGAGCCTTAGAAACTCATAAGTGTGGGAAAAGTGGCCCTGGCTATCCAACTAAGTTCACCATTACCATAGGTGACCTATCAACCACTACCACCATTTGAACTTAACACCCAACATCCAAGATGTCATCAACAATGATGTGGTCTAGTTGTTGAATCCCATCAATAGCATGTTGTAAAACCTCTCTAGGTAAGAGATTTGTCCACCAAAGACAAGATGATGTGACAACCCGGCAAATATCACTTTTGCAGTAATCGGGTAAGTAAGGTTTGTTCCCGCACAGATACAATTCAAAATTGGTCAAATGCAAAGTCAAATAGTAACATGTAGTTCTTCTTGATTTCTTCTTTAATCTCTTGGGTAGAAACTACACCCAGAAGAGAGTAACAAGCTCACAATCTTAACAACTTGTCACAAATACACACACACATAATCACAACATAACAAATTTTGTTCAAACAACTCTTGATTATGATGATTCAAATTCTTTCAAAGACGGCACTTCACTGCAAATAACAATTTTGCCTTAGAATTGTGTTCCACCCCTCCACTGAAGGCAACTTCCTTGATCAAAATTGCTTCACATCAACTTTGTGTTGCACTCACAAATGTAGAATACTACCAACACTACAATTCCTCTCAGATCTGTCAAGGCATTGCTCTGATGCACTTCACTCAGGATCAAACACACAGAATGAAGATCAAGGCTGCAGAATCCAACATCCACAGACATACTGACTTGCTCTTTAGAATTCTCCACACACTCACAACCACAAACACGGAATTCACAATTGGAATTAAGCTCAAGCGACAAGCACTAAGAACAGCACTTTTCTTTATCTATCTTCATAAATATGAATACTAAATAATATTGTACTGCAAATGTTCCCTTTAAATACTGAAGCAAATGGTAGTTTGTCCTACCTATGCACCGCTTCCTAACATCTCTTCCTACCTACAGATCCCAATTGACAATCTATCTCTTCATATCTGCCTCTTTCTATCTCAAAATTGACACTTATCCCCATCCGATGTCTACCTCATCATCGGATTCCGAACCCGATGATCTTCCTACTATTTCTCCTTCTTTGGGTATAGCTCATTCTACCAATTCCTCACTAATTCTACCACTTCTACACTAGGAACTACAATTGAGCTCAAGGTTACTCCATCTACTTCTTTATCTCCTGACCCACTCTTCTCTAATGTGTCAAATACCAAGTCCGATGACACTTGAATTCCTACTTCTGCAACATCGGGTTTCTTCTCCGTTGTCACACTATTCCAAATCTTCTCTAACTCCAAATTGACTAAATCTAATCTTAAACTAACATTGTTTTCTACTTCTAACATCTTCCAATCTACACGCTCTCTCAATCAAATCAACAACATGTTCATGTCCACATCCTTGGCTTTTCTCTTCCAAGTTTCCTGCACAAGCAACTTCAACTTATATAGACGGGCTTCTTCCAATCTCCCTTCAGCCTCCGTGCTTAAGATTGCTCTCAACTTCCCCGCAACTTCTCCCACTGATTCCGATGCATATCCTCAAGAGTGCTCTACCTTCAATTTGTCACAATACATCTTTAGCTCATCTTTGTACTCCACAACAAACATTTTCTTCTCTTTTGCATACTACATGCTCTGCAATTCTGTGCTTTTGACGAGCTCTTGTAATCATTCCTCTTCTTCCTGCCTAGTTGCTAACTCCCTCTGCCATGCTTGATCCTTCCCCGCTGCACTCTTCTTCAAGCTATCCAACTTCTGCTCCATTACAATGGTCATCGCCTTCAAATGAACATTTTCAATGTGCACATCACTCACTTCTTCCTTCATCTTGCTCAGCCACATTGCTTGTTCCTTTAATTCTCCGGCTTGCCTTTGCAGTTCTTTTTTCTTTAACCTCGCAGCTTTCTTGTAACATTGTGAAAGTCTTCTTCTTCAAGACTTCCCCTCTCCGAAGTTCTTCCATTTCTTCACTTCTTTGGACTTGTTGCTCTTGCAACCCCTTCACTTTACTCAGCAAATGCATCACCACCTGTAACTTGTTCATCCCCTTCCTATGATCTTGGGGAATTACTTTCCAAGTGCTCCTTCAATAGCTCCAGCAATGGTGTGACCACTTTTGTCAAATACGATATCCCACCAGAGTTTACTTCATCTTTATTGTCGTCTTCGTCTTGAGTCTTCACCTCTTTCATCGGCTCCTTCATCCGAAGCTGCGATCTTTGTATCTTCAGAGACATCATTTCTGTACTTTCTTTGTCTTTACCTATTGAACTTGGCCCCGTAGGATACTCTTGCTTCTCTCTCCAATACTTACCTCCAATCCAACTCAATCCATTGAGCTAGATTTCCTCTCTTCCCTCCCACCTCGGGACCTTCCTCACAATTACTGGCAGCTATTTCTGCCATCACTCCCAAGAAGTTGAAATTCTAGTTCCATGCTAAGAAGGTAATACAAAGTCTAGTCAAGACTTCAATTCTAGCTACTACATCTAATCTTCAAATTGTGAAACTTTGCACCGCTAGCGCATTTGCCACCTTCTTTGCCATAATCTGCTCTCTTGTTATACAATGCTGAAAAATGATGCCCTCTCCTGGACAAGACACTCTAATTCCCTTGGGATTGCAGAAAATTTCACTCTTGATGGGCTTCCGGACACGCATTACTGCAAGACAACTACTTAAAGGGATTGGAAATTTACTTGGCATATTCAACTTGTCCCTACGCAGTTGCAATCTTATATTACCCCAAATTGCAGTCATTCTTCAATCATTTTCAAATTTGACCTTCTCTCTTTTGCGTGTTGATCCCAATCACTGTCAAGACATGTTTCTTCTGCCTTCGCCGTTTCTTGAAGTGTACTTTCTTGCCATGTACCAAGGCTATTAAATAGTCTTCATATTGTCTACGCCTTCCAACCCAAAGATGGTGCTCTTTGGACTTTTTCCGTTGTGCTCTTCTTTCGAGTACCTCCATCATTGGATCTAATGTCATCTTCTTCGGATGTCCTCCAAAGTTACTTCTGTCCATTCTTTGTCCGCAATTTGACTTCCAATGCTTACTTCTTCTCTTAAACACTAATAAATACAAAAAAACAAAAAATGTGGGTACCATAGATGATGAGCCAGTGATCACACTTTGGCTGCATCTAATAACATAATAGGTCCCATCCAAGAATGAACTTGATGCATATTTGCCACCAACCGGGTACAAGAATCACCCATCAAAGGGACGTTCTCCAAAATGTAAGTTGGAGAATTGGACTAATGAACCTAAAGATGGCTTGGTATCCATAACATCTCCCAAAACACACCAAAACAAAGATCTTGAAGACCCAAACCATGGCCAGCACGTGTATGTCCTTGACATGGCCATCCAAGAATCACCAAATGAACAAAACCATGTCTCTCCAAAACTTGTGCCCCCAACAAGAAAATATTTGCTAGAAGTGTCTTCTAGTAGCCCCTAACTACTAACATCGGTAATAACTCAGGATACCAATAGACCAAGTATGCCATATGATGTAGAGAGACTTGCTTAACAATCTCATCTCTCTCCACATAGAAGTACCTACAAGTAACTCATATACTTGCTTGTAGGACCTATGAGCCGGCCTGTCTCTCACTCAGGATGAACCTCTGATGGCTATTATGGTAGCGCACCATGGACTAAGAAGGCAAGGAACTCCAACTCCATCATACTCCTCCAAGGCTAACACTCCAAGACTCAAGACATTGCTCACTAGAGAACTCAATGAGAGAGAGATAGTTGCAAATGGAAAGATGATGAGTACCTCCTCACCCCTTGTTTATATACTTGTGAAATAGTTACGTACCAAAGTTACTAATTACCGTAGTAACTCAAGTTACTAGACTAAAAGTCAAGTAAAGTCAAAAAGTAGAAAGGAATATCCATTCACATGGGTATATTCCCCTAAGCATGTGGTCTTATCTTGACCCAACCATTAAGTCAAGGATTCCTTCACATGGGCTATCCTTGGACTAAAGAAGAATCCAAAACAAAAAGGCTTGCGGGCCCAAGAATTCTCAACTCTTTCCTCAAAGCCAAATACCTAGGAATAATACCAAGTCAACACACTAAAATCCAAAATAGTGGTGCTCATCTTTTCTACTTCCTCTAAAGTAAGGTCCCCTCTATCTTAGCTATGACTAACTTTATCTAACCATGACTAATATAGAACCATCCTTTATCTCTATATAAATAATATCTCTTAAGTACTTGTAATACCAAGTTAAATATCACAATACCACACACATGCACATATGGGTGTTACAGACGTAGCTAGTCTAGTGCTAATCCCACCCAAACAACTCCAATGGACATACTTCCTCTATTGGAAATTGCCAAGAAATGAGTGTGTGCTATCCAAAGGTGTCAAGATAATTGACTTTGGAGCCTCATCCTCACATTGGTCTCCTAGTGGTACAAAGGCTCCACTCCAAGCATATTGGACCAACTGATTTGTATGTTTGTTGCAATGCCTCCTCTTAAGTCCACAAAGGAACATCTAAGGTGGATAGAACAATCCCTCTTGTACTCCAAATCCAAGTGATCTCCTCTAGTACTAGAGTATCCTTTGCATGAGCTTTCTCCTCCAATAAGTCACCAAGCCAAGTAACAAAACCACTAAAAGCTAAAATTGAAGTCACTATGGTTTTGGACTGTAGTGAGCCAAGACTAACATTATTGAAGTGTATTGGTATGCAGTATACTTGTCCCTCACCACATTTCCAAACTGGTCTATAGGAGGCTATCTCCTCCCAATAGTTAATATTGAAACCCATGGAATACAACATTGCTCTCCCAACTAACACATCATATGACTCAACAATGGTCACAATGGTCTGAGCTCTCATTACAAAGCTATCAATTGGATGATTGGGCTGAATCTTAACGACAAGCTCTCCATATGTGATGTATTGTGTAGAACTACCCCTTAGAGATGTTTGGATCTAAAATGTACACCTCTTCACATTGGTCTTCCATAACTCTAGACCAACAATTGTAACCTTCCTCAACATAAAAGGTTGTGCACTAGAGTCTAGTAAGACCCTTGATGGTGTATAGATATCCCTTGAAGGTCACACCAAACAAAAATCCTCCTTTGGTTATCCAATAGGACAACTCTAGGAGTAAACCGTGCTTGCTCAAAGGCCAGTCTAGTTGGTAACTTCTCTAATCTGGCCATTGCTGCCTACCATAAACCATTGATCGTTGAGCAAATCTCATGCTCAACCAACTCAACTCCACTATCAACCTCATCTGCTCTAATAGTAGGGACCACATCATCCCTACCTCCATAAAGCATGGCAGCCAACCAAAACACTAGGGCTGGGTCAACTCCCAATGTGCACATGTCATTAGCTGAGAATAATAGAAAGTGCATACTCAATTGAGCCACACCCAACATTGTGCTAGACTTAGTCTATGTAGTAGCAAGTGGTTGACTAGAAGGAAGTCCAACAAACATCTCATCATCACCTACAACACCTACACTAGGATGTTATAATATCAATAGTTAGACATATGATCTACAAGTAAAATTTGGTTTGGTAACATTTGGAAGGATGTTATACATGATGGACTAAATAGATCAGATAGAGGTATCACCAAAAGAGTACTTTTACTAATAAGATAAAAACCAAAATATGTTTGGAAACCTTAAAACCAATAGCTAGACATATGATCTAGAGGTGAAATTTTTAGTAACATTTGGAAGGTTGTTACACATGATGGACTAAGTAGATCAAATAGAGGTATCACCAAAAGAGTACTTCTACTAATAGGGCAGAAACCAAAATATGCTTGAAAACTTGAGGTAATGATGGAGGCCTAAACGGATGAATTAGACCTCAAAAAATTTTAGATTCCTCCCAACCCCCTGCACAGGCTATCTCAATGAGAGCTTTCCAGTGATACCTCACCCATGTGATTCTGAGATTCCTATAAGAAGATTTCCTCTAGTCAAAACCTGTTTGACCAGCCAAATAGGATAAGGACCAACATGTCACTCATCCAAGCAACTAATCTAAGGGTGGAACTTGCTAAAAGGTCACCCATCCATGTCGCTAATCCAAGAGTGGAGCTTCCTTGGAGTGGATCCTCTTTGACTATATAATAAAGAGAAGGTTCCTTTGAGTCATCAGAGTTTTGAGTGTGAAACTTGTGTTTTCTCTTCTGTGTCTCTCTCATATCCTCTAAACATTACAAACGTCTAAGAGCCATGGATCTCATATGTAGTGCCTCAAAGAGTGTAAAAGACTACGGAAGTCTGACCTGTTTGCCAACCTCTCCTGTCTGGGGGTCCAACTCCAATGCTCCTCTAAGCCTTGAGCATGTACTACGCTCCTAGTCACTATGGCAAATGCATCCACATGTGTTGCTCCGCACATGAAGTCTAAGATGTCTCTATCACCTACATATGAGGTTGAAGCCTCAGCACCCAAATCTGATCTCCTCTAAGCTATGGTCATGCTAGCCAATCTTTACTCCAACTGCTCTATCCAAGTAGCCATGGTTGTATTAGAAGTAAGGGCAGGTACTACATCCTACTGGATGTGGATCCTCTATCACCACCTTTACCACCTTGTCCTCCATGACTTGGAGCTCCTCTACCACCTTCCATAGTAGCCCTACCACTCCGTAACTCCGGGTGTTTGTCAAAGCATTTGTCACTAATATGACCAAATTTGTGGCAATGCTCAAATTGTCTTTGTGTTGGTTATGATGCACCAAAGGTATCAGTCTGCTACCTTGTGTGCACTTTCTCTTATGTTGAGTTCCACCACAAATCTAACAAAAAACACTACCACTTGTTGGTTGATGCTGACTCAAAAATGAAGGGAAGGGTCTAGCTACACTAGGCCTTCCAATTGCTCCATAAGGTCTGGTCTATCTATCCTATCCTCAAAAACCAACATGGTGTGGTGCACTCTATTGTGTTCTCAAAGAAGTAACAATTGTCGTTGAGGTCTCCCTACCAAATCTAGATGTCACCACTCTCTCCTCCACCATGTTGAGCTCAATATGCTCAACCAAACCAAAGACCACTGCCACATGATATCTACCCAACAACCAATACCCAGTACCAAATCTTCCTCCATCTCTCATGAGAGCAAATGAAGTGAGGAAAAACTATCAAGTAAAGCTCATCCTTTGCCTTAGCATAAAAAGTATAGATAGCTCACATATGAGAATCATCTTCCTCTCTTCTAGCCACTTGATCTCCTAGGAGGTATGGCTAAAATTGGGTAGATATGCAAGATCATTTGATAATCAAGGTCTCCATGTTATATCCAAGTGACTAGTCATCATGTTAAGCTCTCCTTTTGGGCCTCCATACATATGTGACTTTATCTTTGTATCTCTCAACCATACTTCTACCTTAATACACCTAGATTTAGTGATCATCTCTCATCTCTTTGACATCTTTTTAAGTCTCCACATGCACAACTATATCTAAAAGGGATCTCCTAGTCCTCACCTCCTCATGTGGTCTCTCTAATATAGTAGTAACCTCTTCTAATTAGAAGTAGCCTATAATAACATAGCATCACAGACTTTACATTGCAACTCCTTGTCTAGTATCTCATATCAAAACTGGATTGATTGGGTCTCAATAACTCCCTAAGTAAAATTGATCTACCATCTCATGCAAGTGTATGCCTTGCATAGACTCTCTCTCTCTCTCTCCAGCCTTCTATTGGAACTCTTATAAGCTCCTTAGCTTGTTAGTCTGCACACCCTAGTAGTTCTACCTCAAACCCTAGAAGAACTCCACCATGGGATTAAACCCCAATACTAAACTACCTCATGTATTAGTACCTCCATTCATAATAGCACCATCTCTAAGAGATCTACCACTACTACTAGAGTTAGAACTTTTGGGTATTGTCAATCTACCCTTAGAAACCAAGCTTGAAGTAATGGAGGCATAATTCAGAGACCAATACTATCTCCAAACTCAATCTCCTCTAAGTGATCTCTCTTGAACTCATTGTAGTTGTCCATTGGTGGACAGTCCAAGTGCTAAAACAACCCATTCCATGCAATGAAGGGTGTGAGCAAAGTTGTGTTTTGCATCTACTATAGATCATACCAACTATCAAACTCTTGGATAGATTGATCCAACTCAATTGCACCCATTGTACTAGAGCAACATTTGGGACCTTTGGAGGCCCCATAAATCTCATCCATGTCCCACAATAACAGTGCAGACACACCAAGTGCACTCTCAATTGAATCAACTCTTATATCAAACTCCAACTTATAATCAATCTCCTCCTCCCTCATTGGGACCTATGATAAAGACTAATACCAAGCGCCACTCCACCACATACTGCAGCGCTATCTTCTCTAAAATCCCAAAGAACTCCATTGTGACAAAGTAACCAAGAACTGCAACCCGCAACCAAAACCACCACAAGTAACCCCACCAAGTCCCAACACCTCCAAGTGCCTACACCACCAACTGAACATCACTAACTAATAGCTCTAACTACAAAAACTACACTAGAGAAAAAAGCAACTTGTAACCTGCCATCATAACACACACTCTCATGGTCCGCAAGTCATCACTTCTTGTCTCACCGGAGGGAAACATAGGTAGTTTGACTGGTCATCACTCCAGCCTCAATACCAAGAGCACACCAAAGTACCAATGCTCTAAAGTCAAGGCACCTCACACAAACATGGTGCACAAACATGAAGTAGAGAAATGGAAGGAGTTGCTCTTTCTGTGGATAGCACGGGAGGGATTTTGATTGTGTCTACACTTCTCTTGCCATCAATATACGTTCTTGGGGTCCATGCCTCATAGTCAATCTTTACATCCCACTTTGGTATCTTGTTAATGGCAATAAGCAATGTATGTGGTGCACTTTTTCATCTGAAATCCTCTGATGGTGTCTTTATTTTCATTGACTTATGTTGTTTATTGAATTTTGGAGCATACATATAGGAAATATCCATCTCCAACCAAAATATAGTACAAAAGGAGCTTCATGATATTATCAACCACGTGTAGGTGCATCATGCAAGGGAGATTCTCACAGGTGAAACAATTTACTTCCTACTTGTCAATTACGCTTAGGAATTACTTGTTAAGAGATGCTCCATTGGACCTTCAAGACAAAGGTTTTAAAGCATTTGCTAAAATTTCATCAGCTTTTCTAGAAGCTTGCCAGCCTAGTCGCTCGGCCTCATTATTGGGAACAAACAAAAAAATTTCACTCCTAATATTCCCCACTATACCAAGCAAGGACTCATGACACTAGAAGTAGTAAATTTTGTATTGGCCCTATTTCCCATTCATGATCTCAGTTCAACCTAATCTACGTGACCTTGTCACTATATCATGGAAGAACTTTGGGGGCTTGAGGCATTCAATTTTTGGTGAGAAGTGAAGTGACCTTGAGGGCAGATATGGGAGCCACGCTAATGGAGATGATGGAGGAAGAAGACATGCCATGCTACAACCCTAACTTATGTGTGATGACATCCAATCATAACAAACTCACTCATGGTAGAGCAAGCAATCACACACAATTGATTGCAATACCCCGGTTCACTATCCCAACCTATCAACTCTATATCTCAACAATCTCTCTACAACATTAAAGCTTCACCTCCTCATGAAGCTCCCTCTTTTGTAGGACAAAGCACAAAACTCCAATCACAAGAAATCTAAACAAAAACCCTTCATCTCATAAATCAACACTAGATTGACTCTACAACCATTTGGCATTTGACATAATATGAGTTATCTACTTCCTAAGCTAATAGGATCACCAAGCATGGGATCAAACTATCTCTCTTAGCCAAAGTTATAGGTGTGTAGATAATAGTGGAACAGTCACTAGGAAAACAAGTGAGGATGGACCAATTGGTTAAGGCACCAGTCTAGGAACCAGAGATCTAGGGATCAAACACTATTGCGCATAATCTAGGTAGGATGGGAAAAATTTTTCAAACAATGACCAAAATCTACTCTAAACTAGCTAGCCTCATGCCAACAAGTTGGCTTGCTTGCCCTTCTAGCCCTATGCCTCAAAGCCTCTAAATGCCCAAATAAGTCATTTCTTCTTGCCATTTCAAACCCTCTCTAAATCTAGCAAAACTCCTCCAAATTTGGCCAACAAGCAAAACTCCTCAAAATCTGGCCAAAATCTGACGTAAATTCCAACAAAAATCTAACATAAAATCTAAAATAAATCCCTAAAGTTGGTTGACCGCCAAATCCTCTGCTAGCTCTCCACTCAAGGCAAATTGAAATGATGCATTTCTCCAAATCAAAAATTCATGGGGATGGGTTTCCAACTCCACTTTCAATTTTTTTAGCTCAACTCGCAACAAATTAGTCTTGCTTTCACCTCCTAAGCTCAAAATCACAACTATCACTTGAAAATTGCTTCTCTTGGCTCAAAA
Organism: Lunularia cruciata; assembly: GCA_948567375.1. NCBI lineage: Eukaryota > Viridiplantae > Streptophyta > Marchantiopsida > Lunulariales > Lunulariaceae > Lunularia > Lunularia cruciata. Next base: position 1,306,144 of record OX419760.1, on the reverse strand, counting down.
TTTGGCCAGTGCTTCTGCATATTGTGTGCCTCACTGCTAAATCTACATCAATCACTTTTGCACACTAGGGAAAATCAGAACTCCAATTGAGCTACCAAAAATTAGCAAGTCTTGGAGATACTACCAACACTCTTAGTTCTTGCACTCAATTTCCTCCTGACCTGACTTCTTTGATATAATCAGTTTGTTTACAAACAACTTAAATCACACTCCATTAGATCAGTACTTGAACTATCACCCCATAATCTGCCAATAATTAGGCAATGATTATAGTCAAGTCACACCCACTCTAGCTAAGAGAATCCAAGTGACACTTGCCAGTCTCTTTCCACCATAGCCATGAACTCAAAGGCTCAACATCAGAGAAGTGAGCTCTTTGGAGCTGCAGTTTGAAAGTATACCCCCTAGACTCGAACTATGGCTCAAACCCTAATGGTCTTGCTGATTGCATATCCAACGGTGCAAACTGTGCGAGTGACGGGTGGCCCCACCATGTAGTTTGTACCTTGAACATGAAATCTGATTGTCAACAAGTAGCCTATAAGTAACTACCAAAGTACTCTTGACTACCAACACTTCTACTCTAGAGTCCAAGCAATCTAGGTGCAAAGCTACAAATGGCATGACACCAATGCTAACAAAAGTGCCCAAGTTTTCTTCAACAACTCCAATAGTCATCGAAAGTTGGCGCCATAAACTATCCTAACAAAGTTGAGCAAGAACGCAATGATAGAGCAGATAGAACTTCATATGTCTCACTAATGATGTTTTCAATCATGCGGAATGATGCTCCAGACGTAACATATTGAATGGCAAGGATGAAGAGCTGAGTTTTGGATTTCATAATTGTGACAATATAGGAAGAAGGCACTTTGTCATTATCTACTGGCTCATTGGGTTTGAAAACTACCATTTCTTGCTCCTTTGCCTTCACAGCATTAGCATGGCAGTTAGCAACCATAATTGCACATTCAACCTCACTCCTAAATGTAAGCTTTTGCTCATCATCATTGTCAACATTGTTGGCCTCATCCTCTACTAAATACATCATCTCACCAACTATTACTTCAACAATTCCTTTGTTGATGATGAAGACAATCTCACAATGTCCCATAGCTTCAGAGAAAAAGTGAGTGTTGAGAGTGCTTCTAAAACAAACCTTGACCTCATCAAAGAAATGCTCCTACTCCAATTTTGATTGCAGCTTTTCATATGGTCCAAATTTGAGAATGTGATACTTCTTCTTGTGAAACTTAATGTTGTCGTACCAAAATGATGCACTCTAACATGCAAACATTCTCCTCATGACCAAACATGATGCAGAAAAGACAGTGTATCCTGTTGACTGCTGAAGTAGAAATACAGCGAGACACAACTTTCAAAGCATATTTAGCATCATTGGCCTTGATGTAGGCATAGATGAACTTGTTCTTTGACAATGAGCTTGACATAGGCAGAGTTGCTTGTTCTTCAACATTGACCTTAATGTAGGCAGAGTTAAGCTTGTTCTTGGACATTGAGCTTGGGATGAGTCAATCTAATGGGGTTTTCTCATGGTGTACAAGGGCCTTAATTTAGATGCCTCACAAGAATTACTTTAGGTCATTTAGGTACCAAGACCCTACTCGCCTTTAGAAGCAGGCCTGGTCATAGCTCTTGATCTGCTGGAGCTTGCCTATATACCTATTTAATTCCTATTTAGGGGTTATTCAAATTTAATATGACCTACAAAGAATTCTAACCAAAGACCAACCTCTAACAACACTTGACGCATTTCTTTAGGACTTTTGACTCTTGAACCGGGCAAGCAACAGCAAGATAAGAAGCAGGGACAATTGGTTTTGCAACTCTTCAAGTTCTGTATATTCTTTTCCAACAATAATTTTAAAATTTAATAATAACAAGATAATATGAGTTTTTGTTAAGTCTAAGTTCTGATTGCTCTAGAGCTGATACTAATCAGTATATTATTAGGAGAAGAGGAAGATTATCACTAATATGGATCCAATCATCTACATAGAGTGATAAGATGTAATGAGAACCAAAATTATCATTTTGGTCTAACCCTAAAAAAGTCTCAAGCAGGTTTTGAGATGGAAAGATATGAGAGAAATTAGCCATTGTCTTCAATTATAAGTTACAAGAAATAGAAACCAAGAGAAGATCAATCTTTCTCAAGAAAATTATTTGAGAGAGTTTTCTCTCTTTTGAATATGTAAGATTGTAAATCTGTTTAAAATCCTATAAAGTCAAAGACTAGACTAAGTCTTCAAGGTTTTTTTAAAAATAATATAGAAAGAATATATGAAAGAAATATCATATCAATCAGCCGTGGCGAGTTTAATGTAGGTTATGGTTAGCGCAAGGCTTGATTTGGCTTTTGCTATTAGTTCAGTTGCCAAGCATATGGGAAATCTTGGCCCTAACATCTGAAATTTGTCAAGAGAATTTTTCATTACATTCAAGGGACATTTTCCAAAGGCCTAACTGTTAGATTTATAATATTCCTTTGTATTCCACTTCGTCAGCACTACGGTAGTTGACTTAATGGACATGTGGACTATTGTAATAAACCATAACTATGTTTCAAGAGTTCTTCCATCTCATGTACGTATATGATCTCTGTCCTAGGGATGTTTATCAAATCATTATGTTTATCACTTTTATCATGGTATTAGAGCAATAAATCTTACAATTTCCTTTTTAATTCTTAGGGGACATTTTAGCACACAATTTCAAAATTCTTGAGAGGTCTAATTTTTTATGCACTAATGTATTGGAAAAACAAGAATCTCATGTTCCTTTAAAATGTCTCTTTTCTTTGGGTTTTTTTTGGAGAGAATTTTTTGTTATATCCTCTATTAGTTTAGTTTTGGGGAGATTAGTCTTAGAAATTCTTCACTCTTCTTTGTGAATCAAATCATTGTGTTTTTTTTTATGTTAGTGCTAATGCAAACTATTTCTATTCCAACTATACAATTTGACTCCACTTGTGTTAAACTAAAAGTAGCTTCAGTTTGTACCATTATTAATTGTATTGAAGTCAAACCCACCTCAATAGCTACCCTACCTGATTGGGAGAAAAGGAATCTTGTTGCTCTTGAAGGAATGAATTCAACAGTAGCTCTTGAATTTGTTACTACCATCAGCAGGTACACATTGGCAAGTGAAACATGGATAGATTTAACTACCATGTACAAAAGTACCAATACTATCACAATCATCTAGCTGTTGGATACTTTGATGAATTTGATGCATGAAGGCACCAATGCAGCAAAAAAAATTACAAATTTTCATGGAGTCCTCACCCAATTAGCTGTGGTGAACAACCCAATCAATAACCAACAAGCTAAGCCCCATTTGATAAGATCTATATTCTAGTTTCAAGATTTTCCTGCAATCATTGTGAATGCAAAGGCATTACATCTTTGTGATGTAATTGCTCTTACTCTTCAAGAAGAGATCAGTATAAAGTATGAAGGTCTTGTAGAGGGAAAAAACTGCTCTAGCAATCATACAGGCTCTACATCTTCTTAAAGAAACAAAGCCAAAGGCAAAGAGAGCAGGAAGAATAAATCTCATGGTTTTTCTAATCATAACACATTTAACAAATCGTTTGGTCAGAACTCTTTCAATAGATCTTCCTGTCAGAATCAGAGTTCTTTCTCTAGATCTTTTGGAGGAAATTCTTTCAGACCTTCTATCATCAGTCACTATTGCTCAAAGAAAGGATATCTCATCAAAGACTCTTGCAAGTGCATTGCTGATTCAAAGGAGAAAGGAAGCAATGAACACCATCACTCCAACGCTTCTACAACTCACATCTCTTTCTACAATGTTGATGTTGTTCTTCTGGTCACTCACAACATGTAATGGTACATCCACACTACTGCTTCTCGACACACATGCACTTAAATGAGATCCTGATTTCCCGTTCCTCGAACTGCTTTCTACTCCCATTTCCTCATATCCAGTCCTCCACTTCATTTCTCGTATTCACGATTATGCATCCTTCCATTGCTCGTTATTATTCAACAGTTCGGCTTATTGCTTATTCCTATTCCTGCAATTGAGTCGACCTTTTCCTTGCAATTTCCATAAAATTATGATAGGTTTTATAGAAGTTCATTACATGATCTCGCCGGTTCTTGCAGACATTTCAAACTTTTTCCTTATTTTGAGTGGCACTTGGAGAATGAACCGAGTTTGCCTTGGCACTCATCTCATGAACTTTCAAACAGAAACTCGGGACGAGAGGTAGTGACATTGGATCAAGTAATGTGAAATTGTTTCAGGTAGGGTACGAGGGGTATTAACACACTCGGTTACTTTGACACTACGTTAGGCATTAGGTTCACTATGACCGCCATCTGCTTCCTTCAGTTGTTTAGTGTTGTATATCACATGCTACCATATAAACTATCCCGCTTCGACTCAGCCAAGCCATCCACTCCTCTCCCACTTCACTCCACTCCACCCCCTCCTCAATTAATGCTCTTTCTATTACTACTAGCTCGATGTTCACTATGACCGCCTTCAGTCTTCAGTTGTTTAGTGTTTTAGTCTTCAGTTGTTTAGTGTTTTAGGATTCATATGTGCACACGCTCTGATATACATTATCCGTTCGTTTCGACTCAGCCAAGACACCATCCACTCCTCTCCCACTTCACTCCACCCATCCTCAACTAATATTCTTTCTATTACTACTAGCTCGATATTTACCTGTTTCATGGTTCTACACGACTTTCGATTTCATGGTTTCTACCCGACCTCCGGTTTCAGATTGCTTAATCGTTCACGTCTTACTTGTCGGTTGTGGATTACCGCGATGTATACCATCTCTCTACGTGCCTTGCTTAGCTGTTACCGTTTACACGATATATACTAGTTTATACATGTGTTGCTCATAAAATGTTTCAATTTTGTCTTTACTTCCTTTTACATTAGATTCGTCAGATTCACTTAATCCTCCTTTCCGGATTTACTATTCATTCGATGTGCACATATCATACATATCATGTTTACATTCCATCTGCACTTCATATGCATTTAATGAGTTCCGGATTTCCTGTTCTTCGAACTGCTTCTGCTCTCATTTCCTCATATCCTCATCATGAATATTTTGCACCAGGATCTGTACACGTCGGAGTACAAGTAGATATATTCCATTCCCGAATGAACCTCCTTGCTTTTCTTATGTTTTCAGTCTTACGGCGTGTTTTTTCCATCTCAATCTCACGGATTCGTTTGTCAATTTCAATCTGGATTCTGGTTGATTCTGAATCTTGCTCACTATCTGAAAGTTTGAACGCCATCATCAGCAATTTCCTTTTTACAAAAAGTCGTTGGCATCTTCTTGTGATCCATTCTTTCAATCTCAACCTGTAGTGGGTTTGATTCAGAGCCTTGCACAGCATCTGAAATTTGAGTACCAAATTCGCAACTTTCTTCTCTCCAGAAATTTCTGACTTCTTCTTACACCTTACTTATCAAGCTCCATCTGGATTGTGATTGAGTCAGGGACTTACACACTATCTGAAGTTTGAGCACCACGATGAGCAACTTCCTTTTTACGAGAAGTCACTGATTTCCTTTTACAACACCTTTTCTCAGGCTCCATCTGGATCCTCGTAGAAGCAGGGCCTTGAACACTCTCAAAGTAGAGAAACACAATCACCAAATTTTTGTTTACCAGAAGCGGCTCGCTTTTTCTTACAAAAGGACTCATTCTTACGCAACAAAATATCTTATCACCACCAAGTTGCAACTTGTATCCCCAACTCGGATTAAATTAGCCCGTGTTAGAACAAAGAGCTTGGCCACTGCCAGACGATGAAAGAAGTCACTGTAGGAGGAGAAGCAGACCTATGGTTGTATTTGCGATTTGCAAAATTCTTGACAATTTTCTTAGTAATGCGATTCTGCGCCTGCTTATCATTGCCAG